>CM052222.1:9534266-10034968 GCA_028454225.1 Lasioglossum leucozonium | reverse complement strand
TTTACGACAAATACGCCCAGGATCATTACTCTGTTGACGACCGATCTTATGAACAGAAATCATACTCACCCAGTCAGGAACAGAAATATTACACCGATTCCGTTGACAGATTCTCGGGTCACAGTCCATTGAGCACTTTCCGCTCGGAAAAACACTCCGAGTCGCAGCGGTTCGGTAGCCTTCCTCAGAACCAGACCTTCAAGAACGTCGAGACGAAGGTGATACCCGGTGGCAGATTAGAGACCATCACGACCAAGGTGTACTCTTCGACACCCGGAAAGACCACCACTAGTTCCAACTTCGAAACCACGGAGGAAACTAAGGAGTACGCGACCTCCAGCAACGAATTGTCCACGTTTAAAGCTGTAGAAAACGACACGCACGAAGAACGTATGATGAAGCAATCGAGGACGCACAAGGTCACCGAGAAGAAGACCGAGAAGAAGACAGTCACTTTGACCATGTACAACAGTCCGGACTCAAACTCGAAGATCTTCCGGCTCAAGGAGAAGTAACCAAGATACCAGCTGAAGCGATAAGCAATCTTGAATGGGGTGCTCTAGAATAGGTATATTGCTCTTCCTCGCGCTGAAATAGGGGATGGAGACTGCATCATCTTGGCTTTTCGATGCACAAACGAGCTAATAAGATTGCGACTAGATCCTTTCTAATATTATGTACAAGAAGGAGGAATAGTCCCCGAATGGAAATCGAATTGTTATCACGCGTTTTGATATGACGAGCTGCGGTTATCCGACGAGATCGAACCGATCGAATAGTTTGAGATGTTTCATTCAGCATTTGAACATCAATCGTTGATATTCTTGTTTGTATAATAGATGAGACTAAGTACTGTGAAGCTGCACCTTCGATGATGCAATAACGAGCAACTTTCTGTCGTCATTTGTTGTTGCATGCTTCAAGACACTTGGTAATAACATCATTAGTCAATCTTTTAGTGTATAGTCTATAAAAACATTTGTTTTTGTTTTTATTAGGTCCAAATGTTTTCTCTTTCTCTTCGATTTTCATTGTTATGAGTGGAAACCAGAAAGAGGCATTTTTTTAAAGACATATGTATAGAATTTCAACGAGAAGTTGTTCGTTATTGCTTCATTATTGGCAAGCTTTAGGGTCTCTGACTAGTCTCACTCAAAACGCATGGTCTGGGTATCATGCCAGAATTTTTACATAGTTTTAGCGAAAAATAACAGCCAAAGATTAACAGCGATACCCAATTCGGTCTACCCTGCTGATGCAGAGAGCATTAACGAACAGTTGACGAGATTTCCAGTTTTTGGATTGGGAGCTGATCAATTTTTTAATCGAGGCTGTACGCGCTTGGTGAACGTTACGTAATACCGATTTCTAAGATCTTGAATGTAGTCAACGATTTTTAGAGGCGTTTGACCATGGCAAGTAATAAGAGCTATAGTCAGAAAAAAGTTACTTGGCCATACAGAGCCACTTATGCGATGCGAGCACCACTAAAACGACTTAATCGCGGGGCTACACGCTTGCAAAGCGAACAGTTAAAACGTACTACTCTTATTAATGAAAAGTAACTTTTTTTACTACTTTGCACGTTTTGTATTTGCTGCTAGACAATCAACAATACAGATTAAGTATGATATAATCAATACCGAACAAAACTTATTAACTTTTGAGAATATACAGCAGAATTTGCAGAGCTTTGTTGAAATGGATTTGATATGTACACAAAACGACGAATATATCTAATTTATGCAATCCTACAGAAAAACTGTCTATTAATGAAAACATTCAGAACAAAAAAATTAAACGAACTATAAGACTCTGAATGCAGTAGCTCGACCGGTGGAATTTTATATTCGTCTTTACGTTTACTAGTACGTCATATAATTAATATTGCGTGAATTGGAAGGCATTTCACGATTGTAGACTTGGGAGACTTTAGCTGGAACAGTAATTTATTAGTGTTTAAAGGTGTTCCAATTCAATTGCAACAAATGGAACTAAATAATGTTCTTGAATCTTCCAATGTCTTTAGTACTGTTTTGTATTTCACTCATTACACTTATTATTCACTTATTACACTCAACAAACGTAAAAATAACAAACGCCACCCGATCGTTAAAATGGCCAAACATGTTTGTTTAAAGCGATATCTAACATAAACTGTTCTTATCACCCGCGACTGTCTGACTATAGTAGAAGCGTGAAATGCTTCTGTATTACTGGTGTGGATGATTTTGTCCGTACACAGTGACATTGCAAGAAACTTTTCGCTAAAACGTAATTCTCCCCCAAAAACTGAGAAGGGGAATAATTATGATGTTTTGTGGCAAAATATGGAGAAGCTTGTATATGTATAATGCGAGAGTATAGTGCGCGAAATAGGCAAGTAAGGGTGCGAAGTCTTTTTCTGGGAAATTTCAGTACTGTCCTACTCTGTGTCTCGATTTCTAGCGGGTAAAATGTACGGATTGCCATAAGGGCGCAGGTAGAACCACGAGTTACAATAACTCTAGGAATGGGCTAATTGTAAATTACATAAATCCCGCGAAAAAGAATGTATTGCAATCTCGAACTCGAAAGTAGCAAAAAGTTACGTCCGCATCGTAAATGTCAGTTTAACGTTAGATCTACGGAGCGTCAATATGGCTGGTATAAAATTTTATATTTCACTAGACTATAACGCAGACGCTTTTCTGCAGAAATATTTAATATATATGTTTCGTGCAAAATTGAACTAAATATAATCTAGTTATTTTTATAAAATAGCCTTCAGTGCTCCGTAACTCTAGCGTTACAGCTGATAACGCCTTGGTATGATAATCTTCGTAATGATAGATAAGTGTCCTTAGATAGTAATAATATGTGCTTTCGAAGTTAGCCTTTCTAAGAGTAATTATATCTGCCCGATGCGATGGACAGTAACCGTCCCGAAAACGAATTCGAAGCATTTTTTGCAGTGTCGAAGTGTATAATATTTATTTAATATACAAAGCGAAATTGAAGGAGGGGCGAGCCTTGTGTAACAGGTTTTCAAATTAGCTGATCGTTCGGCACCTCTTTTTTTAGAAAATTATACAAGTAGTTCTCCTGTAATTTGGAAATTACAAAGACGAATTTTCTATTAACGAAGTAACAGTACAATTATGATGGAGAAAAATATAGTTACTGCCGAAATGATAATATTTGTTCAGCGCATCGTCTCATAGCAACAATACAAAATGAAATATTGTTTTTTTATGATTTTACGTGGTACTTGAATCTTCTTTTAGTGGCAACCATTAAGAATTATAGATTTTTTCCGAGTTTATTATACGACTCAAATAATTTAAATAATAGCGTTACTGGTGAAGATGCATTTAATAAAGATTCAAGTAAACCGGGTGAATAATTTTTTCAATTTTATCAGTTCTAAAAATAATTTAATGGTAATACGAACCAATCAAAATATTTGTTGGTAAATCGATTTTTTAATTGTTATACGGGGCTCTCCCATTAAGCCTTTCATCGACCATTGAATTTTTATACGATCGAAACATACATTGACATTTTTTGATGTCTTTTTAGTGAGTGTAATATCAATCAAACAAACTATACGTGTATATGTTCAATAATATTTTATAAAAGGATCAAGAAATAATGAAATAAATTTGGAAAATGCTCGTCTCCTAATTTTTGTCAGCATTTTTATTAAGAATTGATAACGTTGTAGCTGATGACGTAAAATACTCGTTTTCATTTTGTTTTTTATTAATGCTTCAGTACATAAAAATAGAAATTAACGATATTTTAAGCAAGAGATTCTATAGAAAAATTTTCACTGTTTTCAACGTACAAATCCAATAAGTTTCAATAAACAAAACGCAGCTAACTCCGTCCAGTAAATTCTGAAAAATCTGCACCTATCCCCCTGATAACTTTATGAAATCCTGTGCAATCGATTGTTTTATAAACCAATTATGAAGCAAAAAAACTAATAGAGAATAAAGGATGAACGTAACAGCACAGACAAATAAATGAATTGAGAAATTGAAAAAGATTGGGAAATGTTATGTTTAATTAAAAATACGTCATTACTACGAAATATCATTGAACATACACACGAAACTTTTTTAACAATCTTAACGTAAAACATGAAAGTAAAGAATTACTGTACATAACAATATTTCTACGGAGAAGACGAGATTGTCTGAAAACTTTTCTATGATCGTACAATTTTAAATACTATTTCTAAGCTGTAATGGTAAAGAAATTTTTACAAGGATTCGACGAGATAGGAATACAATCGCTTGCCTGTTCATGGCTGAAAACAGAATGCCTTTGTAAAAAAGTAAGAGTAACTCAGAGCTGGGGAACTTCTTCCCTACCGTCGCGTCGTTGCGCGACCCCCACCATTAATTTTCTGGTCTCCCACTCTGCAGCATCACTCCTAGCTTGACATTATTTCCAGCTTTTTTAGACATACCAATTGAATGGTGGGGGACGCCGGTATAGTGTGCGGCCCACGAGCCACCAGTTCCCGGCTCTGCAATAGCTGAAGCCATCTCGTTGGTACACGGTTGGAGACTGTCGAGAACCGCAGATAAGCCACGCCCATTTTAATTTAATTCTAATATATCGTAATTTTAAGTTGGAAATACCACGGATTAACAAGAGAAGCAACATATCATTTAATATTATTAACTTTCCGAGGCACCGTGCGGCGTCAAGCCACGGTCTCTTCACTCTTTCCCTACCACGATTAACATTTTTCATTTTCGCAATTAACATTACCGTTTAAGTTTTTCGTTCTTCTGAAGATTATCCGTTCGCCTCTATCTGTGCTCTTTTTCGTCTGTACTGTTTCTCTGCTCCCTGCTGTTGCATGATTTTTATTCTCCTCTTCAGATGACATTTTGGTCTGCCATTTTAAGACGATGGCTTTTTTCAAAACGAATCGGGAAATGTTTTTACATTGATTTTTACACGCAAATATTTACTCTTACTTTAGGGAATTAAATGAATCGAACTATTGGCCCCCTCAAATTTACGCTAATGATTGTTTAATGGTTCACTATTGTGGATTTAGCTGAAATTTTACTTTATCTCGCTACGCTTATATTTACCATCTCGATGGAGATGAGTATTAAATATAATTTAAATCATTGCATTTTTAAAGTACATTTTCAAGGGCCAAACAACGGTGAAGGAAATTTTTAAAAAATCGTTTTCTTCGAGGTTCTAGGCCAGAATAACGGCGGTGGCTCGCTTTCGATGACGAATCGACGACCATTTCCGGTCAGGACTGGAAACTTCTGTCCAACTCGACGGAAATGTCAGACAAGCCGCGAAAAGTTATAAACAAAACTTCTGTTATAGCTCTTTTTGGAACGTTCGTGCACTTGGATAGGCTGAAATTGATGAAAGTAATTTGTAATTCGAAAGAAAAAGTATGAATGCATTTTAGGTCTCAACGTGAATTTCCATTTTTATACTTGGTTTTACGAATATTAGAATGAGAGAACGGAGGGGTGTGTAGAAAAAAATGTATTTTTAGAAAGTTGCGATCGGACACGGTTGGACAGACCCGTTCCGAGTGATCAATTAGTGCAATTATTGTTAGTATTTCAAGGATAGATAAAGAACTGTAAATAAATGTTTAATAAGACGGACCTGCGAATTAGGAGGAAACGCGACTACGAAAAAAAGGGGATGGAAGGATGAAAAGTGCCTAAGTGTAATGAGCTGCCGCTTTTTTATATGCTCGTAGTGAATGTAGGTTTTTGTTTTAATATTATCGAAAATCGAATGCTTTATCAATGTCGAAAGGAAACTGAAAAATCCCTTTCCGCGAAGATCGTCCTGAAAAAAATATACGAAGAAACGCAGATTTATTGTCGAACTCTTTCGGAACGGTGCATATTGTGGTGTTCAAAAAAAAGTTTAAATGCAATGTTATTGGGTAATGCAATTTTTGCCATTAAAATTTAACTTTGAACGGCAGGGACCATTTAAAATTCTTAATCGTTAATAGACTGCGGATTTGTATGCAAAATAAAAATTTTCCGTATCTATCGCAAAATATAAAAGGTACATATATATTTATTTCTTTTTTTTAGTAATTTTAATAAGTCGAAAATAATATCATAGTATTTTTAAATTCCTTGAATATTTTCACTGTCTATATTTGATCAATGTTTGTCACAAATGCATAAAATCCGCAATCTAGTCATTAATTTAAATGAAAGGCTGTTTAATTTTTATAATCTATAAATAACTGCCTGAATGGATCTAAGCATTATCGTCTGTGCAATCGTCAAGGGTTAATATCTCTTCGAGTTTCTACATTCACGAATCCAGTACCAATTTATATATCTTTGCGTATAAATCTTTGTCATTTCCATGTTTTATTACTTAATTACAAGACACGGCGGCTACATACGTTTCTTTTTCTCAATCAATTCAATGGGCTGGAAATGTTACAACAGTATTTTTAAATGCCTGAAATATCTTCACTGGTTTGTGTTTTCTCCACTCATTTTTATCATAAACGCATCAAATCCGCAGTTTATTACAAAATGATCCGGCCTATTAGAACGTGTTAGTGTCGTGTTACAAAAACATTCACTGCCATCTGTACGTTTAAACTTTTTTTTTGGGTCCTACACTGTGAATGTTCATGTATCTATACCTTCTTCAACGAGACGAAACGTAAACATAGCCGCTCGAGCCGATCATAGCCGCCTGCAAACATACCAAGCAAGCAGAATGCGGGCATTATGGTGTCAGAATGACGCTCGAAGCAGGCTATGCTCTGAATCTGCCCTGAATTGGACAGCAGACCCGCAGAAATTATTGCTTATTCAGAAGTAGAAGTATCGTGTTCTGCCGGCAGAGTGTGTTGGCACAACAAGAGGGCAGAATGAGAGCAGAATGAAGGCACGCTGTGGCGTCGTTATAGAGGTTGCACTAATGTGGTGGTTGTCGTAACAGAACACAGGTTGACGGTTGACCGCAATAATGTGGCAGATGTCGACTAGGCCTGCACCGAATCGAGCCACGGCGTGCCTTCATTCTGCCCTCTTTCTGCCAGCACACTCTGCCGACAGAAACATAGGCTTATTCGGAAGTAGAAGTATTATGTACTGCCGGCAGCACTGCTGTCCAAATCAGAACAGAATCAGAGCATTTTGTAGACAACAATGGTCGCACGCTGGTACTTTACTGACTCGTCTCGGCCCGGGTATAGACATTATTGCATTTAGTATCGAATATTTTGAGAACAATCGGCATGTGTATTTTTATTTGATGTACAGTATACTGTGGGATACGGACTGGTGCAACCATTACAATTGGGATTAATGTCGACGGAACAATTTTACATTATTTCTCCCCATGTATGTCCAATTCGACCATGAGGTGGTACAATTTTGTCCAGAAAATTGATATACACTCGACTTTAGTGTTCCTCACGAATCTCGACTTTGGCGGACTGATCCGACCCTTACTGTACCTATACAATAGCTGTGTGCCATGATATATAAGATTATATATACATATATATATACAGGGTGTCACAAAATTTCTTCAACTCCCGGAAATGAAAGGTTCCCATTTGCGGGAGTTGAAAGAATTTTGGGACACCCTGTATGCATTCTATACACATATGCATACCATTAATATATTAAAGAAAATGAGCAGAACGAGGAGTGTTTTACAATTTCAACAGAATATTGTTTTTCTTTAACAATTGGAATGCATACATGTTTAATCGTTACTTATAGTACAATCGATTAAGCCGCAATGCTATCTTATAAACATATATTATTATTATTATTACTATTATTATTATGGAATGTTACAAGTTGTATTTTTATATTATATTATTATATGCTTTATTCTTATTAATTATTATTATTAGTTGTAGGTACAGCGAACGATGACCACTATATTATGTAACGAACATTATTTTATTATAATTATTACATTACAGCGAAATTTCACAAATATACATATTAACCAATTTACATTCAGGAAATAAAGAATTTTTAACACTATCGTCGCCTTATTCACCATGATCCGATCTGAGCGCGGGGGATTTGTAAAAATAATGTGTCAACGCGGTAAATTCATTTTCATATAAACCTGAGAATGCTAAAAAATTCAGAGACGTCAGCAGTTCGTCATCGTCTGTTTTATCATGTTGGAATCTCTAAATGATTTATTTTTTTATTGTCTGCTTGATGCAGCGACTTCTTTATAAACCTTGGTAAAACGAAGGCGGCTCGATGTACGTCGGCATCGTAGTACTTGAGGCTCATCTGGTCGAGTTCATTATCGCTAAAAACTTTCCTCGGTTCTTTGAAGTTCGTTTCCTGAAACAATTGGAGAAAATTAGTTCAAATCATCTCAGAAATTACACCTTTCAAGCAAGTATGTACAACATGTTTTGGACACCCTGTATAACTTTAATTTATATTTAAGGGTAAATATAAAATTTCAAAATATTTTTGTAATGTATACATATACTGGTTCTATTGGTTCCACGTAGCTTGTATGCAAATACTTACAGAACTTAAACTACCAAGTACAAAACCAATCTGCCCCGTAGGGTACGTTGGTACCGCTACTGTTCCGTAAGATGCAACCGGAAATACTGCCCCACAATGCTGCAGTGTTTGCGTCACGTGTTCCAAATTGGCCCATGCAGTTCCCGCTTGGCTACAAACGATTCCCTCGGGTTTCAATGCGGTTTTCATTAAACTAAAATACGATTCGTGGAACAGACACTCCGCTGGACCTAAAACAACAAAAATATAACTAATTACATTTCGGACTAAACATTTCGGCAGTCTCGAATTCAATATCAACGCATTTTCTTTTTTTTTTAGAACTTTCGTTGGAACTAACTTTCATAAAAAATTACGTACACATAAATAATAAATCCACGAAGAATTTTACGAATAAAGTGGACTCAGTCCAAATTCTATCGAGTTTAGTGTCATTATAATCGGAAGAACGCCACGAACTAACTGGCGCCTCTTCCGTGAAAAAATTATAAGAAGTAAACAAGTTTTGTAATTGAATTAGTTGTGTTAATTACTCACCAACGGGATCACTGCTGTCTGTGATAATGACGTCGAATTCATGTTGACGCTTCTTCAAAAATTCGAAACCGTCGCCCACGACAAGGGTGACTTTGGGGTGAGTAAGGCCAGCGCCCATTGCTGGTAAGTACTTTTTCGAAACTTCTAACACTGTCTCGTCGATTTCGACCTGCACGATTTTTTCTACTTGAGGATGCTTCGCCACCTCTCGAGCCACCCCTCCATCTCCACCCCCAACGATTAAAACCTGCCAGAACATGTGAAGAGCAATTAATCGTGCAGAACACAAAATAATTTAAAGACTTTTACTTTGACTGTACAAACTGTAAAAATATTTAACCGTACAAACTGTAACAAAATCTACAAACTACAACAAAATTTGTAACTCATAATTCGTGAGATTATTCATCACTTGTTTTCATTTTCATTTTGTTTATAATAATAGTTTTAAAAGCATGATTCATACAATCAGGAACAAAAGTCTACACACATCTCGTGAATGTAACTTTGGAAAAAACGGGAGAAATTATGCGTATGTTATGGACATTGGTTAATTTGTTATCCGGGAGCTGTATTTCGTCTATGTGAATTTTTTGCGATTATCTTTTCTATGTCCCTGCTTTTTAATTCCAGCGAAGAAATACGAAAGCATCGTCATTTTTTCCAGGATCTGTCTAACATTATCTAACTAATTAATTGTTATTATTGTAAATACTTAAAACCTATGTTCCGGAAGGCAGACGTGTGTATAATGTACGTGACTTTTGTGAGTGACTGTATATACTAAATTACGCGGCAAAATAACAATTTTCAACCGTCTGATTCAGACGATGTGATAACAAAAAACAATACAGTATTCGCACGATGCAATCTCGGTTCTCTGGGTGCGCTTACACCGTGCCCCGACACTATTTGTTTATGCCTGCCTCGAGCGCGCCCGAGTTGCAAAGGAAACCGAACGCAGAAAAGGACAGCAAATAAATACGACCGCGCGGCCGACGCACAGATTCCTCGATACTAGGTGGAATTTTTTTTGTTTGATATATAACCTAATACAGTAATTCATCGACAATTGTTTAAAATATCTAAACGATAATTATCTAGTCGCCTACCCATTCCACTGAGGGAAAACTCAGTACGCCTCCCCCAGTGGACCAGGAGACCACTACTAATCCAATGACAAAACTTCTTTATTTTTTATTATTTTTTTATGGAACTTTCACCAATATATTCGTGGCATTTTTCTAATGAAAATGATACCAAATATGATATAATTCCGATTTGACCAATATATTTGTGGCATTTTTCTGATTAAAATGATACCAACATGATATAATTCAGATCATATACAGATATATGGTCATTTATAATAAAAGTCGGTTCGATTTCAAAAATCGTAAATATCATCGGAATTATATCATATTTGGTATAATTTTCATTAGAAAAATGCCACGAATATATCGATGAAAGTTCCATAAAAAAATAATAAAAAATAAAGAAGTTTTGTCATTGGATTAGTAGTGATTCACACCGAAACATCCGACCAGGTATCGTATTTCACTGCTCGGCGGCCGAGGCCTCTCTGTTCTACGTTCGGCAAAAGTCAAAGAATAGTATACCTTCACGATAATTGTCTTTGGCCAGACCCGTGGTATAGACAATTATCAATGAATTACTGTATTTCGATTGCACGTGGTTATTACGAAGTAATAACGGCGTTAAAGTTTTGGGAAATACTAGAAATAAGCTAATACTTCTTCATCGTGTAACATTGTTTGTTTATTGTTTAAATTATTATCTTAAAAATGGAGCGTGTAGGGTTACACTGACATTGCACTTACATCGAGCGAATACTGTAATTTAAGCGGTACGGATAGAATCTTACATTTTTTGGATTTGGATGACTGCATAATGGTAGAAAAGCAATTGCCTCCTGGTATGAAAATTCATCTTTCTCTGTGCATTGTATGATGCCGTCTAAGATTAAGGCCCTTCCGTGTGACTTCCTACATACACGTATTGAAAATAATTTAATTGTTCTGCGGCTTCAAGATTTATATAAAATTCTAGCGAGTAGTAAAACGATAGCTCCAATTCTCGAATCTGTATGGTGGATCACGAAAAAACTTGTTCAATATTTTCATAGAAAATTTCCGAGTCTGAGGTAATTTCAAGGTCACAGTGTAATGCACTGTTAAATTCTTCTCGACGTCAGAAACGATTCCGTGATGTCCAAAGCGTGTGGTGCCATTTAAAAAAGTCAAGGTGACCTTTACTGTTTTTACGTAAAAAGTATTTTTCCAGATATAATAATTATGCGAACAGTTAGCTCACCAAGTACTGAGAAACTTTTGTGTAAAACATTTTTTTAATTACATAACCAATTACATAACAAATTACATAACTGTATACCGTGCAAGGTTTGTATGTACATAATTTTTTCGTATTGTTGCAAATAACGGAAATATTCATGGACATATCGGTCCACGCTTTAGTTAGAAGCTAAGAAGACGGTTGGCAATAAATATTTACGTTTCGAGCACCAGTACATCTTGATACGGCGACCGCTCCCGGTGGAGTGTTTTGACAACTTCGAGGGACAACGAGACACCTGGCCACAGATCATTGATTTCACTGAACCAGCCAGGTTTCACCGTGTCCATCTTCCAAGTGTCGGTGCGCGTTGTCGCAGCCTCCTTCTGGGATATTCAACTGAAAGTAGAGACCGTGTCGGTCGGTTAATCGTGGATGAGTAAAATAAAAACGCGAACTTTTTTATGCGGTCAAACATGTTTCTGTACGGAGCCGTCCACCACGGCGGAAAGCATGGCCAAACTCGTTTGTCACACGTGTATTCGTGCGCGCACCACTCGGACAATTTTAACATACACTGTTGAACATTGGTCGAATAAAATATTATTTTGTAGATTGCGGGACTTTGTGCAAAATAAAAATGTTCTGCATCGAGTGCAACGAGCGGACGCCAAGTAGACGTTTAGTTCTTTGCTCAATCGTTTTCGGAACCTGGAAACCGTATTCTCAAACGTTTTCAAAGTTTACTTATTTATTTTTGCTATGGATGCATTAAAATGTCTATTTATTTGAATAATAGCGAGCAATAAATAATTATTGCTTTGTTTCTCATTCGAGTTATTATTTCCATTATTTGTTATTCATCTAGGATCGCCTTTATTCGTTATTTGTCATTTCTTATTTACATCTGAATTAATTTTGTCTATGAGGTTGTACCATAACAAAAAAAAAATCTCTTAGAAACACCCTTTTCTTTTGCCACAATAACAAATAATTCGATTCCGAAAGTAAGGTCAAAGAAATTGACTTAATTAATTGTTACAAAAGTCTGTTGCGTAGTTTTTTAAAAGTAAACTATACAGTCCAATTATAATACAGTATAATAAATGTTAATGTTGATAAAATCAAAAATTGAAATAATCAATAAATCAATTTTTTGATATGGAAATGAGAGACAAAGAAAAGTTGACTTAACAATTACCAGTGTACATACCAAATATTGTCATCCATTTGTTTTTTAATTAATTTCAGTAACACATTCTGTATAAAACAAACAAATGTACCAATCAGTCATCTTTATCGCTTTACTTTGGATTCAAAATTGGCAGTACATATTCATTGAAATCTTTTTTTCATGTACCTTACATAAACTCTCATTGAAACTAATTTTGCAAAATTACTTGCAATAGCAGAATCGCTGTCTTTGAACGTAAACCTACCGAACGTTTACTTTAGTAAATAAAATGTCTACTTCAGCAACTAAAATATTTAATTCTATTCGGAAATGATCAACATGTGTGTGTGTGTGTGTGTGTGCGTGTGTTCGAGATTCGAAAATCGATTGTACAGTGAATTTGATCAGATATCGACGAGCGATATTACGAACGGCGGTAAGAATAAGTGTTCACATAACAAACACATGTCTCATTACACACAACTCCTTCGATGCCCGATTACTTCATATCATATCTTCACCTTGTTCAACGGAAATTCATTTGGAAAACACTACGAAGTATCGAATAAATGAAAACTGAAGATATTTAAACAATTCTAAACATACGTCTAAGAACATAGAAACTTTAAAAATATTCCAAAGATGTCAGGAAAGATACGTTCCAAATTTTTAAATAAAAACACATCTAAACTTTCCAAAAATGTCTCCCAGTTATAAAACTAATAACAAGTATTCTAACATTCATTATTAATATTTTCTAACAACTTCACTGAAAAAGAAAACTACCGAGCGATAAACGAAACGAAAGAACGTAGAAGAAACGTGTCGACTTAAATAAAAACATTAACGAAGTGTCGCACCAACTTTGTTGCACAACTTTTATCACAGAAAACAAGGTCACGGTCGTTCACGGTCACGTGTAAGTGCTTCAACGGCTGAGCGGCTTTCGAACATAGAACGATTATTTATAAAAACGATTGATTTTCGTAAGAAATCGAACTTTTCAATTTCGAACGTTCGTCGGTAGCAAGACTGCGACGAACTCGATTCTTGACGAACGGCTCGACGTCGGATTCGGGGACGGACGGACGCGACTGATAAGAGTTATTACGCAGAGTGTAACCGCTCGATTTTGTATTTGAAAAAGCTAGAATTTCTGTGAACGACACGTACCGGGAACCGTCGCGCGTCGGCGATGCGACAGGCCTAGAGTGAAACGCGAACGAGACTGACGAATGGTTTAACAAGTGTTTGGCTTGTCTACAGGATGGTATCCCCTATCGGCCTCTGTCCCCTGTATACTTCATAATAATGTTTCCAACACAAGCAAGATAACTACGTGTTCCGGCGAGCTAATAAAACCGAAATCGGTGGCCGAGTACAATACATTAAGAAGAGTAAATCTTGGACGACGCCGCCCGGTGAAATTCTAATCCGTCGCTCCGGTTAATTAGTTATCAATGACTCATTCCAGATTCGCTGAATCTCTACGCCGGAGTTAGTGCAGTTCGAGCTTAGAAATGTCCGATTTTCTTGGTACATATAAGAAAAGTTGCATCTGTAACGCAGCATAATATATTTTTACTGTTAAACAATTTGATTTATTATAAAAATTCATCATTTTCTTTGTATTTTTAAAAATTTTTAAGAATTATGATTCAATTGCGAATCTTTATACAAAATGATATTTTTCTTGTATTGAAAATTGCAATAAGTTAGAAATAAAATATTCTGTAGTTCTATTTTTGCGGTTTCGTATTCCAAGCACTTGGCTACATATAAATATATATACACTATCTACTCATAACGAGTATAATTGATTGTTTAGAAAGTTCCAAAAAAAAGTGCAATAAGCATATAATGTCCAACTATTTTTAAGTAATGAAAATTAAATTTCAAAGTCTTTTTTGAGAACCAGAACAAAAGTATATTTCTTTCTGTGTCTTTACCAATTCAAAATTGAATTATTTAAATATACAGGGTGTACCAAAGTGTTACGACCTGTTCTCTCAGAATCGAATGAAGATATCGGCTTCATTATTTTTGTAAATTAGAGAGGGACCTTCAACAGTAATAATTTTATAAGACCTTCAACTGTAATAATTTTACAGAAGTCTTAGCTTGCACTCCGAAGTGTGTTTAAAAATATATTAATCTCAAAGTACTATCAATGTTAAGAAGTATGATTACAACACGCAGCTCGTTACATTTCGTAAACAAGTTCAGGGGTCACATGTTTGTGTGAACTTTTTTCGTTGTTTTCAGGTGTTTGGTTAACCCCTAAAATGTTGATCGTATGTTACAGAACACCTAGTAGATATTTTCATTTTAGACAGTCGGGGAAAGAATTAATAATAATTAAATTAGTAATAAAGATCGCATGATTTTAAACTGTTTTATCGCTGCCTATAATGAAAATTTAGAATATGTCTTTTCTAGACCTAAGTAAGTTATGTACATTCGCAAAGTTTCAACAAAATCGACTAAGGTTCCATGAGCCATAAATAATTAAAAATGATTTTGGTGCACGTATATGACTTACTGACAATGAGATAAGATACTTAAAAATCTTGACATCCACTTGTTCTTCAAAATTCTGAGGAATAGGAATTTAAAGAAAAGATTGCACAGATTATACCTAGTAAACTAATCCTTCTAACATCTAAAAAAATCTCAAGTCGTTTGTTTCAATTCTTAAAAAGTTTTTATAGAGTGTCCGCTTAATTTCGCCCCCGGGTGTAGATCTAGAAGAATCTTAAGCCAGTTTTGAAGATAATCGGCGTGTAGATAAACTTATTTAAAGAATTCTTGACCCTGAATAACCAATAAACACGGAGAGTATCTACGAGTTCATCTACATTCTACGTCGTTAATGCCACTGAACGAATTTCCCGTTAATCTCCGCTAGCGATACCAAAGGAAGTAACGCGTCCGTCTTAATGCGTCTTGAAATGCAAATTAAAATCGAAGTGACAAATGATAATCAGCCAGGTGAGGGGAGGGAGCTCGAATCGAGGGGAAAAAGTTACCCTCTCTCTGTCGGTATCGGATTAGTCACGTGACATCGTGACGCATGCGCGACAGAGGCGAAACGCGTCACGTGACCGGGCCGCGGAGGAAACGTGGGGAACAGCATCATAGAAGGGGAAGGTAGAGTGGGGACACTGGATTACAGGAGTTTGGCCTTGACTGTATAACGTCTCGGTGGAAGTAATTTATTTGCAGATCTAATTCTGTACATACTTTTCAATAAGCAAACGCGTTACCGAATTAGAATTTACGATGTTGATTAATTCAAGATATGTGCGTCAGTACATTCTCTGCGCGTCCGCCTTTCATTTTCTTTTTTAGTATTCAGTCTTCTTTTAGGAGACAGATTACTTTATCTTCGTATTTTTAATAATAGAAGCTATTATTATCTGCATGTTATGACATTTACATGGGATTTCACGAGGCTTCAAATTAAGAATGTAAAAAACGCATATTAATCTTTAAGAAGCGTATATTTACCCCGAAGAACCAAAAAGTAGGAAAAATTGCAAACAGATATTTAAACAATTTTCATGTTACCGAAATACTTTCGTAAGTGAGATTATGCGATAAAAAAAATGACATCAGTTTTATATCTTCCCAGTCAGCACGCGACGTCTTTTTACGGCTATTTTAGGTCTGAACATCTTACGTCCCAAAAAGACGCTTTTCAAACGCTCAAACGACGCCTAATTTCAATCGTTTATCCATACCAGTCCACACTTGCTTTCCGGATACACTCTCTGCCGGATACTCGAGAACAAACCTTCCCTTTTGCTTTTTAGGGTGGCAACCCTGTTCGCGACACGGAAAGCGAGGGAATTACAGCTAGGGGAATTACTAGGGAAGATTGCACTGGATTGCACTGAATACACCAAAAAGCTCCATTCATTATGAAATGTGAACGTTCAGTGAGCGTTGTTGTGACCTAACCTACAGCGAAAATTCGTTTCTGCGAAACCTGCAACAAAAAATAATTCGCCAAATTATTAACAACAGATGCCAAATGTTGTATTCATAATTGGAATTTAGTAACTTTCTAAAACATTCCGCAATATGGCAATGCTTGCGGAGCCGCGTCGAAAGCAAAAATGGGCTTTAAATCCACGAGGAAAACAATGGAGCGAAGGTATGTAAATATTTAAATTCGTTCTATTCATTGTTCGATCGATCTGAACAATGTTTACCTATTTTATATAGATTCAAACAAATTTGGCCAGAAAATGTTGGAGAAAATGGGCTGGTCCAGCGGTAAAGGACTCGGTGCTAACGAACAGGGTATGACGGAGCACGTGCGTGTTTCTTTTAAAAACGACGCATCAGGTAACGAAAATTACATTATTTTAATCAATCACGTGAATTATGCATTGCAAACTAATTTTGTATATTTGGTGTTAGAAACGTCAAACTGACTCATAGGTCGAATCATAATTTCTGTTTTAGTGTATCGAGTTTATTTATTATTTATTAGGTTTACAGGATCTATCAACATTGACTGGTTCTAATGTTTTTAATTTACGACTATTGAAATTGTAAAGACCATGAGGAATTCTCCAACAAATTTATTTCTTTGGATTGGTCCAAGAGCTCGTAGCATTTTTAAATTGAAATTCAAAGATAAAATTAAAATATTTATTCATACATTCATGCAATAACATACAATGAATTATTATTGAGTGATAAATAACTTTAGTAGTTACTATAAATGAAATAATCATCAAATAATATACCAATAAGGTCATCAGGTCAAATATCGCTTAGGTTAAAATACATTTAAGGAAAAAAATGTTGCAGACAAATAAATTAGTATCACAATTGTTTGTTTATAATAGGTATTGGATATAAAAATGACGATTTAGATAAAGCATGGACTGAGCACCAGGATGGCTTTAATAGTTTTCTGCAACAGCTTCAAAAGAGTCAAGACGATAATGTAGTCCAAGTAGAGGAAGTTAAAACTGATATAAGTGAAAATTCGTTAGAGTTGAAATCGAAACAAAGCCGAGCTCGTGTTCAGTAAGTAAACAAAGAGTAAACAAATATTATACAAAACATACGCGTAACTTAATCGTAACTTTTTAATTATTATTAGCTATCACAAGTTCATAAGGGGCAAAGATGTAAAAAGGTACAGTTCAAAAGATTTGGCAAATATATTTGGTCAGAAAGAGTTAAATGGAAGCAAGAAGAGCGATGACAATGAAAATATTGACCAGGTAAATAATGATTTGGATCCCCTTGGTAAACAAGTCAATAGGGGTGGTGTTATAACCATAAATGGTGGTAACATGGCAGATTATTTTTCGAAAAAAAGTCAGAACTTCTCTTTAACACCTAAACGAAAAAAACGACAAGAAAGCACTTCCGAAAGTGAGCCCGAATATGTTGGATTTGGCTTTGCATCAGCTTCTAACAATACTAAAGAAAATAAAGAAATAGAAGGTTCTTGTAATTATGCTTTTGAAAACCCGTGTTTAAGATTAAACAGCCCGGAAAATATTTCAAATTGCGAGTCTTCGAAAAAAAGGAAAATATCCCATGACAGTGAATTAACCTTAAATAATAATACAGATTGGAAAGACAATGTGAAAGATGGTT
The DNA here is from genome assembly GCA_028454225.1 of Lasioglossum leucozonium. Lineage (NCBI taxonomy): Eukaryota > Metazoa > Arthropoda > Insecta > Hymenoptera > Halictidae > Lasioglossum > Lasioglossum leucozonium. The sequence goes on along the minus strand of CM052222.1, from coordinate 10,016,773 downwards.
ACAAAAATGCTTTTGTAAATCCCGCTTTAAATTTAGAACCTACAACCGATGAAGCTTGTAACGGAAAGGAATTTGAGGTATCTAGAACGCAATTCGGCGTTACGAATTCTGCCTTAGATCTACAGGATGAGGTAGTTAATAAAAAAAGGGTAACGTTTAATGACCATGTAGAATATAGTACCGATTCCGTAAAGAAGAAAAAGAAAAAGAAGGATAAAGCTATGCTAGATAGATTTGAAGTTGAGAACAAAAGATCTAAGAAGAAAAAGAAACAAGACAATACTAATAATTCAGTGACAACGGGTATTATTAACGAAGCTTTAGACGTTGAGGAAGTACTCGGAGAAATTAATGATAATGAAATTAACGAACGTAAGAGTAGTAAATCAAAAAAGAGGAAAAGTAGTCATCGATTGAGTTTAGAAACAATAGTTGAAATACCAGAAGAAGATAAAGAAGTTGACGAGTGTGGAAATGAAGCAAAAAGACTTAAAGTTGATGAAAGTGTAATCGACGATGCTATTCCTCAAGAGAATCTTTCGAGCAAAAAAGCGAAGAAGAAGAAAAAGAACAAGGGAAAGGAAAAAGTTGAAGATGAAATGACAACTATCAAAGACAATAACAAAATTGAGAGTGAAGAAAAAGAAGCACGTATAGAAACAAAGACAGAATCTTGCAAGGAAGTGGATGATATAGTAGAAAGAGACGACCAAGAGAATTTAAAAGTAAAAGAAAAGAAGAAGAAGAAGAAGAAAGAAAAGGAGAGTATGGAAACAGACACAAAAATCCATGGAGATATCATCGAAAATCAAATAAAGACTAACGATGCGGAATGTATAGAACAAAAAACTAAGAAAGTAAAAGAAGAAACTGTAAAGGTAAAAAAGAATAAAAAGAAGAAAACAAAGGATGTGGATAAAAGCGATATTAACGCAGATGTAAATATAAGATCAGAAAAAGAGATTCTTAATAAGGAAAATAAAAATAGCGAATCTGTAAATACTTCCAAAGAAGAAAAACCAAAGAAAGAAAAACACAAGGAATTCATAGAAGACAGTGGAGAATCTACTTGTACTACGGAATCTGTAAGAGAAGAATGTGCAAAATCGGAAGTAAATACAAGAGACACAAATACAAAAATCGCTCATGAGAGTTTAAATAGTACAAAAATTACGCATCTATCTCCAAAAAATATAAAATTATTGAATGCTTCTAGCCCTTGGAATGAAAAAGCAAGAACGTCGAAGCAAATACTAAAATCCCTTTTCTATCGCAACTCAGTTGCACTTTTTCCAGGCGCTAATGTAGATGAAATTAAGGGGTATGGCACCGACATATACAGTAAAGACTAAATAAACTTCTAAAATATGTAATGTTTTAAAAATTTTACATATATCTCCGATTTTAATTCAATTGTACAGAGTGCGTATCCTAAAAAATCAACCAACATTTTTCAGGTATTTCTTCAGGTATTTCCGGTAATGCCTGTTTGAGAAATGTTTGGAACAAAAGTTAATCTTTCTTCAGTCCGCCATACATTTATTTGCACGTTAAAAATTGTAAAAACGATGTTTTTCTTAATTTTTAAAATGAAATAAAACTATTTACTCTACCATGATCTTCAGATGACCTGAAATTCTAAAAGTCACTAAATGTTTGAGTGACTGACTTTTTATTGAAAATGTCTGAAGGATAGCAATTAATCTAACAGGATACATTAATCTACAAGTATTTCTATTACTGAATCGGTAATAGAGCATACCTTTTGTAAACGTAACCATAATTTATCTTTTTTTTTGTAATAATAGTAGATGTTAAAGAATATTTTATAAAAAAATAATATTTATTGCTTGCCTTTATCGTTGTTATTATTGTAGATAAATTTACAATTAGTGATCTACTAATAAATATTATTTTTTCCAATGTATTTACAGGATTCCATTGCAATTCAAGGTTCTATTACATTATCATCTATTTTTTCAATATCTTCAAGGACTAAAATTTTTTCTTTGAGCTTCTGATAATTTTTAAAGTCTTCTTCCTTCAATTCAATTGGATTTTCAGGTATACATAATTCTTCTACATCAACTATAGAATATCCTAAATTTGTTAATTGACTTGTACTTATTTTGGTACTACCAAAATCGCATTTAAACTGAAACGATAAAAGTGCAATAATATTAAGTGTTCAACGACAAGAAAAGTTGAAATTTGAGCTATCTGTACCTGGAAATATGTTTCATCTCCCTCTTTCACTTCTTCTACATCATGCGCATTCATCTTTATTGCATCTTCCATTGCTTGGTCTACATTACAATCTTTTTTCGTAGCTGTGACGTAGCATGCACAGTCAAACAACCTCAATGCTGTTTGTTCTTCAGTTTTAGTACTAAACACATGGGGATAAAACGAGAGTAAATATTACAATGATATGAAAAAGTAAAGCATAAGGTGTCAAACAAGTAATAATCATCTATTCTGGGCATGATATTTGCAAAAAATCAACGTTTCTACGGGTGCTAAATAATGATAAAAAATACTTACTTATGTTTCTTCAATTTACTTAAAACATCTAATTTTGTTTTAATCAGTTTCTCTGTTAACATATGTACAACTAGTATGGCTCCTCCAGGGCAACGAAGTAATAGTATTTCATGTTTAGCGTTCTGTTTGGAACTGTTATATTTTTCAAAAAAGTTTTTCAGCGTTGTTACAGGCATATTGGCTCTTTTAGCTTGGTCAACAAGTTGCGATAACTTTGGGTTTTTCGACGGATCAGAAATGCCAGTCTCTTGAAAATAACGAAAACATTCATTCTATATGATATCAGGCCTGATTAGTATTACTTAATTTGAAGAATTCGTCACATTTTACATTTTTTCCATACCTTGTATCACAGTCCTCATTTTAACAGTCAGAGACCGAAAAATGTTCGATCTCGCACTATCTTGCGCAGCTTTAGTATGTTTAATATTTTGCCATTTACTATGACCCGCATATCTTCTGTTTTCCTGAAGCAGAATATTTCTGCACTTGTCATAAGCTAGAAAACTTAAACGATAGTTCATGATTTTGTAACAATTAACTTGAATATGATAGGTTATGATACACGTCTTTATCGGCTTCTACATACAGAGATGATACAGAGAGTGGTCACGTGGTCACGTCCGAGGTTTCAGTGTCTCCGCTATAGTGCTGTTCCCTAGTCTAATTTTTAGCCGGGATCAGATCCTACACAATTTTTAGTATACAACTGGTATACAGATATTGCACACAGACTATTGTTACAGACGAGGTATATGTATCTATATCAGAGAGGATACTCTATATTTTCTTGCATCACGTTCGCGGGTCTCTAGAATATAGACCCTCCTTACCATTTCTGTGTCACATCCTACCGTATCGACTAAAACTAATATTGTGGAACTTACATCCTAGAACCACAGACAAGGTATAAGAGTAGACCAATCACCATATGGGGTTTTGTGTCTCACACAATAACAACTGGTCACAGACTGATCCTAAGTCTGTGGTGAATGTTTCGAAGGGTGTCGGTAAAGTAGAAAAGGACATTGATATGGTGAACATATTTTCCCCGACTCGTCGAAAATCGTTCTCGCAAAACATTACTTCTATGCAAAATGGAACTATCTGCAAAATTTGTTTCATTTCTTGTGGCCTGTTCTGCCGGTGACGACTAAGTCCAGAGACGGGCGACTCGAGCGAGGTGTACAGCGGGAAGCAACAAGTGCAAAGAGGAAAGCTAGCAATTAGGGGCGTGTAGTGGGGAGGAGGTGCGAGAGAGACGGGAGACTTGAACGGGGGCGGGAAGAAGCGAGACGGCTGGGACGGTGGAGAACGTTGCTCTTAGTTAATGAAAAGAAAAAAATGTTAAAAATTCATGTTTGCAATTATTAGAAAATATCAAACACAATCTATAAATTAACGAAAACCATCCTAAAAATCTAATCCCAGAACATCGGTCATTCTAATTTCTGTCACCTGAAGCATATTTCATATTTGATCAATTGAACATTTGCATTCCGCGGCTCTTTTGCCCAAGTACAAGTGCAATATAACCAAATCGTGTCGATAATGCAGGAAACGACATAAAAATTTCCAACAATTCTTTTCCGAATCTGCCGACGAACATTGTGCCCAAAGTACTGTCTCCTCGCGTGAGAGTATTTCAATATCTGTTTCCAATGTCGTTCGTTCGATATGTGCCCGGCTCTGCCGGTGACAAGTGCAGAGAGAGAGAGAGTGGGGCGACTGGTGGGAGCGAGGGAGAGCGAGGCGTGGACGAGTGCAAAGAGGAAAGCTGGCTGTTAGGGGTGTGGAGTGGGGAGGCGGTGCGAGAGAGACGGGAGACTTGAACGGGGGCGGGAAGAAGCGAGACGGCTGCGACCGTCGGAGTCCGTCATGGGAGACGGTGGAGAACGTTGGTCCTCCGCTGTTGGAGAGCGCGGAATCGTGGAGTAGAGCGAGCCGACGACGCACCGTCCGGGTCGCGCTTCTCGTCGCGGCTCCTGTTCTTTCCTCGCGGTCGTTTCGTTTCGGGTTGAATGAACGAGGGTACCAAGTGCAAAGTGCCAATCGGCGACGCCTGCGTGTCTATGCGCGTGTGCTTCGACTCCCTGTGCTTCTCGTCGACGCAGCAGCGGCTCGCCGACGAGGAGGACGCCTCGCAGCTGCCGACGCACGGCGCCGTGCCCGTTTCGAACGTGACCGTCGGCGCGACCGGGATCACGACCATGGGCACCCTCCGCGAGCTCCAGGAGTTGTTGCGCGTCAAGGACGAGAGGATCGCCGAGCTCGAGGCGCTCCTCTGCCGTCGCGACGCCGAGATACAAGAGCTGAGAAGTCACCTGGACAAGTTCCTCAGCGTGCTACCGTTTAAATCGCCCCTGACACCCACCAAACCCAGGCCCAGGAAGCAACGGGCTCAAGGGATATCCGCGGAGCCGCCGCTGCAAGAATTCGCCTCGCTGACAATCGTCGACAAGAATGACAGGTTCGTGTCATCGTACGCCGCGGGTGTTTTTGCCGTCGTTCCGACGAAACTTGTTAACCGGCGCGGTACCAGTCGCCTCTTTCGGCCTTGACAAGGGGTTTCGCACGTGTATACGTGCGTGTGCAGCTTGTTTTTACATGAATCATATCTTACGCGTTTCACTCTTGTCGTTTTCGTCGGTCATCGCTTCTCCTCCTAGCTCCCCTGTGCAATCTTCCGTCTATACATTACTTCTGTCCTCTCTCTCTCTCTCTCGCTGCATTCCCATAGAAACGTTCTATCCCACATAACCTGCAAACGTTTTCGCGTGCATCTATTTCCCCGTTTTCGACTTTTACTATCGCCCGGTGGCCCTCGCGCGTCACAGTGCCACCGGGCAATATGCTAAACGACTGGATACGGGCTGTCGCGACAGAAATATCATACGTTTCGACTATCTCGGAACCGTTGAGTTGCAGGTTAACCACTTAGCGTCGCGCATGCGTGCTACACCGTGCGTGCCTGTTTACTCGATCGTGGTCTCTCGCCGCGCGTTCGATTGGTAGTCGTGATTTAACAGCACTCTCCCATGTGGAAAGATACGCGCGGAGAAACTCGTGCTAACGAATTCCAACGGGTTTTAAAGGGTTAACGAGTTTCCACGGAACAACGAACCGGCCGCTTTGCTTTTTTTACTTTTAGCCCGCCTGGACCACGTGACACGGTGCCATACTCTTGCGGCACGACCACTTCTGTCACCCACCGCGTGCGTTGGTTTAAAACTAGAGATGGCACCCACGTGACTTCTGCGTTTGTCTCATTTCAACGAACTCGTTCGAATAATGGAATTATAGAGGAATTTATCTGCGGACTTCGTATTTTTTGCAGTTCTGATTTTCGATTCGGGTTCATTTTTTATGCGGAAAATCCGCGAGATACGTGCGACGAACGCGCAACACTCGTTTACCGTAGATCTCTGTCGCCATTTCTCGCACTGATCTTTGCGCTAGGATGTGCCGCGTGATTGCACTATCGGCTATTTACCGGAGTCAGTTCTTTTTCTTCAGTTGTTTGCACGTCACGCACCTAACTGAAATGCGAACTGTCGTCCGTGAATTCACAAATCTTGTATTAATATTTATTTAATATAAATTGTTGGTATTTAAGTGTATTGCTCGAATCATTATTATAATGATATGAGTATATTGCTTGAATCGTTATTACGATCGTTTTCACTATAATTAATTAGTAATTAGAGTCTTGCACACAATGTTTTGCAAATTTTTCAACCGACGTCTCTCTCAGAATGTTAACCTTTGCCAAAATTTAGGTTTGCCAATAAATATTTACTACAGAATATTGCGCGAATAATTGTGATAAATTGCAGAACGTTCTATTTAAAAAAATGCAGGTGAATATGTACAAGCAATAAATAATGTACAAATTAAGATTTTCATGACGTCTCCAACTATATTTATTAATCGGTTAATAAATTCGATAAAAATGTATTTATTTGCACAGAAGATATACTGAGATTTATTGTATATATACAAATATTGCTAAACGAATTAAAATAAGGATAGTAAATGACGCAGAAACAGAATTGCTTCTAAAATTGAATCGGGACACGTTACAACCGTCGTGTTTAATATGCAAATCCGCAGTTTTGTTATTTAACATTCTAAGCGCTCCTCAATCTGAATAACAAAGCATGGTTAATGTATTATACGGTCGGTAGAGCTCGATCGAAAAGAACGCGCTTGCAAATATGAATGCAGCGATAAAAATAGATATTCCTCTTTCGGTGTTAAGCGAATTCCTGAACTTTGCACTATTTACTAGACTTTTCGATTTCGTGCTCGCATTGATTTCACGAGTTTCAACAGAAATTCTCTGTGATCTAGATCGACATTTATCCGTTACATTAAAGCAAGAATAAAAATATTTTCATTATTAAATTGCTAATAAAATCTTTATAACGCGTTTCCCTTTATTTAACACGTTTATAACATGTTAATTTTTATTTAATCAATTCTATGTATTCAAATCACTTTTGTGGAGCTTAAAGTAAATATTATATTTATTAAATATATCACAGATTTAATTGTCAAAAGTATAGTATGTTGTCAACGAAAACAATTAAACTATTTTTCGGAAGTGCTTATTTAAACTCTTATATAAGGATTTTTCCAAAAAATTTTATTGAATGATTTAAGCAACAATTATTCAAATGCGAAGTAAATATTATATTCGTAAATGAAAACTGTACTCGAATATTTTAATTGATTCCACTGAAATGTTGCACAGTTGTTTATAAACGATTACCTAATTACATTAAATCAGAAATTTTTATATGTCGTAGTAAATAATAACAAAGTTACATTTTTCAAATGAACATCGTTGTTTCCAAAATGGCGAGTTTCGAAACTGACTGCAACAAATATTAATTTTGTTTGCGATATATTTTACCGGTTTAATACAAATAAAAACTGCTTCGCATTGTTACTCATATTCTAAAACGTGACAGTGAAAATTTCAGAGTTTCGTGTGAAACCTAATTTTTTGATAACGATTATGTTCATGAATAAATCGATTTTCTTATATTCATCAATCCCTGAACGAACACGTAACCTTTCAAAAACAGTTTGAATGGCTTTCACCGTGGCCAAGCATCGATCATTCATAAATTACAGAATTTACATAACCTTACGTAACCGTGAATTCGTGTAAATATTGCTCGGTTTTAATCTGCGAAGTCGATCTGAATATTTCAATCGAAAAAGAAGCATGCAACTGGAGTAAAAAGAATATGTCTCTGGACAGAAAATGGCCGGCGGTTATTACGTCAGTGCATGCTGCCTGGTGTAGCGAGTTTAAATAATCGGATGCTTGCATCCCTCCACGATTGAATGCTTTCACAAAACAAAACGCCAAAGCTTATTGTTGATGCACGGTGAAAGAAACAGGTACTCTATTTCCGTCATGGTGGTGCAATTTATGGTGTATTTTGAGACGAATCGAGTCCGCGTCGCCTGCTAAAAATAGTCGAACAAGCGGCCATTAAAATCTGCATATCGCAAGATGTAACAGGACTCTATATTTATCTCGAAACCACGAATGCTTTATTACTTCTGTAAGTGGTCTGCCTGCATATGTATAATTACATTTCTATCAGTTTTTTTTTCTTTCTTTCAACAATCGGTTAAACATTTGAACGGAGAAAATCGAACTTGTAATGACACTAACAAAGAATCTTTGATCATTGTAAATAATAATCTTTTTATGAATACCGTTACGTTATTTATTAAATTCGAAAAATCAAATATTTAATATTTATAATATTATAATGTTGTATTTATTAGAAATCGTAATTTGTTACTTTTTACATCATTTGTTTTTGTAATTTATTATACATTTATTAGCGTTTTAATTATGTCACGATTATTATCAATATTTAGAATAATAATTTGTTATTGTTTAGCGTTACATTATTTATTAAATTTGTAAAATATTTAATATGTGTAATACCAAATATTATATGTATTTATTAGAAAAATGGAATTTCTCAATGTTTTTATTAAATTTCAATTACAACAATATTTAGAAATATTAATTTGTTGTATTTAAAACACAGTATCAATTTTAAAAGCGTGTCGGTTGAACTTTAAAAAGCTAATATTTCCGTCTATTAATTTGCAAAGAGTCTTATATGTAATATATTATAGGAGTTTTCTGTTTTTAAACAACCGATATAAACAGATACTGGGAACGTCATTTCTCGTCTACTGTTTTTCATTCTACGTGCATGTTTCTTAAAAAGTCAATAAATTATTCATCAATTTGTCACGTGAAGGGAAGCATCTAGCCGCGAATGTATTTAAAACCAGTTGCCGTTTATTTAAATGTGCTTACAATTTTAAATACGTTAGTCATCAGTTATTTCTTCTCTTACGTATGCATGTACACTGCAAAATAGTTTCTAAATAAATATTTTGTAATTTGTATTACTGAAATGAGAAATTTCATTTCACGCCGGTGAAAGCTGTGTTATATAATTCTCATACAGAAAGTGTGCAGTCCAAAATTGCATGGTCAAAAGTAGAAAAGGAATTTATAACTAGTCTGCGGATTTTATGCACTAAAAAATGAATGAGTGAAACGCAAAGTAGAAGAAACATCAGATGAAAGCTTTAAATTGAGTCAAATTTTATGATCGTGTGGTCATTCTTTAATTAATTATTACTGTTTAAATATTGGCAACTTTTCAAATACTTCTTGGATCCACTCTATGTACATATAACCTTATTAGTTTACTAATTATGAATTTCCAAGTGTATAGTGAGGTGAACAATCCACGTAAATAAATATCATTTATGACTAAATCTGCAGTGTGCTTATGCATGGTGGAAAATAAATTTTCTGTTTGAATTATCGTATCGACTACAGTGATATACGTAAACGTTAGTTAATTGTTTAACATTCCAATTGGCAGATATGAGTGTTTGTAATTACTAGGCGTGTTGTATAGCAGTACATAATTTACGTTTCCTTTGGTTTCAGTCTTATATAGCTAAATTCTATAAATATTCCCGCCCCCGTGCTTCATTACAGTAGCGTAGGAGGTTGGGGGACGGTGATAAATGTCATTAAAAGCTCGTATATCTTCGTTTTTCTTGACAAGAAATGGTTTATTTGGAGGAGAGATTAGATTACGGTGCATATATTATACATTTAACATTAGTGTCGTTACGATACCAGCTAGATTAATATGAACAGTAGATTAAATAATGTAATTAAGTGAACCGTTTTTATAATGTAGCTGAAATGGAATGTTGCGACTACAACCGAAAGTTAATAAAGAAAAATGTCTCGTGTCGACGCACATAAGGCCAAATAATTAAAATGCGACGACTAAAAAAGATATAAAAATTTTCTTTAAACATATTATAAAAATATTGTATATTATTAAATTGTGGGTTAGGACATATTTAATAATATATATTAAAAGAAAACGTTATTACTTCTCAGACGCAATTATTTTTCTTGAAAATGGTCTAAAATAAGACCGAAACGTCTATTAAATAGTAACAATTGATCGAACCCGAGGGCCGAAAACATTAATTGATTTCAAAATTTTACGATCGCTAAAAAATTGAATATTTATAATTATTAAACAGTCTTATAAACCTTTCTAACCAGGATAGTAAATCAAATCTTATTTTTTGTCGTCGTAAATTGTCGATTTAGCCTTACACAGAAATGTGGGTGACCGATGTAAAAATAGAAGTCCCATCGACGCTCTAGCCGGAGATGTTTGATTTATTATGGTGTTCAGCTATTTTTATGGCGCAAGCGGGACGCGCCTTGGCTGCGAAGATGCGTGGGCGTGCGAGGCCGGCGCTAAGGCTCTCTCGCGATCGAGCCCTCACGGATTTGCATTCCACGTTCTAAGGCGGGCGCCTGTGGTAGGCGTTGCATTAGCCTCGGTAAATGCGATTGAATGCGCCTCTCCGATATCACCGCGATTCCCCGTAACGCTCTTGCGAAATGCACCTTTTATTTTCTCCCTCTTTTCTTTCACCGTTCCATCTCGTCGTCCGCGACTTTCATCTCTTCTTCGGGGAACGGAGAACGTTCCGCGATATTATCGCGCGAGAGATTACTCGCAGCTAATAATTTGATTATCAGATTATGGCTGCCGCAGCGTGTGCCGCAGAGAATTCATTCTTGATCGATTGAAAATCATTTTATTTACTAGAGAGTTTCGAATAAACTAATTCTATGCAGGGCCGTTCCTAGGTGTACAGACTGCCTGCGTGCTGAGCAATTTTTCGCCACCCCCACCCTCACCTTGACAATGGGAAAAATATTTAAACCAGTACACATTAGTGCTTTATTGAAATTTATAATGAGAAATTCAGAATACAATGAATTTGTTGTATTAACGCATTTTATAAACATATATCGCATTAGCAGTTCCTAATATAAAATTTTAGTTTAAAAATATAAATATATTATATTTATATTAAAATAAAAGTTTAGTTTTTAATTAAAATTGAACTCGTCTATGACTTTGGCATATTATTTTGGGATAAACAATAATCAATAGCTAATATATTTTTAATAAATGTTTAATTAAACTATAGATTTTAAACGTGAACCATCAAGTTGTCTTGTGTTACGCAATCTAACGTTTCGTATTTGTTTAAAAATAATTTGTAAGCTTCTTTCGAATACCCAACAACTGCAACAATTTTCGGAAACTCGGCTGCAAAAAGTTTTTTCAAGTGGCTCAATGATATTAGCAATGATACAATTTTTATATTAAATCGCGTAATTCGAAATTGGAAAAAGAGATATTTGTATTTTTATTATCAACAATTTCTCTTCATTGGAAAATAACTGTCAGGAATATTCAGCCTGAATTTCGAATTGCCAGATGAAATGAATCGATTTTAAATGCAAATAATTTACCCCAAAGCTATTCAACTTTCATTCTGTATTTCGAAACGGAGTTTTTAAAAGGCTAAAGTGAAGACGGAGAACGTTCGAATAAAGTTGCGTGGGAGTTGGGTTATAGCAGTAAAAATAATATTTGCCCGCAGTCGGTGTATTAGCAAGTGGGAATCGAAAGTCTGTTTTTTGTTTGGTTACTATAAATAACCGACAGTTTTAGATTAAATGAACTCTTCGATGGAAATGAGCTTTCATTATCAAACCAAGTTTTTCTTTAACCCTCTACGATATTAAAACTATAAATTAAAAAATATTGCAATATTCATTTTAATATTTTTAAAACGTCAAAAATATCTTATCAAAAAAGTGTTCATCAAAGTTTTTAATTTTTAAATTAGATTTAATTTTCAATTTTTACTATTAAAAATATCTCCAATATTTATTTTAATATTTTTAAAATGTTAGATATTTTATTAAAAATAATTTTTTTCTTAATATTTTGTATACTACAAACTTTTAATGTTTTAAAAATATTTTCAATATTTATATAGAATATCTAAAAAACAAATTATTTTTAATAAAATATCTTTAACGTTTTAAAAATATTAAAATAAATATTAGAGATATTTTTAACATTAAAAATTATAGTTTTGATATCATAGACAGTTAAAGAAAAACTTCCCCTCAGGGTTACATTCCTTTACACCACTACAATCTCCTCCTTCCTGTTCCTACTCATTTCCATCTCTAGTTAAAGAATAACTCTTTAACGTTAAAAATATTTTTAACGATTTTGTAGGTAATCGGCTTGTTTGATGGTTTTGACGTTCCTACAACCAGGATTTTCGGCTTAAAAATCCGAATTAATTGCAGTACCTGGGTATTTGACAGCTGTTCCAATTTATTTTGAAAATTTTCGCGTACGAATAAATATAGAAAATAATTTTTCCCGATAACTACCCTTCCCGGTCGCGGGGTGAAAATTTTACACTGGTCCAATTTTAATTTCTTTCATTTTTTATCATCTTATGCGTCTATACCCTAAGTGAGCACTACCGTGTATCGAGACATTACTGTACTCTGTTTCGCCGGGGTGATCATGGTTGTGTGTCGATGGCTAACTGGCGCTAGACTTCCACTCTCATCGGGACGCTTGCATTCCACTTTCTAACAGTGGCGCCCATGGTAGGTGTTGCATTATGTGTACAGTACGTACTGTAGTGCCGCGAATGTGATACGTTTCGTCGTACCTATACGCCGGCTCGCAGCCTCTCTCGACGCGAACTCGGCTGCGTTGCGAAACGAATTTTTCCCTCGTCTCCTCGACGAGACGCTATTGTGTTCGCCAGTTGTAGATTTTTTCCCCCCGAACCACGCTGACGATAAGAACAAGCGCGTGGCGATGCGAGGCGGGCATACACGATGACAATCGTTTGTTCCTCAGATTTTTTAAACAATCGATCATTTCAGCACGTTGACTACTGTCCGTATACGGTCCGTGCAATTTGTTCGTGCAGACTTAAAAACGAATATTGATGTCAGGTTGCGTAATACCGTGGCAGGAGACCAAAATTGTGAACGTGATTACTATAACAATTGTCTACACCGGATTCGACAAACAGAAGTCGCATAGAAGATTTTTTCTGTCTTTAATAATCTGAATAAATCGGAAATTATATATTAATAAATTTTTAGATTCTTTTAATTTATTAATGCATTAGTAATATATTAATAAATTTTTAGATTCTTTTAATTTATGAATACATTGATTATATACTAATAAATTTTTAGATTCTTTTAATTTATTGATACATTATAAATATATTATAACACGTGTACTATAACAGTAAATATTACAATAAATTGTGTCACCCGTGTATTACTGACGTGGCAGTCAACGACTTCAATATGTTGGAAAGTAACGAAGTAAATGACGGTTTGCATCATTTAACTTTTACCTTGAGCTTTGTTAACTTGACCAAGCATACAATTTTGCATAAAATATTTAGATAACCGAAGAAAATGTGTAGTCGTTGTTACTGCGCGTAATGCTAGTCCGAAATATAATAAATATTAATACACTATTCGAAGAAGTATACCAATTTTCGAACATTGGAAATATTTACTGCAAAGGGAATCTAAAATAATGGATTGATAAATGAAAAAAAACCAACTGCGTTTGGCAAATTCTTCTATTCAATTCTTAACTTAAACAATCGTCGAATTATTATAAATCTGGTTGAAAAATAATAATTAATTTGCTGTGACAAAGTCTTTGTTCCTCGTTCGCATTATACACTAAACTGTTTTTGTGTAGCATACCACTCCTATTCCAGTATTTGTTAAATAAAATCAGAAACAATTTTCTAACTTAAGAACATGTAATGATCGTATAATAATGAATCGTTGAATAGATGTTCACTGTAACTACATAAAGACTTGCTTGGGAAACATTTCATACTTCTGCAAAAAGGAAAAAGACTTTAAAAATTTTATTTTCTAGTTTATATCTTATTGTTAGTATCTTACATATCTTCTCGGATAAGCTGTTAAGTTGCTAAATAGGAACAATGATTGTCACAGTTTTCGCTGTGTGGAATAATGTATCACTAATAAAATAATAAACGTATAAAAGCAATGGAAAATGCTCATTCCAGGTTGAATAGCTCTATAAAGAAACGTTATCTAATCTTACGAAGTTCTTTTGTAATTGGATTATGCTTTTTTAAATGTTGCAATGCCACTAGGAGAAATATGTCATAGTGTAGATTAAACCATTGTGTAAACTCAACGTCGAATTATTTTTTTTTTTTATTATAAATGGAAAGAAAGTTACAGTCACGTCATATCAAAACTTGCCTTATCCTCTGTAGATAATTATAGCACTTTCAAAGCTGATTTCAGAAACTACTATTTCTGGACTGCGGATTTTACTGTGACATATTAGGTAGACCGGAAAGTAATTTCGTTTCTGCGCTTTCACACTTCATTACAGTTTTGCATTCTAGATCTTTAGAAAATTTGAAAACTTTAGAAAATCCCTGAAGTGTATTAACAATGAATGCTATAGTTTTGCATTCGAAAATTCGAAAATCCCTGAATTGTGTTAACAATGAAGACGATGCTATAGTTTTTGATTCTAAATTTCCGAAATCCCTGAAGTCTATTAACAATGAATGCTATAGAATTCTAAAATTCGAAAATCCCTGGATTGTGTAAACAATGAAAACGATGCTATAGTTTCGGATTCTAAATTTCCAAAATCCCTGAAGTTTATTAACAATGAATGCTATAGAATTCTAAAAATCGAAAATCTCTGAATTGTGTAAACAATGAAGACGATGCTACAGTTTCGGATTCTAAAATGTTTCTCAGTTTATTTATCATGCTCTCTCTCATCGTTCGTCCAAAGTTCAAGAATCTGAGAAATATGGGTGGCGCTACAGTTATGCGCCGCGGTGTGCAAGCAGTACAAGCTCACCCTGGCTGCACATCAAACCGCGGGAAGCACCGTGAAAGATAATACCTTCGGGTTTGTCGACTGCATACACACACACCAACACAGCGCATCCACGAGATTGACGTCATCGTTACGCGCCGTTGGCACGCTAACGATCGATTTCATAAAATAGTGCGTGCAGCGTGCAAAACGACCACGCTCTCGCCCTGCAGGAAGCTGCCTTCGAAAGGTTCGCACCCGAGGCCGAATTCTCAAGGTCGTTGCACCGGGAATGCAGGCGGTGGCTGCACTTGACGCCTGTACGAGCCCCACGAAACCCCTCCTGTGCTCCCATTCAGGTTCTCCCGTTCACAATGATCCTCGGTGCTTGAAAACAAATTACAAGATGAGTAGAATTTTACACATCACTATTAAATACTATATGCACAATATTATTACCAATCTATATTGTATAATTAGTGTAGATGTTTATGCAAAATAGAAATTTTCTAAGTCAGTTTTAAGAAACATGAAAATATTTTGCTATTTTTAAACATTTTAATAATGTGAAACAAATTAAGCATACTTCTAAACGAAATCTGACAGTTGCATTCAATCTTGGAAACCCAAATGGTTGTTGTTGCAAATGGTGAAGGAACTGTGACTGTCATAGCTCATTCGCCTGACATAGCTCCATCTGATTACCATTTGTTCAGATCGCTACGACATCATTTAGTGGACACACGTTTCGAATCAGTCGTACAGAACGAATTCATTATTTCAAAGCTGTCAATAAATTGTTATTAACGGATAATAGCGATAAACACTTCGACGAATCTTTGTACAAATAATTACACGTGAATCCACTTTTAAAATATTGTAAAACGTATTAAACACTGTATAAAAATTAATAAAATCTGCTCAAAAATCGTTTAAAAATTCTTAGCTAAAAAGGGACTCGCGAATAATTATTTTCTTACCATTGTACTTCATTGAATCTTCAATTTTTCTATGTTTGTATTGTAATTTGATATGTTTGATGTGAATTAGATTGACTAATAATACGCGTTTAATTAAATTATTGAATTAAATACAGTTCTTCCAAGAAACAATCGAACACTAATAATTTCGTAAAAAATAATCGTACGACAATAAACTTCGACTTACTTTAAAGCTTTTTCTTACATTTTTCTCATTTGTTCTTAGATGCTAAGGCGACCTTGAGTTTTATTCATAGTCAATGCACAATTTTTAAATACACAGCACATTATTGTCGATGAAAAAAAACGAATTCAGCGATCTGTAACACGATGCCCGTGAGTTCACCTTGGAAAACCTTAGAAAAGACTCAAGGTCACCTTGATATCTCGCAAAAAATGAGTCAAATTGTACTCGTTCGATGCGTACTTCAAAATGCTACATGATCATTAAAAACTTTTTCGATACAATCAATAGATACAAAGTTATTTTAGATAATAATTCTTACTGTCTGACCCCATATAACCGACATAAATAAAAACAAAACTTTTAATATTCATCACACGCTCGGACAAAGAAGCTGTAGAAAGCTGTTCTTGCGAGTTCAATCTCCAAAACAGTGGGAGTTCGATTTACCAGAGAAAAATTTCTCAAAGTTCACGGAGATTTCCAACATTCCTCACGAGAAATGTGTCTTCTTACTTGTTTTTATAAAATTATCACATTGTAAATATCGAGAATATTCGCGAAAATCGTAAAATATTTAAATACTTTCTCAGTGCACTGCATAAGCAACGAAAATGGCTGAGGTCTTCTACGAGTAAA
This sequence comes from Lasioglossum leucozonium, assembly GCA_028454225.1. NCBI lineage: Eukaryota > Metazoa > Arthropoda > Insecta > Hymenoptera > Halictidae > Lasioglossum > Lasioglossum leucozonium. Next base: position 10,000,082 of record CM052222.1, on the reverse strand, counting down.
AGAAGATTTCACCTCGAAATGGTAACTCTTATCTACTCAGAATATCGACATCAGGAAAAACATTTCAGCTCCCGTGTTCCTCCACCGGTTCGACAAAAAACCCGAATTTGCATAAACATCTGTAGTCTGGTTATGGACACTTAAGCTATAGAATAAACATAGGTTTACGATAAACGTGGAATACGTTTTTCGCGCAACGGATTACCGACGAACAAGTTTGCGAGAGGCAGGAGTTGCGAAGCGGGAGATTAAGAAGAGGTATTTCTCTATTTCTACATACGGCCGTCACCGTAGTCACTATAGGTAGATTTTTCTTGGACGTGTTCAGGTCCGGTGACTCTCAGAAACGCTCGTAAAACGTTCTTGTATAATTTCCCTGGTCTCGGATCGTGCAACGGAGAAGAAAGGATACGGCTCTCGTCTAACTGTATCTGTATTCGCGTATTTATAGCCACGTACACGCATGATTTGACGAATTATGTTTCGAGACACGGCTTTGATCTCGTTCGATATAAATAGGAGCCGGACGCTGCTCTTAATTGCAACGGTGCCACTTAACGCGATCATTAGCGGCCGATTAGATTCGTCTGCACCTTCTTTTTTTTTTATCAATCATTTCTAATAAACACTGAACAATGCAATTTAAGTTTCTTGTCGGTGATAATATCATTATTGATAAAGTCATAGGTTACTCGACGTAAGTAGACCGCGGATCTTTATGCTAAATAAACATTTTTACAAATAGAAGGGTCATTTTTTTAATTATTCGAACAAGTTAAAAAGAATTGTAGTATCACCTTGTGGATGTATGCGTTGCGTTTTGTTAACGATTTTATATGTTTTTAGTGATTCCTACGTTGCGTTCACGTTTCGTTAACAAATTCGTAAAAACATCAACGAGCACTTCCCCGCGAGCGAGCAACCGATAAATAATCATCACGCCGTGTCGAGCCTCCTTACAAAAATAATTTATTGACTTACAGTGGATCCAAGAAATATTTCAACACTAAATACCCGGTTCTCGAAAAATTGCGAATATTTAAACAGTAATAATTTAACTTTTGGAATTGAAATGAACCAGAGGTTCGTCGACACATTTGTATTAAAAAGCACATGGTCTCATTAAAAAAGTCGAATGTGACCTTCGCGTGCCCTCTGCTAGAAAGAATCGTTTTCCCCTCGAAACCATATAACTTAATAATTTTTTTTATTAATATAATAGTCTCGAGTGGTTCACTTCAAATGGGATACCCTGTATTTATAAAAAATCCTTTACATTTGGTAATTTCTCTTACGAAAAATTTCGTGGTGGCGGCGCGGCGCGATGCACTGTTTGCTTTTATGGCACTCGATTGATTTTTCCGAGAGGCTTCCAGTTTTAGTCGAACAGCGCCGAACTGGCAAAACAAATCTGAGCGAAGCCAAATAAACGGAGCGGAGCGCCGGTAATTTGAGCAGCAGGCTGCGCAAGAACGATAAAATAATAGACAACGCGAAAATATCAGAATACCCTGGAGCCGTTCAATTATACACAGTGCGAATTTAATAAGCTGACGCGCGCAATAAGTGCCCGTTTTTTTTAAACTGATCGACCGATTATTCCTAACATTCTAGTTTGATTAGAAAGCTTTAATTTTTAAAATTTTAATTATTCGAAAACAAAGCCACGGAGAACATTTTCGCAAAGGAAAAAGTTACTTCAAATGACCTTGGGGACTGTACCCTTCAAGGTAGTATTTGTTAAGTATGTGAAAAGCAAAAGATAAAAAATTTACAAGTCGAGACCTTTACTTTTGCCCTACGCAAATGCGACTGATAGCAGTTTTTAAAAACAATTATTTACACATTAGCTGCTAAACTAATCCTTCTAACATTTCTAAAAAAACTCAAGTCGGACAATTCTAAAAAAGTTATTCGGTTTTAAAGAGTGTACGAATACTTTTTTACACTCACTGTATCTGCTGTCACATACTTCAAGACATTATTGTATACCATACGTCGGTGTGTAATGCGTAGTGAGATAAGATTCCGTGGAAACGTGCATTCATTCTTAGCTTGCTTCGATAAGTTGAGCATACAAAAATTCGATGGAAGCATGTAGGCTTTTCGAGCTACTGCAATTGCGATTGATACGTTATAGGGATCGAATGGTCTGTTAATAGGATAACTAACACATGTCTGATAATACGTGTGTGACATTATTCTTTGATTAGATCTAAAAATAACTTATGACATACTCGAGTAAATTGGATTTTATCAGAATTTTTAATGTGTTTTGTTAATTACCTTCATTCAGTGTCAATAAACTAAATTACTTTGACCTTCAGAGATTCTTTAAAGTCAACGTGTTCATAAAATAAATATTACGTATCTGGTGCTGCAAAAAATCTATTTATATCACTTTATCAACTTAATAAAGCCATTAAAGAGAAGAATAAATTCCTATGTCTTGCAATTAATGCAAACGATTATTTTGCATAAAGGTCCGCAGGCTATTGATAAGTGTGAATCTTAAATAATTCTTAAAGCATATTGGAAATATTTATTTCATCACTCTCAGATTTACGTAGTATGCAAAGCCGTCAGATTTTGTGTCTCCACTCTACGTTCCCCTTCCACCGCGGCCCGGTCACGTGACGCTGTCGACTAATCCGGTATTGACAAAGAGAGTAACTAACTTTTTCCCTATAATTCGACTGCTAATTTTATTCATTTACAACGAAAATGAGTAGATCAAATGGCAAAACAGTATTATTTTAGTATTAATAGTATTATTTTTAACTTATTGAAATTATTAAACAAATTAGAAACTCAATACAGTCAGTCTCGTAATTACACACACTTCAAATTAGTGACTTTTTAATAAATGGACCAAATAACTTCAATTTTATTATCAAGCTAAATGGATTAGTTTATTAAATTGCGTTTAGTTTGAAAAGTTGATTTTTACAAATTTTTTATTTTCCCTTGCGACGAGAATTAATAGGCAGAAAAACCGAGATTGTTTGGTCCGTTTATAAAAAGTTATTTTTGTTTAAAGTGCTTGCTATGAATCATGACTGCACGTAGCTCCAGTATATCTTGCGATCAATGCAAATAATATTTATTTAACATAAAAGTCCGCAGTCCAGTTTTTATTTTTCGTCGAGTTCTGATTTTTTTCGTTCAGTTTTTATTTTCACATTTTCGTTCATTTTTATCAGAGTCGAGTTTCATTTGGTCCTAATTAGAAGAGCCTAATTTTCGGACAAACAGTTCTGTCATTCAAACACGGATAACGCGGCAATCAACGTGTCAATAAAGAACCTCCACTGATAAAGCTATTAATAGACATTCAGCACATAAAAGCATCGAAATTACACAGACACGCATGCACACGCACACCGCGTAAGAAAACGAAGTACGAAGCAATAACCGTTTCGATTACTAATTCGTAACTCATACGAGGCGGATACATATTCAAAAGTGACGGATACGATGCACATAAAATGCACCGGGATCCGAAAGTAAGCAGCTCCGGCGTGAATATTTAATAGGGATTCAAAGCATCGTCACGTTCGCGAAGGACGATCGAACACGGTGCAAAAAGATTTGTATGCCGCCGCGTAGCTTCCTCTTCGGACTCCGTCCAAGCCGGAACATCGTTTACGGCGAAACTGCCGGAATTTCTATGGAACTCGACGTCGACGAATGTAAATAAACCAAGCTCTGACGTCCGAGATTCAGCCGCGATAATTGTCACTATCGTCGCCGACGATCAAACACCTGCGATTATTTATCGGCGCACTTAGTGTAAATGCAGGTAATATGGGACAACATGAAATCTTGATACAGAACTCCCGACATATTTTTACGCGTACTCGTGCTGTGTATCGTGTGTGCTGGCCTAACCAACTCTGCGGATCTTTATGCAAAATAAAAATTGTCTGCATCGACTGCAAAAGTTGGGAGCCACGTACACGTTTAATTATTTTTTTTTTAATAATATTAACACATTGAAAATATCGTTGGTCTTCAATTATTTTAATTTTTCTGATAAATGCATCAAATCCGCAGTCCAGTAATAATATGCCATTCGAATCAATCATGCGTTCGTTCACTTGAACAGTTAAATAATTTTTTAACATTGTCTCGTTATTTCAAATAATTTTTTATTTCGTCAAATAGTACTAAAAAATTCTATTTACTTCGTGTATTATAAAATAACAATTTTGAAGGCGAAACTTTAATCGTTAAACTACAAAAATTAGCATATCTAAACATAATAATTTATTTAGTTTCTCCCACAGCCTCTCCTTGAGGTGAGATTATTTTATTTGAATAATTGATTTAAACTTGATTTGTAAAATACAAATAATAAAATATTTGAAGGAGTTCATTATTTCAAATGATTTCTTCCACAACCTCTTCTTGAGGTGAGATTATTTTATTTGAGTAATGTAATTGAACTAAAAAATTATTGAAATAAAATATGATGTATTCGAAAATAATTTATTCGGTTTAAACACGTCACTTGAAAATCAATTTCTTCTTTTATTCGTAAGATACAAATAATAAAGTACCCGAAATAGTTAATTAGTTCAAATGATTATTCAGACAATTTCTAATTAAAGGTCCGAAGTCTAGTGACGAGTTAAGTGAGCTCTAATCGCTGGAAAATAAATGGCAAGCGGTTAAAGAATGCGCGAATGCCTTTGTCCATCACTGCAGGTTTCATTGAAGGAAGAAGCAATTTCCTCTGCTCTTGGCAAGCTTTTGAAATCAGGTGTTCCAATAGGCAATACACCAAGCTTCATCCTATAGCGCACGTTAGCAGGCCGCATGGTGGGGGCAGCAAGAATCACGTGGTTCTATTATCCTCGTCCCCCGAATGAAGCGGAAGGTCCCCTCGATAATGCCGGTGGGTCTGAAAATAGCTGGCCGTCACGGCTAGTGACGACACCGCACCGTTGTGCCCAATGTGGGCCCATTGGCTGCAACTCCCATCCGACCAGTTCTAGAAACGATTAATCCACAGGCTCGCCCATAATGTGGGTGTTTATCTCCACGGAATGTTCTCTCCTCCCTTTCACTTTCTCGGTATTTGTTGTTTTGCTGCCCGTTCGTTTGTTTATAAATAGAGTGAAGCGTTCTTATTGTTCGAACGCGTCTACTAAGGCTAGTGATTTCAATCGAACCTTTGAGACACCCGAAGTGTACCTATCAGGTACCAAAAATTACCCAGTTATCTCAAATGATATCTGAGATACTTTTACAGACGCAAACAAATACATCTTGAAATTTTCAAGTTGAAAATGATTCAAAAGTGAATCGAAACGTCGATGATTATTTGATAATCTGCAAAATTGTTTATTGGTTTTTTAATTGATCGAACCGTAGCGCCAATAACACTGGAAATTTATTGATATCTGAGATATCTTAAATACTGAATATTTTATTCTTTAAAAATAGTATATTATTCTTTGTAATCTGTTATCTGAATAAGTAAACTAGAAAATTGTAATCACAAGAAAAATTTAAAAATATTGTTGCATGAATTTCGACTTATTGAAAATATTTCTAGAAGAAGCACATTGTCATTTAGCTTCCTGCCCTTGCGATCCAGTTAGACAGCGTTCATTTTACATAAAGATCTAATAAACAATTCGCGCAAAGAGAGGTGCGTCGAGGTACATCTCCACCGTCAACCAGGAATTCACATTCCCCGTCTAAATATTCATCTCGAATCGATGAGAAAGGGAAAGTAGCATTTTCATCGACCGCTTGTTTTTCCCGGATTATTTTTAGCCCGCGAGTAATATGAGAAAGCAGTCACGAATTATAGCGGTAGTCGCAGCATAAATCGTATTGTTTACCTTATTTCGCAAGTAGAGAGACACTGTTTACGAGACCGTGGACATGATTTACCGAGGGACGCAGCGTAAAATCACAAGCGCGTCTCTACGTAAAAGATTAGACTCTCGACTTGCATCTCTCATTAGAAAGGGAATTCCAAGCGGGCTGTAACGAGCAATTATTATGAATTATAATGATGAAGCGCAGGATTTACGCCGCTTAGTTCCGCGATGGCTGGATCGAGGGAAACAATTCATTTTTCCAACGGCTTAATGTTATCAGCCAGGAAAAATTGAAAGTAATTGCCATTGACGATTCAGGAAGTCGAGCTCATGAAATTCTGAAGAACAAGGAAATATATTTTCTGTCTTCAATAGAGGTTACGCTACAAATGAGGTGTGATTTTCACACTGGCGCTAGACTGGATTATAAATTTTATTACTGAACCAATAATAGTTCCTGTTTCTTCCATAAAGGTAACATTTATTTACAAGCTATAAACAAAAGCCTGTCGGTTCTTTGTTCTATTCTGGTTCTGTATCTTCCATTTCAGACTTTGCTGGCAATAAAATTACATAAAAATACTTTTCATATTCCTCCATTTTCAAGCTGCTTGGTTATCAGCAGAGAGAATAGTGCAGGATTCATCAAGAGTAAAATATTCGAAGAATAAAACACTATTTTTGTCATTTTATAAAAAGATTATAAAGAATAAAATATTCAATATTTTTAGATTCTTCTACAATGACTATTACAAATTTCGATTTTATTTACTCATTTTGCCCATAATTATTGAATGCATAATCAATTTTGGCCATAATTAATCAATGCAATGAATAATTATCTAAAAAAATAGAAGTCTAATGCAATATTGCCATTTTTTAATAAGAATACACAAAATAATTTTGAAAAGCATATTGAAGTTAGTGTTAATCACTTTCATTGACATCTTCATACAAACTATTACTTGAATATCGATAATGAAACCATTCGGACTGTATGTAACAACTTTTCTAATCTTCTCATCGTGCATATGCAAACCAAATGGTTTAGAGTACCGTATTTTGTTAACACCTCTTAAAGTAACTGGAAGTCGTTGATATATCATGCTGGACGCCTGAACGTATAATGAACAAAACCATCAAACGGTCAGGTTTGGCTCTTCAGGCGTGGGCTTTGGTAGTTCATGAACACCCAGACATTGCGTAGATGATCGTCGATTATTATACATTATCCGATCCCTCTCGCTGATCTAAAGATAGGCGCGCTGGAATGGCGTTGAAATTGTGAACCGACGATCCCTTTGTAAGAAACTTACGAGCTTGCCTCGCGAAATTTATGCAAACTTGCGCTGCAAGTCCTCCGGCCCGTCCCGGCCCGAAATTAGTTTCAGTCGATGTCAGAATTCGATTAAAGTTCCTATCAATCTCTGATTGAAGCGTTACGCTTCTGTATCAAAAAATCATTAGAAATAAATCAAATATGCAATTACCATATTGTAAATCTCTATGTGAAATAAAAGCTCTCCGCCTTAATAGCAATACTAATTACTATAATGGCTACACACATACATTTGTTTAGAATCGTATTATGCTATGCCAAGTTCAAAATAAAATAAGGTTTTTCCTGATTGCTAGTAAACATTTTAACAGTTCTATTTACCAGCAATTTTCAATAGTTTTTTTTTAACCATACACTATCAGCTGAACAATATGCGATTGAACAAATACAGTTAATATAACGTGACATCTTCTGAAATTATTATTTAAAAGAATATTATTGAGCCTCTTTAACATACAGCTTGATAGGCTCCCTGTAGGTTAAATGTTAAGACATTATTTCCGACAATAGTGCTCAATTATAAAACATTTACGTTTTGGATTATTTTCTTTAAAAAAAAACTCGCACTAACAAAAGAAGCTATATACAATATTTCTTCAAAATCGGAGTTCAAAGCTTTTTAAAAAGTTACATCATTTCAAAGGGTGTACGGAGACCTATTTTACCGAGTGTATGTTCGTCCGAGTCGTCATCAATTAGAAGAACATCATCAGCAGACTCTGAACATCGTCGGTTACAAGAATGGTCGGACGTTCGAGGTTGAAAAATTGGGGCGTTCCAGCTTTTCCGATTCCTCGCTCGGCGCTCATTGAATTTCCTATGCGTCGCTGGCGTTTGTTCCAGTCAATCAGTTCATCAGACCGGTCGGAATGGGACGTCTAGCGACGGCGGGCCTAACACGCCACTGATTTACCAGCCATAAACTTTCGGAGTTCTGTTTTTACCACCTCCCACCTCGTCCGGGCCGAGAAGACTCGTCTCGTCGCAGATGCAGCTTTCACCGCTGCTGCGACTGTAGCTCCATCCCGAGAATAAGAGAGAGAGAGAGAGAGAGAGAGAGAGACTCCTGGCCCACTTGCCGTGACTTGACTCGACTCAAGTCGACTGGCTGCACTCGTCGGTAGGAACCAACGGAGTGACGTCACGCATAATTAGTTCTTTGATTCTCTCTCTGTCCCTCCCTCTCCCGATCTCCTTGCTCCGCCGCGTGCCTCCATTCTACGCTGCCCCCCCTCTCCAGTTTCGCTTCAATTTCAACGAGCCTGTCGCTCTTGCTCATTGTCGGTTATGTAATTGAATCAGTCTCAAAGATTAACAGTTTTAGGTGGTGATAACGGCCGTTGCATAATCGCCAGTCGCCTCCTCCTTGAGTGCCGGGGCACTTTCTATGCCTCGGAAGTCGAGGAGGAATTCCGGAGCGGAGTCGTTAGCCACCAGATCCCGAGAGATAATCCTCGGAACGGAAATATCGATGCGCTAATGGAACGATACCATTCATTTTGGAACGGCTAATCATACTATAGTTTTCTTTCTGCATAAGACGAATAATAGAGAGCCTCTACAGGGTAACTGTTCGGTCTGACAGAGTCAATGCCTCCTAGGAGCTCCCACATTTAGAGTTAAATAATTTCAAGAATTCGAAAAGCGTGGAGCTAATTTTTTCTAGGAGGAGCATAGGTTCGTTGGGAAGGTGTCTCGAGTAGGCAATTTCAAACGCAGAGGAGGAGATTTTCTTCAACGTCGTCTTATACCGAAAGAAAACTGTATTCTGGCACGACCGGCGATAAATTCCTTATTATTTTCAACTATCCGAGATAAACAGCCGAGACATTCCTTCGGCACGCCATGTGCCATCATTTACGCTACTCGCCGCACGCCCCAGACTTGCATAAGAGACGGATTCAGTTTATTCCTCGGGACATGACCATCAATGGCACACGATCGCCACAAAAGGATAACGACGAGCTATAGCGCTCTAGGTCTGCTGGACTCCGGACGACCCAATTCGAATCTTTTTCCCCCTGAAAATTATTTTAAGTTATTATCTTTTGTTTGAAATAAAAACTTCAAATGAAACATGAAATAACTTAGAAATGTTTGAAAATCACTTACACAGGTGTCTATAGAACCAGTCTATCCTGTAAGTATGCATTAACTGAAAATGTTATTTAATTATTGGTGTATACGTTAACATTAGAAATTATTTATAGTGCAATAAAAGTCAGTTGATATCTCAATAAACACAGTTCTGTAATTTGTGTAAGAAAGTTAGTGTTATAATTCATTTGCCGGGAAAAGGATTATTCTTAATATTATTTTTAATAGGTTCACTTTAATCGTTAAGTGTTCTACTATAAAAGTTTAGTCTTAATAAACTTGTAATCTCCTATATTATCTTACTATGTTTAATCGCTATCACTTTAGCTGTAGTAAGCCTATTAATAGAATTCTCTTTCTAAAAATAATAATCTCAAAGAAATTGTTAGATTGTGTTATTAAAAATTGTTACTCTTAAATTGTTCGCAACTTAAATTGCAACTGCAGTTGAGAAAATTGATTAAGAAGCCGTTCAGAATTAGATCTACCAAATACACCTTCTAAATTTTCATTACATAAACAAATAAAAAATTTAAAAGTCGAGACCTTTACCTACGCAAATGCGACTGAGAACAATTTTTAAAAACAATTATTTGTTTCTACGGTCCAATTTGAAAAAAGTTATTCGGTTTTAAAGAGTGTACGAATACTTTTTACACTCACTGTATTTATTTTGATCAGTTGCCCAAAACGTAGAAGTGCTTTCCATCAAGAGCATAGTAAGTTTGATTATAGCGAGCGTGTATATCCGTGCGAAAGGGAACGGTAGAATCAGCGTGGTTGCTCGTCCAGTTTCATTGATCACGGCGCAGCCAGAAAGTTAATTAAACAGGTGTTTTTCCAAGTGCTGACTAAAATACCATCCGGTTACGCTACTGTCTGTCCCACTCTAGTTCCTCCATTTCTCTCCCGCCCGCGGAGATTCCCTCTCTCGGTCTCTCTCCCGGTTCTCCTGGCCCCTCTCGCCCGTCCTCACTCCCGCGCTTATCTCGCTGCAGCTAAAAATAGATCCTGTCACGGCCATCGGCGACATTTTAAAAAGTTTAAAGCCGCAACAGTCGGCCGAGCGACGAGTTCCGAACCGATGCGAACCGAACGAGCGAATTAGCGCCTTCTCGTTCTCGAACCATCAAGGCTGGTCAGTGGCGCCTTCTCGCGAGCTCGTCGCGTCCTCGCTTCCCACCTGTCCGAGCGGATCCTTTTCTAGATTGGCTCCGCCGATACAACGTCTATTACAGTAATCACAAATAACGAATAATAAGATAATTCGGCGAAATTTTCGAAAATCGCTAACAGAAATTTTGAAAAATGTTTTACGCAGTTCATTTGGCCACCGCCGAGTTATTTCGGGTTATAACAGCCAAAATAATAGGTTTACGTGAAAAATGTGGATAACTTTTTATGTAGAGCTTTTTATCAGCTTCAGTTTTTGTTTGAAACTTTTTTCTCTAAAATCAATATTTTCGAAAATATTTAGTAAGAACTGTCAAAACTGTAAAAATGTTTGACGCAGTTAATTTGACCACCGCCGATTTATTTCGGGTCATAACAGCCAAAATAATAGGTTTACGTGAAAAATGTGGGTAACTTTTTATGTAGAGCTTTTTATCAGCTTCAGTTTTTGTTTGAAACTTTTTTTTCTAAAATCAATATTTTCGAAAATATTTAGTAAGAACTGTCAAAACTGTAAAAATGTTTGACGCAGTTCATTTGACCACCGCCGAGTTATTTTGAGTCATAACAGCCAAAGTAATAGGTTTACGTGAAAAATGTGGGTAACTTTTTATGTAGAGCTTTTTATCAGTTTCATTTTTTGTTTGAAACTTTTTTCTCTAAAATCAATATTTTCGAAAATATTTGGTAAGAACTGTCAAAACTTTGGAGGGTCTGCGGGGCGAACGAGGCTTCATAAGCCAAAAATCCTTTTAGGGACTTTCTTCTCTAATCAAGGATAAGCTTTAACAAAACTTTCAGCAAAATCGGAGGGTTGTCGCTTTCGGAAGCGAAAAGAGTGAATATATTATTTTGACAACAAATTGGAGTGAAATGGAAATGTATTTCCTTTCTTAATATGTTTAATAGGACGAAAATAATATAACAGTATTTTAAAATTTTTCCAATATATTTACTGTTGTAAATTATACCTACTAATTTTTGCCATAAATGCATAAACATCCGCTGTCTAATTATTATACATTTATATTTAGCACCGGCGTCTTGCAATTGATGCGCAAATTAGTTTGAATCCGGAATATATTTATAACATACAGTGACTTAGCATGCACAATAAAAAATTATAATGCGATTGTAGGATTGGGGATACAAAAAAGAGGACCCCGAGCGCGACTTGAACCCATGGTGCTGATGGATTCCTTTATAAGGCAGTGCCATACTCGCTTGTGCTACGGTTTCCTCTTGGTATTTCCTTGTGTTTTGACGTACTTAAAACAACGTCGATAAAGGAAGGCAACAATTTTTTTTTGACGCCTCGTTTCGGACAAATACGAGTTCCTTTTATGTTTCTAAACAAATCCTGTAACACATGCGAAACGATGTTACTAGATGGGCAACTTGTATAAACGATAAGAGCTACGTAGATAATTATTACTACGGTTTTATTAGCTTCGTTTCATGTCTGTCTGTTCTTAACAAATTTTGCAATTGATTTTAAACTAACCTTCCGATGAGCTAGAGACTTGAAATTTTGAACATAACTCAGAACTGGATGACAATGCAATTTAAAAAAAAAATTTTTTTTTTAAATCGTTTATTTTATCAGATGGCCCGCATGGTATGTCCGCGCGAGGACGGAATCGATTTTATCGATCGATATGATCGAGCGAAACTAACCTAGAAAGTGTCGTACACAAACAAGGATGCCACAGTAGTACATATTATTATATTGTTATAATGTTTAAACTAATTATACATACAGTGTTGATCGCGAATTCACAGAAAGTAACTATACCTTTTTATTAATTCGACAAATTAGCCTTCGATATATTCGTGAGAACAATCTTGAAGTTATTCTTCATCAATCTTGAAACAAAGTTCTACGTTTTTGTTATCAACATTGAGCCATTAAAAATGAATGTAGCCATACAAATCAGTTTTGTTTTCTTTAAGGAAATTATGAACGTTAAGGAAATTCTAATTACTCTAACTGCAAAATAAATCTCAAGGCAACGGGTTTAATGCAGTTTATACATTTGGATACAACTTTTTTCAATAATTGAAAGACGAAATTGTACACAATACAGGTCGTAAAAACACCCAGAAATGATTTTAGCATACAGTACGAAATTACATAAAGATTGCATAGTTTCTCTTCTGCACGGTTATTTTTTCTGAAGTGAATCGTGACTTTTTCTATGCGATTGATCAAGGACTTGTTCGTGCGTATTTCATTTCACGCATCGAATGCGCTGCTTTTGCTTTCGAAGTTGCTCACCAGAAAATTGAGTTCACTGTTCCTTTCTCAATGTTACTTTTTCCATGGAAATTATTTTTTGGGACTATAACATTGAAATTTATATTTTAGACATCAATTAATCCGCTAGAATAACCGTTTAATATCGTTGTAATATTATTCACATTTTTTATATTATTTAAGAAAACATCTAGCCTGTTATGCGCAATAGATTATTTGTTGTCTCCTGGAGGTTTTTTGGACTCTGATTAAAACAGAAGACAAAGGGATTCGAAATACAAAGGCACTTTCCTGACATAGCCAGTTAGTATAATTATTTGATTCTATCTCACAACCATCTTTCAATATACAGGGTGTCCGAAAACTTTTTGGGCTAACCTGTATTTATTGGACTCTGTCACTTATAACTCCTCCTTTTTTCACAGACTCGATTACACGATTCTGAGTTGATCGAAACGTTAATCTGTAAATACTGGAAATAGTCTGTTCCATTGTATTGTTTAATCGAACCTAGCGCCGATGCCAATTTTCATTAAAGGGAAAACTCGTTTGAAATCAGCCGATCGTTTGAAAGAACAATGAACTTCACGTACAAGAACAAATTCATTGCAACGTTCAACCGATGTCGTTCACGGTTATCGTGGCGAATCAGCTCGTGCAGCGTTGTTACGAAAACGGCTCGTTTTCATCAAACTCTTATCGCGTGTACGTTGTAGCAGCTCTGATCGTGTTCATTGCGATCGCGCGTCGTTCCGGCATAAATCGATTCTTCGCGGTGGTTAATGCACGTTTCCCGGCGAACAGTACGAGAACGTTCAGCTTCTTGTTACGGCGGCCGCAGATGCAACGTCGCGTCGCCACCGCCATCGCCTGGATGGAAATTCTGTGCAGACGAAATACGGTTTGTGTAAAACTATGTCAATTGTTCGAAACGCATATTCCACCGATCTGAAGAGAGATCGCCACCGCGACGTTTCTGCAACACGGAGCTCTTCTTCATTGTTCTCAATTCGCTGCGATTCAGATTATTCCTTTGACCTTTCGTCCGAACGAATTTCGACGGTATCGTACGCTCTGTCGCTGCAGGTTTTATGAATTTATGGCAAATGTGAATGAAACTAGCGAACACAGACTTGGACACTTCGGAAATATTTACACTAGTATCTCAAGTGTTATTTTATTTTCAGTACCGGTGGTCACTTTTGATACATTATTTGAAATATGGTCTCAAATGACGCGTTATTTTATTTCATGATTATTTGAGACAATTGTAAAACTGTGCATCGAAATTACAACTCGTCGCCTAATTATCGAGTTTGAGTCTTGTTCATTTTTAGGGACTATTTTTTCTGGTGAAAAATCAGCCGAAAACCACAAGGGTAGTTACAGGGTGACGAAGTGAATGAATTGTGCCCCATTGTTTCCGTTCTGCTTAAGAAAATATCACGAAAAATTTCATGAACGTTCTACCTAATAGCGCGCATAACAGTGAATTATTTCAGAATTTTTGGTTGCAAAATCGATTTTTAAAAAACATCCGGATGCATAAAATTGACGATTTTATATTGAAGAGTACCACGTTTGTATCATTATGTTAGTTGTGTCTTGTGCATTTATTTATACAATATTTATACAAAATCTGAGAAAAATGCATATTTCTCATAGAAGTTTTAGAGGTGCTATTTTTAAATGAATAATGAGTTAGTGTCGGAAGCAGTGTTCTTAATTAATTACTGCGTTTAAAAAGAAACTGATTGTCAGATGTAAGCATTCGTCGAGCACATGCACTACTGAAAAACTGTATTACGTTGTCCGTTCACAATATTCTGTTCCCACTGACTGTAAGCAACAACGACGACTAGCGCTGATCTTTGTGCAAATATTAATTTTTATAGACCAATCTGCAGATTTTATCAGCCGTGTCTTACCATAAAAAACTCATTAAATTCTTAAGTCGTTTACAATACTGAGCGTCAGGCATCGTGCATACTACAAATGCAGCAAATCTGCAATATAACGATGACTGCGTGCAATGTTTATCAGATAAAATATCGCAGCTTGTCTTTCCCCAAATCCAGGCGTCTTATGCAAAAGTTTGTTGCATATTATCGAGCTATTTTTAACAAAGAAACTATGTTGTTTAAAACAAAATTAATAACGAACAGTCCCTAAAATAGATAATTAATTATATCTTCACAATGTTAATAATCAATTTAAATAATGTAAGAATTAAATTAAGTAATAACTACGAAAATTACAGTAATGTTAGATTGGTGTAAAATTAATGACTGAATGTTACAAATAATTTTTCTAATAAATTATTTATATTCAAGAAGCTTATTTATTGCTTATTCTGCCTGCCTTAAAATAGTTTTTCTAAGGTTTAGTAAAGTAAAAAATCAGTTATTATTTTTACACCAACCCAATAATTAATTAAAAGATCACATTCTCGTATAAGATCATTGAATTTGCTCTCCCACTATGATCGAAAACTTTTGTATGTTGAATGCATCTACATTAATACTGGCATCGAAGATGCCACGATAAATCGTTTCTTTGGCCGATTCAGCCTTGGGGCTCAATTAATTCTTTTTTCGTCGTGACATGCGGAGGGAACGCAAAATAAAAAGATAAAGAGCAGGAGCCACGTGACAAACGTTTCGACGTACTTTTAATATTCGTTTATTGGGTGACGAATCGCTGAAACTGACAGTCGCCAGTTGGTCGTCTTCGATAAAGGAATATGCTATGTATTATGAAATATTTTATCATGTTCTCGATTGATTTTATCGGGCAATGATTTAGATTGACAGGAAAAATATGTTTCGTTCTGGCAATCGCGATGACACTTGAATTGTCAGTAATGATAATTTAATTGTATACGGTGATAAAATCAGGAACTTCATTTGAGAATTCACTTGTATTCCTAAAAGCGATTGACAGCTCGAATTACCGAGACATCAAGTATGACCATCACAATGACAAAATAAATAATAAAATAATACAAATTTTTTATTTCTAACGATTCTTTTATACTTCTAGCAACAAAATTATTGATTTCTAATTAATAGAAATTTATTACCAGAATTATTTGATATTTTTATTTTCGTATCTATAGTTTATTTCTACAGTTCAAAAAAAATTTTATCCAATATTCTGTAGTATGTTAAATACCTACTAGAATTATTTTTTTATAACATATAAGTACACCTTTAAAAAATTTTATTGAAAACTATTAGATACCATAAAATTATACCATTGTAAACAGCAATCAAAAGGTGTACTTATATGTTATAAAAAAATAATTCTAGTAAGTATTTAGCATACAGCAGAATATTAAATAAATTTTTTTGGAACTGCAGAAATAAATTAATATATCGAAAAGTAAACATACTCCAATTTAGGATACTTAGGAAATTAGGAAACCGGTTACCCCCTCTCCCTGCCATTACCGGATTAGTCACGTGACATTGTGACACATGACGAAACGCGTCACGTGCAATTTTCTAACCGTCAGACTAAAATGAAGTATACAGGGTGTCCCAAAATTCCTTCAACTCCCGGAAATGGGAGGTTCCTGAGCTGATTCGAAGCAACATTTTCCTTTGCAAAAATGATCGCCGCGACTTCGTTTGACAGTTATTAACAACAAAAAACACGGACCAATCAGAATTACAGTGGACCGCTATAGCCGCGTTCTGATTGGTCCGTGTTTTTCGTTAAGAACCTCCTATTTCCGGGAGTTGAAGGAATTTTGGGACACCCTGTATATTAGGGGGGTCGGTAAGTAATGTCGTTTTTTTTCACATTAAATTCAAACAAATAAATTTTTAACAAGTTTTTATTTTTAATCACCCTCGTTGTCAAAAACCTTTTGCTATCCAGTGTGCAAACTTTTAATGCTGGATCGATAAAAAAATAAAATATAAAATATTCACACTATATCAACAATTGAGATTGTTCTTAATTTTTTCTGCTCGAAACTATGAACATGTTTTCGATTTACCAAGGTGTTTGCTTAAGTGGTCGAACATAAGGAAAATTTGCTATAATGTACAAATATCGTGCACATGTTTTGCACACGTATATCGAGGCATTACTGTACTCGACACCGTACGGTCTGCACGTACAAATCTGTTACAATCATGTCAGTCAGATAGGCACCAGGTTGACGATAAACGTGAAGGCACGTTTGCACATGCAACATCGCATTTCGCATGTAATTTGCAGCGTTCATTGAGCAAGCTGTCCGCCATTAACGAAGTCGTGTTGCAAAACAACGCCGGATTTTAGCTAAATTCGACCGTGCTTATCGTCTGGATTGCGAAACGGAAATACAGAGGGTACACGGTGGGACGTGGCTTAAATAATTCAAATGAGACCTACCATAATCGGCCGGTCGAAGGATCTACGTGCAAGTTAAGCGCGATCGTCCACCGCCGTGTTGTGGATACACCTTCAGATGTAAGGCAAAGTCTTGTTTGGGAACCGCGTGGGAAACCTGCCGAAGGGAAGTTTATAAACAATGCAAAATACACGAAACTCTGGACGAGCACGAAAGATACAACAGTATCTGCAGTCCAAAAAGTAATTGAGCACTGAATTCTCGATTTTTCGAGAATTGTTGATAGTATACGTTGTGTGCCTTGGATTGCATTTTGCAACAAAAGAGAGAGCGCAAGGTGCAGGTAATTTGGGCCCGATGAGTCCCTGATCTCTGTTGCAGATATTTTTGGATTATTGTTAGACGTACGCTAAGTATGGCCGTCAGGTTTACGAACATTGCGAATTGTTCCGTCAGCTGTGATTACGAGTGTACATTTTTAGGTCAACAGCATTTTTTTGGGGACAACGGTGTACGGGCATTTTGCAATTGCAACGAGAAATATGACAGTTTGCAGGCACTGATGAATGGGAACTCTTACCCTGGATCTTTATGGAGCATCAGCAGATGCTTTTATCAACTCCTTTTATCGCGTTCATGTGATTGCTACATTTTTATTACTTTAATAAAACTGTTGCCTAAATAAAAAAAAAACAGAGTCCAGTCAGACTGTTAAAGTATCCTACAGAAGGATAAAAAAAAGAAACAGAATTATTGTTATTATAAATGTGCAAAAATCTACATGCTACTCACAAAGATAATTTTCGAAATTTTTAATTATTTTTTAAGCAACAATGTTTAGAAGTTATGGCACCCCATTCTTTAAAAAATCAACTAAATGTTATTCAGTATTAGTTGAAATAGTTCTATCAGCGAAGATAAAGACATACAGTATTTCCAAGATTAAGAAAAGTACAATAAATTCGTACATAAATAATTCTTTTTCTTAAATTGTAATTATATGTATAGGTGCTTAGGAAATATGTTAATATACATAAATTATATTATGCATAGCACTGTTTACAAGGATTGTATTGAAAAAGTCAACCAACCACAGGTGTATTTTCCTGCAAATAGGAACGTGTAATCGTAAGCTAAGCTATTAATAGTTAATCGTCTGGGTAGAACTTACGTCTATAATTTCCGTTTGACGATTTGATTTCCTGCGTTGTTTCATAATAATAGAAAAAAAAACAGGAGAAGCAATAAATAATCGCTAGTGAATTACACAGGCATGTAGTGAAGAACAGAGTAAAAAATTTTATCGAAAAACTTCTCTCCTAAATCACGAGTAGACTGCGGATCTTTATGCGAAATAAAAATGGTCTGCGCCAATTGCAACAAACTGGAATAAAATTTAAAGTCCAATAGATTGAAAATAATATGACAATAATTTAAGATAACATAATAATAATATGACAATAATTGAGTTTGTGTTAGTTTTATTCTTTTGACATTGGACACAAATTTTATGAAAATCCTGATCTAATTTGCGTCATTTTTACAAAATGAGGAGTTGGTTTGACTTTATTCGGCCTAAAGGTAACGTATGCGCGTAAACATTACATAAACAAAATTCGTGGAAATAGTAATTTATGTAGTTTTTAATGAGTGCACATTTTCCCGAGTCGAGGTCGACGACGTGACTTACTTAAAAATTCTATTTATAAATGTGTATTCCATTTAATTCACTTTGCAATTTCTAATGCGATTATATTAATTGATATTATGATTTGTCTAAATATTTTCCCGATTGATAGCAATAAACAGTCAAAATCATTTCGATTACTCATGTTGCGCTTTTTTTTAAAACTGTGCTGAATTTTTTTATTCTAAAATTAAACGAAATTATAATACGTTCTTGCTACTGGTGTCACAGAAACGGTGCATTTTAATTAACCTGTTAATCTTATCTCGAATGAGGTTTTCAAACTGTGTTCAATGACGCAACGCACCGTATTTTTTCATATGCAAACGTGGCTCAATTTGAAAAATTGGTTTAGTATACTTTTGTTATCGCGCTATTCGTATGTATAAATAGCGTAAATTAAAGTATTGTTTCCTTACAATTTCCATTTACAATCAACCATTTCGTGAATCAGCATTCTGGCTAGATATGGTCATTTTCAAATCGTTAATGAAAGAGAAATATTGTTTAAAAACAAGACATTTCCAACTAATAATGACTAATGCGTTTCATGTTAACCAATGTGGTCACTAACGACCCCGGTGTTAATGCGACCTTTATAAATAAAGAACGTAAAGACGTTTGAACGTGTAACATTTTCAATAAGAAACGCGTCTTCAGTTTCTCGCTAGCTACGTCATGAAAAAAGATCTTGGAATAAAATGAACGATTTTGAAAATAGAGGCTTTCAGCTTTAAAACGAGTCAAATTTTATGTGGTCATTTTTTACGAAATTGTTACTGTTTAAACATTGAAGAAATACTTCTTAGATCCACTGTTAATAAGTTATTTTTGTAAGGAGGCTCGACACGGCGCACAGTGCGGCATGTAAATGGACATTCGGGACAAAAACCATAATTTCTAAACTTATCAATTTTTTACCCAAGTACCTTAATAATTTTAAAGATGCATCGATTAATGCACCAAAAATATAAGGTTCCATTAGTAAAAAAATTTATTCTAATTTTTTTTTAATGAAGAGCTTTTAATGATTGTTATTGCATTGTCAACTGTACAACTTTTGTTCGGAATATGTTTTAATTATATAGTTACATTTAATTGTATCTACTAAAATGCATAATTATTTGACAATAGATAACACTGTATTTTTTACTAGTATTAAGTAATACAAAATCATTAGATTTTAGAATTAATTAGAATAATTTACTCCATGATCCCCCCTTAATTACCTACCGCCCCTCGCTTGATCGATATTACCCGGCTGAAGAATTCCAGGTCCGTAACAATTTGATCAAAAAAAAATCGTCGAAACAGTTGGGCAAATGGGATCGATGGCCCCATGGGGCAGGCTGGTCACGCACTCTCAGGGCTAGCGTACAGGTAGCCGAGAGCATCGCGAACGAATGGGGGGTTCCCGGTGAAAGGGGGCCATTTTTCGAAAGGCGTCTCGGCCAGCTCGTCGACGGACCGTGTGCGCGCTTGTTCTCTGGCTTCGAGGAAGCCCGTGTCGCGATTATATCTCAAAAATAGACTGCGCGCGAACCGGCCGGTTGTCAGTCGTTACCGCCCTACGCGACCAACAGCCTTCGTTGGTCCCCGTGGCCCGTGGTCCTTTCCGATCAGTTTCACCGTGAACCTTTGAGGTGGCGGCCGTGCCGCGTACACCGCCAGCCAAGTGGATCCGTGTGCTACTTCGACAGTGTTCTTCGTTACCTTTTTTCTTCTTCTTCTCTTCTCTCCCTTTTTTTCGGGTCGTTTTCTTCCGTGGAGAACGTCCTGGGAAAGCTCCGATTGTTCAGTGACACTTGGGTTTACCGTACCATTTTCGGTCCTGTGTGTTCATGGGATTACTCAGACGAATTTTCATTGGATTTCTGAACAAAAGTATTTTCATTTAGTTGTATGGTTTTTTTTTTATAAGAGCTGTGTGTGTGTGAACGTTGGTGTCGTGACGGTTATTGATGCAGGCGATTTGTGGATTTAGTGCTAAATTGGCAGATTTTGCAAAAAAGTAATTTTGTTTTTTTGTTAATAAAAAACATTTACACGGCTTGGATTGTACCATTTTGGTATAGTGAGTTGATGGGATTAGTATATCAAAGTATTTTCATTTAGCTGTATTTTTTTATAAGAGCTGTGCGAACGTTGGTGTCGTGTTGGTCAGGCGATTTGTGGATTTAGTGCAGCATTAAATTGGCAGCTTTTGCAAAAAAGTAATTTTGGTTTTTGTTAATAATGTCCTGGGACATGTACGACTTGGATTGTAATATTTTAGTATAGTGAGTTGATGGGATTAGTAAATCAAAGTATTTTCATTTAGCTGAATTTTTTTATAAGAGCTGTGCGAACGTTGGTGTCGTGATGGATAATGACATAGGGAAGGATTTTTTAGTTTAGTTCGCTACTAAAAAAGTATCTGGAATTCTCGAAAAGTATTATTTTCTAGAATTTTAACCATTTTACAATAATTAAAATTTCTTTGTCCTTATTTAGTTCTCAGAAGAAAGAACATTTGTATTCACTTGATATTCATATTTGCTTAGATATTGATAACAGAAAGATAGAAGTTTATTTCGATTTGAATAAAATAAATAAATAGAAATAAAATTGGTCTACTTTATGTGGACACTAATTAAATCTGAGTACTCCTAAAATAACATTATTTGAAATAATTAGTTCAATTAACATGTTATTCCATTTCATAAAGTAGTTGGAATAACTGAATTAGTTGTGTGTAATGGTACTAAACAAAAGGAACTTTTAAATAAATAACACAATTTCTTATCGCCTAAATTAATTGCTAATTCGTTTTCGCTGTTTTCGTACACCAGCTATGTAATATGTTTACATATTGATCGATGGCATTCGGAAGATATACTGTCTGACATTTTATCTTTTAATCTGCCGACATGAATCACGCAGATTTATGTTTCTCGCGTGTCATGTAAATGCCTGAATTTATTTTCACCGGCCGTTAAATTCACGAACTCGGGTATTAATATTTATCAATTGGACTGATTAAAAGACTCGCGCAAAATATTCCATAAGCTGTACAATTCTAGTACAACGGCAAATCGTTTCGCCCCACTTCACTTAATTGCTCAAGTTGAAGCATTGGTCAATCTTCATTTAAATGCGTCAAATGTATCACTTCGACAGAAAAGCTTGTGCCACTGAGCGTTTGTTTCTCCGAGAGCATCCACGCTAAATATCACATACGTATCGACTCTTCTTCTTTCATCGGTTAATTTATATTTTTATGAATGTAGACAATTTTTAGATCTATAATTTCATTTTTGTTCGGATAGACATTTTTCAAAAAATATTTTCTTGTAAATGGATAAATTCAAAATACAAAATCATTTTAATGTGACCTCGAACATGCTAAACAAACATAATCATTTTACAGTAACAATTACAGGTGGTATGATTTTTATCGGATTTTATGCATTTATGATCAAAATGGGTTTATGTTCAGAATGTTCATCTTGACAATATTTGTCAAGGTCATCCTAGTCGTCTCTCCTAAATGTAATATTTACCAAATGGGTAGTTGCAATTTGCAACGGAGAGATTTAAAAAATCGAGGAGTATCGATATAATATTCTCAACCTATTAAAATTATTCATGAAGGAAAATATTCCCAAGTGGCTTCTGTTTCTTGTAACAGCTGTGAAAAATTTTTATTTTTCATGAAGATCTGCAATCTATTGTAATTAGTATCAATAACAAATTTTATTCATTTTTAATGTATCCAAGATATCTGTTTATAAATTTTCGTATATTCGCTATTTCTTTTTATTGTTATTTTCTCGCGAACAAAATATGGTAATGAACGTATTAAAGTTTATAAAATATTCAAAACTTTTGTTCTTCTGTTTTAATAATTCGGCAGGTTTACGTATATTTTCATAAAAATTCATACCACTCAATAAATATACATCCTATTTGAATATGTATTCATTGTTTAAAATAAATTAAAATAATAGTATTGTCCTCTAGATTCGTTTAGCTCCGTTTTAAAAATAAAATGAAGAAACGTTCAAAATTAAATTAAAATTATTTTTAATTTCCAATTAATTGATTAGACATTTTCTACCTAAATTTCAACAAACTGGAATGAAATTTTCTTTCTTCGTACGTTTAATAGATTTGTAAATAATAGAACAGTATTTTTAAATGCTTCTAATGTTTTTTACTGTTTACAAAAACTGCTGTCTATTGATTATTAGTCATAGTTCATTTTCCTGGAACAATTAGGTAACTCGTTAGATTTTCGAAGGCATATTTTAACTAAATTGTTTTACAGTTGAATGCAATGCAAAGTTAACTAAGAAATGAATTTTAATAACACCTGTGTTACAATTAGTGGTAAAATTTTTTATATCCTACGATCTAACTGCGATCGATCGGCGCCAGCTCAGAAGCCATCGAGCTCTGTCGAACAAATTCACGATCTCGTAATCAGTTTGATAGAGGCTGTCCGAAGCGTCGGTACTTCGCTTCTTGTCCGCGTTCAATTGATTAAATCATCCGTTTCAATAATGTAACGTCAGCTTTGCATCAACCGGTCGAACACGGGGCTGTTAACTTGCGTACAAATTTTTGGCGTAGTTGAAATCACACGTGTCAAGGACTATCCTACGTTTCTACTCTCCGATGAGTGCGAGTTGTCGAGGTTGATCGAAATATTCGAAAATTTCCAAACAAATACAATGTGACGTGCACGTGATGTGAAAAGTGAATAATTCGTTGGAATGTTAAAAAGGATTCGGACTGATCATGCGGGTGGTCTGTGATTAATCGGCTCGATGTGCGATTCATTGTTAACAATCTGTGGGCTCAGATAAGATTCCATCAGAACTGTCGAGAATGTATATGTATTTAGTTCTAAATAGACACGTGCAACTTTTGGAAAGTTCAACACTCGAGTTTTTATTAGAATTAGCTGGATAACAGAAATATTTCCAAACATTTAAACGAGTTCAATGGGATTTGTTATGTAATACCGTAAACTGAGGAAAAATTCGGGACGACGAATTATTCTCCGAATCTGACAATTTTAATATTTGGTTGGCTCAAAAATAATGACTGAATTTTTTCTGTTTTTGTATGACAAACCATCTTTCTAATAAATCTTATTACGTATAGTATTGTTTGTTATATTGATAAAAATTTTAAAGGGAAATGTTGTTCAGAATGGTGACCTGAATGACATATTTTAAGGACCAAATCTGAGGTGAGGGCCCTTTGCCACAGTCCACCTTGTATAGCAATTTATAATCTTGCGTTTATTAACCAGAATTAAAAGTTTTTTGCTTTCACTTTTACTAAAGAACTGTTATTTCGTTTATTCATCAATCCAATATTTATTTACAAATATCGCATTCTGTGAAACGGTATTTTTTCCGCACATTTTGCATGAACATTATTTATGGTGTGAATTGGCTGGTTGGCAAGGCATGAAAATCGTAGCTGAGAATATATTCAAAGATCGAGACAATGCACAACTCGCAAACTTTATCCGTCCCAATTTCCACAGACTGCCAATCACAACTGTCAATCATTGTTATTCCACGGTCATTTTCGAAAGTATTACACACTGGTACCACTCACTTTGGTCTAGGACGCTCAAGAACGCTGAGCCTCTGAAACCTCCATTATGTAATCGGAATACGTTAATTCAAAGCCGGACAAATCACTGGAAAAAAAAACAAAAATACCATCGGACACTTCAATTATTCTCGGCAGACAGCGGTACTAGAACACTCTTGTGAAAAAGAAGTAAACGGGACCTTGACGATCTCCAATTGTACAGTCTATCAGAATTTCAATATCAATTCTCAATTTCGTTCTGCTGTTTTCCTGGTACCTGTCTTTCTTGACTAACACATCAATTATTTAAGAAGTCTTTTAATCGTGAACTGCTCGATATGAATCAAAAGAGTTCGTCGATTGTTAATTGTTAATATAAAAATTAGTAATATTAATATTAATATAAAAATCTTGTCGATTGTTAATATAAAAATATTAATATAAAAATAATTTTCTTCGAAAATAATACTAAAACGAGTGGATATTTTCAAATTTTACAATTTTTATTCGAATCAATTGTTTAATTGACATAGTCTCACTTATCAGATAGAGCATGTACATATCACTATGATCGTACGAATTTCAAAATAGTTTATTATCTTCCTCAAATCCAGATGTATCGATCCTGAGATTTCAAATAGATCGAGCTATTTTTAGTGGATCGTACGACTTTGAAAACGTGAGTCGATCTATGAATTCTATTAGCTTATTGATTATTTGACTTTTGAAGAAAATACCTCTTGAGAAGATAACAATTTGAACTAGTTGTTTGCTAGAACGATATTACAAAGTGTCGTAGGAAGGTAAATAAGATTAATGAACGTTCGAAACAGAATATCAGATAGCACAGATTTAGAAAATACAGCCGTTACAGAAATCATGAAAATATTTTGAATATTTTTTAATATTTTTTAAATATCCGTGTCATCGTTAATCATGTTCGCTCTAAGAATTAATCATGGCGTCTCCAACCTCTTCGGCCATTAGCAGAAAAAACATTTTTTCGATTTGAAATAGTGCCAGCATTACTTGCTAGCGACAAATTCGTTGCGAGATTGCGCAGTTTTAGTTTAAAACGATTACGTAAATATTATATAAATACTTCTTCTTAGATTGCAATAAATCTATGAATTATTTCGAAAAGGTTTAAATTATTTAAGACTTGTATTGATTGATCGGCGGCAAGAAGGAAAATTATTATTTCCTAACAAATGTAGAAATAAGAAATTATAAATTTTCACACGTCACAAGTTTTTCTAAATAGAGTTGCCATCTTCCAATGTTACAGTTAGTGTTTCAATTTTTAACACTTATTGTTCATTGTTATTATCGTACAAACGATAATAAAAAAATAATAACAGGAATTGAATTTTATTATCATTAATCCATAAACGTTATGTTACTGTGTTCAAGTACTTATATAAAATAGTCACCATGTACAAAATATTTAAAATTGTTCGTCGCTAATGCAAACACAAGGAATGTTATATAATTTTACGAATTTACAAAATACAATTGTTTGGAGCCTGTAACTGAATTGTGCAATGTTAGCATGTACATCGTTTTTCATTTCAATCGAGCTTCTGGTAAATGCTTCCAAAATTCTATAATTTTGCATAAACATCCGTTGGCTAGTCATAAATAGACGGACGTGCGCGCAAATGTGGATTTTCATGCTTTAGCCCACGCGAATTCGGACGAAACATGAAATAAATATAAATTCTACAGGGTTCTTTTATACAATAACAATTCTGAAATATTCTTAAATAACAAATATACTATGAATCCAAAAGATATTTGACATAAAATTTCTTATTGTTTATGCAATTTTCAACTTTTCTAGGCAAATTTTAAGAAAGTGGAATCATATAAAATATTATTTCCAGTGGTAGCAGTCTTTGTAGATCTGAAATAAATTAAAATCGTACCAAATTCTATGGAATTTAATATTCTAGTTAAGTAGTATTATTTCTAGTAGTTTGTCTAATTTTCTAATTTTATATTCTCATTTCTTGAAAATTCTTAGAAGTCATAAACGCATCCGGCAGTCTGGTGATTAAAAACATAGTCATAGATAGTAAAATTTCATCTAAATCCACAAATAGTTATATCAATTAATTAGCATAGTGTGGCACCAATAGTTCGCGCTCAATGGTTAAGACCTCCATCGCACCGTCACGACCAATAAAAATCGTTGAGAGAGGGTGGTGGGAATTGGTGTGCTCGAAACATAAAGTCGGTGTGCTCTAAGAAAGAAGCGACACGTGCATTGCACGTGGATCCGTGGTAGTTGTCGCGAGAAATAGATCCTGATCGAAGTGCTGACAGGAGATCGAGGGACCATGGATTCGATGCGAGACCTGAAGAGGCTTTTGTACGAGAGGACGGAGGCGTTGCGTCGCCGCGACGAAGTGATAGAGATACTCGAGAAAGCGATCGAGGAACGGGACATTACCATCCGCTACCTTCAAAATGAGATTGACAAGTTCCGGCAAATCGTGGACTTCAGCTTGGTTCCCGGCGTAATCGGACGTGGCCCGAGGTGCAAGAGACAAGCCATTTCCGCGGAACCGCTCACCACAGACCCCAAAGTAGTCGTGAAGTTTCAGAAGCAGCAAAGGTAGTATGATTCGGGCACATACCATAATCCGACTACGCTTAAAAAAAGGCACTTAATCAGTTGTTTTGGGTCCATTTGGACCCATATCTATTTATTTAATGTTTAGCTATAAAATGTTGTTAAATTTTTTATTTATCTGCTGTTATTAACGTAAATTACATACTAATTAAAAATTACATACGTAATTAAATTAACTTATTCGGTGTCTCTTGTACAATAAATGCAAAGCGAGGCTCTGTGCTCTTTACAAATGAAGTTTGAACAGTTGGTACAATATACATCGTATTTGTGATCTTTTTTATCGGTCTCACTGCAAAAAGTACACCGTCCTCTGACCCTTTTTTATGGTAGTGCAATATCTTCAGTTCTTGTTCGTCGCTTGTTATGGTCACGAATGTGGTGACCATAATAAAAACACGTGTGGCGTAAGGGGTCCATTTGGACCTCTACGTCCAAAACGAAATCTACGGAAATCTACGTCCATACCGTTAATTAAACCACTAAATACAGCTAAAATTATACCGTGTTTAGTGTAATTTTAGGTGAATAATTGTAGGTGAAAGTCACGTAAAAAACTAATGAAAAATACAGAAGTTTCGTAATTGAATTAGTAGTGGTTCACACCGATATACCCGACCCGGTATCGGATTACACTGCTCACCGTGGCAGCTTGGACTTCGCGGCCCCTCGCGGGGTATACCCCACAGTGGAATGGGTATTGTCTCCGTAACTGTCGCGAAGGTCTCTCCCGTAACTGTTACAATTGTATCCCGACCACTGGGTGGCTCCCCCTTGGAACTACTCAAGCGGTAAACAAGCTTTTGGGGACACTCACAGAGATCGATGACTCTGTGATCACCTGAGCTATTATTAAAAGTGAAATTTGATCGATGTTTATGCAATCCAGAATCATGATTTCGCTAATACAAATTACGTTACCGCGAAAGTACGTGACAAGGTATTACACCGAGGCTGTTTCCAATGCGGAACGCGGAGCTTCGTTAAACTCGACGCGTTATTTCTTAATCGCTCTATCCTCTTATTAAACGTTCGCGACCTACTGCAACTTCTCTGTTAATATTTCATTGCAACAATCTCAGAAAATTTAAAATTATAATGATGCGTTGGAACATTTAACATCGTGCTAAACTTTTATTACTTTTTGATAACAAACTGGTGATAACGAATTATCTTGGAAAATGCAGTGTATCGAACAAACACGTTGCAAAAATATAACTAGGCTGCAAAATAAAAATTCTTTGCATTAATTGCAAGATATACGAGCCAAAGATGAATGCACATTGTCATTTGTTTCAATAATTTTTCGTCCACAGAAACTGCACATTAATTGAACTGTGTAAGGTATTAAATAAATATTCAGTTGTAAGTAACTATTTAATGGTACAAATTTAAAAAGTAGAAAATAATTTTCTGAAACAACTTAGGTTAATAATTAATATTTTTTAGATAAAATTGACTAATTATTGGTCAATTATTGAAACTCGTGTAATTACCCTTTTTATTTCAATTAAATATTTTTTATCATTTTATGCAATGTAGCGTAAACAAATTATTCTGGATAGCGCATTAAGATCGTTCAACCATACACAGTTTGATTGCAATAGGCTTAATCGACATTTATCGCACCATAATTGCATACACATACTCGTTCGAGGCACAGTGTATAGTGTATGCTAATGCAGAATATATAACAGGTGCACCGCGGTAAACATAGTTCGGCGCTTTTGATCTTTCATTCTGGGAATAAACGCAAGCATTTGCTTCGGAACATCAACTGCAACCAACGTTATGTGTTTGCGGTGTGGATTGTTAATGCGAAAGTCACTTCAAAGCTTATCAGAACTCTGCTTATGAACATGATGTTATTGTTCTCTTTGTAACATTGCCAGGTAAATAATAAATAATATTGTACTTTCTAACTTTATTTCGTATTTAATATAAAATATTTTTTCATTAAAAATAAAATATTTTACTTCAAAATAAAATATTTTACTTCAATTAAAATGTCGTGAATTGATATAATATTTTAAATACAGGCTTCGCATTTAATATAAAATATTTTTTCATTAAAAATAAAATACTTTACCTGAATAACTTATTGGGTTACAATAGTAATAATTATAACAAGAGTAATATATTAATTTTGAAAAAGCATATCTAATAAAATAAGCAAACGTAAAAAGATATCGAATTCAATGAATTAATATTCACCCTGAAGTTGCATTCTTGTTATCTAAATGCATGTAAACAATTCAGAGGAGTGATAAAAATTCTCCACTTTGGAAATGTACTAAACGGAAATTTTGCATAACTATAAAGTAATGTGGCTGCTATGGATGTTCGTGTTTCTGTAAAGTAATAATTGAGAATTTTCCTAATTGATTTTACAACTGTAAATTAAGAATACCTTTCGAACTAACCTAAACGTTGTCGTCACATCAGGCTCCTATATCACATACGAGTAGAGACGTAGGGTCGTATTCACCGTCCATTATACAATCACACTTAATAAAAATAGACAAAACAGTATTAATAAAAAATAATTTACAGTAAAATACACTGTGGCATTATACATATGAAAATATTTACGAATTTCTCGTCAAAGATAACTGCACTTGAAACGAGGGATTTCATAGTTATCGCGCGAGCTGTTACCGCTGTATGATCATAGATGTCTCTGCAATCGATGTCGCTGAATTTTCGAATTTCAACAGTTCGTACGTTCAGTCTCGGAAAGAAGCGTTAAAATTAACTGCAATTGAGCAATTATTATTATCATTCGAAGCTGTATAATATCTGTATCAAGATGTTTGTTCATTAAATTACTATTTTAATGAGCAATTATTATCGTCAATCGAATATGTATAATGTCAGGAAAAAATGACTACCTTTTTAATTGTGCCAGGGTTTAACTGATATGTAAGACAACAAAGTTTTGTGAAACTATAAAGTATAGGTAAAACTGTTTATATAGTACTACAATAATTTTCATCGAATAAACGATTGTGTGTAAAGGTATAACGGAATTAATGTTCTAAAGAAAACATTTTCGTTTGTACGTTGCAGGTCCCGTGACTTGATTAGAGCTGCCATCTTGGACAATGACTTCATGAAGAATTTGGAGCTGACGCAGATCAGGGAAATTGTTGACTGCATGTATTCTGTTACGTTTTCAGCCGGTTCGACTATTATACGCGAAGGAGATGTTGGGTCCATTGTTTATGTTATGGAGGGTAAGTTTTTAATACCGTCCTCTATGTATTTATAACTTTTTTTTCAACATGTAAAACATTTCATTTTTTTTTGTATACATCTTGTATATTCGTAAATGTTATTGAATTCGTACATTGTTATTGGAACAACGGTAAAAACAAACGTAACCATTTACGTCACTTGGAAACAGAGGAATTTTATACAATCTTTATTTACAGATTTATTCGAGTAAAATAAAATTCATTATTTATACATTTATTCAAGTGAAAATTACACACTTATTAATGTGAAATATAATTCATTATTTCATATACTTATTCAAGTCAAATAAAATTCATTATTTACACTTTTATACTTTCTCAATATTGAACAACGACTGTTTACGCAACTGCTTAATTTTCTGGAGCAATTTACATAAGCGGAACTCGAAGAGGAAAATGTTTTCCATGTTGAGCGTTTTATTCAGCGAAACGCGAAGAAAAAGTAGCAAACGTTCACTGGAACTTTCATTTTGTTCTATTCTGTACGTCCGCAGCGAGATGTAAATTCACAGACTCGTAAAATCAGCTGTCTGTTAACTACATATTATTATTTCATTAACGTCTGTTATAATAACATCGGTGACATATCAAAATGCGTCAGAAAGATCCGGTAAAGTAGACTTGATAATAGTTGAGTAATAATTAGTAACTTTTTTTATTAAGGGAAACTAAGGAAATACCGTCGATCGGTCCATTCCCCTACTACATACTTACAGTGGTTCCTGTATGTCTGTGAAGACTTTGAAAAATTTTTCTTGTGACTGAAACCAACATAGATTTCAAGATTCGAGCTTCCTCTTTGCAACGACACCTTAAAAATTGATTATTGTTATTTTTATAAAGCGATATAGTCATTTCTAGCGGTGTCGTCAGATTAGCACTCGTCTCCCCACTCCACCTTCCCCTTCTACCGCGGGCCGGTCACGTGACGCGTTCCGCTTCTGTCGTGCACGTGTCCGGTAGAGGGGGGTAACATTTCCCCTCAAATCGTGCTCCCTCCACTCAGCTGAATCTGATTTTTAGTGCTGCGCGAGCCTAGGAAAGAGAGAGGGAAGCTTGCATTTGGTCTCTGTCTGTTACAATTGACGTAGACAATTATTTTGCAGAAAAATTTTACTTTTCTACCAATCTGTATTCTGTTAAATCGGTCCAATTCAGTTACAAAACTTTTTTATTTTTAATTACATTTTTATGGAACTTTCGCCAACTTATTTCTGACATTTTTCTGATTAAAATATAAATATAATAACTTATTAGATTATAATTATAGTAAATATAATAAAATATAAACATAGAATAAAGCCAACATCCACACAAAATGAAAGAAATTTTTCTACATTTTCTAATTCTACATTAGACGCATTATGCTTCTTAAGAAGTCATTTAAAAAAAAAAGCGTAATGTTTCACTTTACAAAAGTTTGGTTTTAAATCAATTTTATCGGTTATATTGACCGTCTATTATTTCCTTGCTTTTAAAGTTACGTACATATTGGACAGGAATAAACATTGAGTTAAAGTTTTTCGATAAATATTATCGACGATATTCCAAATATCATAAGTTTTCCAATATATTTTTATTTTATTAAAAATTCTCGAGAAATATTGCTTTATTTCTCATTTCTCGAGAAATGAAAAATGTTGAGAAATCAGGAACACTTGCAGTTCTGTAAAAAATGTGGACGACACGCTGTGCCTCTTCCCCCTGGGCATCTCAAGTTCGGGAAAAAGGTCCCAGGTTCGTAGTAAAGCGTCGAGTGTGAATTAGACAGTAGACACATCCGACAAGTATGCGCAGACCTTTATTCGATTTTTACGATCGCTTGTCGCAATAAGGGAACAGAGAAAGAGACCCGCATGATGAAACTCTAATGGAGTTTGCAGCCATAAAACGTACGATTCATGCGGCACGAATCATTTACGCAATAAGACTCTAATATTCACGGACATCGTGCACAATCTGTCACGCAACAGCGTGTGTGGTGCATGTGTGTGAGAATTAATGTACCAGTAAAAAACCATATTCGAATCGAAAGTTGCAGCTGGAAGACCTATCACAGCATTCACTTAATATGTAATATCTCTAATTTCCTTCATTTCCGATTATGTATGTACATATGTGTAACCTCTGCATCATCTAAGAATGTTCACGATTTCACTGTTCCACCTGAGCTTTGACGAGGTTTTTTGAAACTGCGATTTTCACGCTAAACACGCGTTTCTTCGTTTCACTGACGCGGCCGAAGAATCGTTCTAAATTTTAAATTTCTTTCCACCATTACGATTAATTAATGAATTATTAATCATTGTAATGAACGTTGGGGCAATTTTAACATTATCAACGGGAACGGTATACTTTTTTAGTTATTTAAGACACGATTTTCTTATTCTGTAGACATGTACCAATTTTTATATGAATATTTAATTTAGTGCAAGATAGAAAGCCACCATTTATCTTGATTATTAGTGGAAATATTTTTCACGTTCAACCCTGAAAATAATTATTGTCCCTGCGGAAGAATGATATGTAGACTCCGAATGTTTATGCAAAATGAAAAGTTCGTTCATCGACTGCAAGTAGCTAAATATAGATTTATATTCTTAAAATAATATTTATATTCTTTTGAAATTTAGTTTAATGTATAATCCTATTTATATTCTCACTAATGATTTTAATTTAGTGAAAATAATATATTAATACTCTTGAAGTCCTTTAATATTTTCACTGTTTCGAATTGCTCATTCCTGTCACAAATGTATAAAATCCGGAATCTAATGATAAGAAACTTTTTTCAAAAACATAATATTTATCAATCTTTAAAACGATATTTTCCGAAGTTATAGCGTAGTATTAGTGCACAGTGAGAACCACTTATCTCCAGAATAGGCATAAAATCGACCATTACAATTCTCAAAAGTAAAAAATTTCAGAACGCTTTGAATCCACAGAAAAGTGTACCTACTGCCTCAGTACTGGAATAAACTACTACTACTGGAATAAATTTTATCCTAAACAAACGTGATTATATCTATGAGATTGTACTTTGTAATTATAATATACAAAAGTACAAGACAGTAAAATAATACAAAAAAGGAAAATAAAATAATACACAAGAGGAACTAATTTTTTAAACCTAGCAAAGAAGAAACACATTCGTTTTGTACGATCGAATACTTTTTATTGTCAATGGTACCATAAGCAGGAAATGGATAATGAACATGTCACTTCTATGTAATGTTCTGCTGCACTAACCCTTTGTATCCTGGACATAGTCTAAAGCCTCACTTCCATTATGACCATACAACGATTATGATCACGTATTGATTATGGCTACCTATTGCTTATTACTTAGATTATGCTCACGTATTGATTATGACCACGTATTGGGTACCATATAATTTGTATAAAATTAACTATTTCTATAAAATTTACATTTAATGAACCCCCTATGAATTTATTAAAAATAAAACCCTTTAGAATTTACATTTAAAATAATTAATTCTATTTAATTCTTATAAAATTAACTATTTCTATAAAATTTATATTTAATAAACCCCCTATGAATTTATTAAAAATAAAACCCCACAGAATTTACATTTAAAATAATTCTTATAAAATTAACTATTTCTATAAAATTTATATTTAATAAATTCCTCTATAAACAGATGAGACCTTCTCGAACAACAATATTATAAAAATCTATTGTTTTTCTGCGAGGAGGCTAGATATTTTCACATTTCAGTTCTGCGAAAGAGTGAAAATTGTCAAAAATCCGGCCCACATTTCATTGTTGAATTCTTGTGCTAGAAATTCGATCAAGTATTTCCGGATCAAGTTATCAAAGGCGAACCGCACAAACTCGATGAACACAGTCTCTCGTTGTGTCGCTAAACGTATGGACGAACGAACGATTAGTCATGAATAATGAATGAACGACTAAAATTGCGTTGGTTAATCGAATAATGGCCAGCTCCGTCGGGAACTTTTCGCCGGCAGTGTATACTTTCCGTACGTGGGAGTGGTTCCACCGGTTCCAGGAAGATCGGTTTGAGAGCCGCTGTCCTTTCTCTCGCTAACAGCAGGCATAGTGGGGGCTCGGCAGTCGGCGGGGAAGGGAGTTTCTCGTGCACGGTCTTTGCGGGCGTACTTTTCACCAGTCGTGAACGCTGTCAGTGAGCGTCAGTCTCGAAGGAGTGGTCCTGGTAGTGTCCTCGTTTGCGCGACGCCAGGATCCCCAGGCATTGTCCTTTGTGAGAGGATCAGTGTCCCTTCGAACCTCGCGTCGTCCTCGACTCGGAAACAGCCGTGCATACCTATCGGATCTCGACGAGCGATCGATCGATCGTGCGATCCTCGCGAAACGGAAGCGACGTGATCGAACGCGCGGAGTGAAAACGGAACAACCGGGTCTCATTGTTCCGCGACTGGATTTCATTGCGCAACCGATCGATCCCATTATTCCAACCTTTGTTGGCCACTCTCGCTGGTCGAACAGCTCTCTAATAAAAGTCAGCTCTCTCGTTCGTTATGATCGCGATCGGTCGCGTGAAGATCTAGAAAAGAGGACCTACAGGAGTGCCGAATGTGTTGACAACGCGAGAGTCTTGGCGTTACTCGCAAAGAATGCTGGGACGCATTGATACAATCACGGGAGAACTTGTTTCAAACGAAACGCCGACTTTCCATTGTAATGGCAACCGTCAAGACCCGCTTCGCCTAAGGATTTACACCGCAGATGATCGAAAAATAAGATTCGTTGCTCCAAAAACGAGGTTCGTCCCTTCTCCCGCGAGCAAGATACAGGGATACGTTGACAGGATCACTGAAATTGATCGTGAGACACAACTGTTTTCCAATGCAACCTCGAGGATCGGCTGAATCACGATCAGAGGAGAATTTAAAAATATCCTGTTCGAAAACAGTCGAGTTCTCGAGCCTTCTCACGCAAGAAAGATAAATGAAACCCCCGGAGGATCAGTGAAATTCCTACTCGAATTGAGAGACTGATCGGGATCGATCGAATCTCGGTTCACGCTGGAGCTAGAAATAAGAACTCCGTTATTTATTATTCTCGCAGAAGTCTGAAGTTGACTCACCGGCTCGAAGACAACAGAGTTTCGTCTTGAGAATCGACCACACTGACGTCGATCTGAAAATATCCGTTATTGATCGTGAATTTCCACCTCGCGTGCAACAGATGAAGGATCGCTGAAACTCCTGTTCAAATTGTGACTGGCTTTCGATCGGTCTGAGGATTGATCACGATTTACACCTCGGTGGACCTAAAAATAGCTACCCCATCGATTATTGTTCTTCACACTGGACAGGATCACTGAAATCCCTGCCCAAAACTGATTTACGAAGATCCAATCACGATTTGCGGCTCGGTGGAGCTAAGAATAGCTACCCCATCGATTATTGTTCTTCACACTGGACAGGATCACTGAAATCTCTGCCCAAAACTGATTTACGAAGATCCAATCACAATTTGCGGCTCGGTGGAGCTAAGAATAGCTACTCCATCGATCATTGCTCTCGTGGAAACCTGAACTTAACAACAGCAGAATCGCACCTCTGTGTACAAAAGAAAAATTGCAAGAGACACTCTAGAAGATCCCTCTTCAAACCGAAGGACCGATTTACGTTGGTCCAATCACGATCCACACGGAGCTAGAAATAGGCCCTCCATCGATCGTTGTTCCCGTAGGAAAAATTGCAAGACTGAATGGACCACTAAAATCCTTGTCTGATCGCGATCCTGGGAGCTAAACCAGGTCCAGCGTGCGCATGGAGTCCTGGTCGTTTTAGGCCGGAGTCTTTCGAGCGAATCTCGAAATTGATCAGCGCGTGGAGGACCGGCGTGGCGGTCTGTGAACGATATCATCGCGTTTGTAGGATCAGCAGTGATTCACGCGTGTAACGCGGCCGAGATTTGAACCGTGCGGTCTCGCCCGGCGTAGACGGAAGCGGTGGAAAAGAGTGTGATCCATCGATCTTCTGGCTGGATGGATGCCAGATCCGCGGCGGTGGCGGCGGCGGCTGGTTCTCGAATTTCACGTTCCCACGGTAAATCTTAGCGGGTCCCGCGGGAGCAACGGCGGGCCCCGGGGCTTCGCGATACACGAACGCAACGTGACCGGGTGCACCGGCGATAATTAATAAGCGTCCGGTGTAATTTATGTCCGCGCGAGGTGGAAAGCGCAAAATCCGGCAGAAAGTGGCGGTGAATCATGCCGAAGGTCAGCCCGTTCGGCGAAAGTCAGCTGGGTATTGTCCCTGAGCAACAATCTCTCTACTCGGTGGACTGTTAGGGACACGGTGTGTGTGTGTGTTTGGTTTCGAGTGCGACAGTGCCTCGTGAAGGGATTTCGACGGATACGAAGATGAAGGTGAGGAGTTATCCTGGCCGCGCGGTCCTCGAGGACCCGGAACTATTGTTGGACCCTGACGCAACAAGGGGCAGAGCCATGGAGCTTCTTTACGAGGCCAGCTGGCGCGAGTGCGGAGTAAATTGGACCGGTAATGGGAGGAGCAAAGTTACCAGGGAACAGGAGGAGAGGTGCCGGCAACCCTACGCCGAGGTGATCTCTCAATTGGAGGGTGTGCTGGAGGGTGGCCGGGTCAGCTCCTCTGTGGTTAGAGAGGACTCCGAGTCGAGAAGGTCGAGCAGCACCGGCACCACCGACAGCGAGTCCGAGGTGAATCAGAGTGGCAATAACCAAGGTGGATTCCTTATACCGAGGCCGAGGCTGATCGTACCGGTCCACACCTACGCCAGGAGACGACGCACCGGCGCCCCACCGCCTGTCCGGAGGCGACAAATACGCGAAGGTACACGCCGATCATTTCTCTTTTTGCAAGCCGTCCGCGCGAATTGTTGACGTAATCGACCGGAGAAATTGCAGAACCTGAACTCTCTATACAGCTGTCTCCTGTCTGTAGAGTAGCGCGATCGTATTCGTTGCGAAGCTGCGGTAGAACTCCGTTCGTATGAACCTGTCGGGAGACGAGTTTGTTCATTATAATAACAATCCATCGCTCACTACTGATTTAATGGGAGTTCACGTTCGTATTATAAGAATTTCGCTTAGCTATAGTTTACCGGACACTGCTGAATTTTGGTTCATTTAAACTTTATTCATATAATAATAAGATAAGCCAACGACCATTGCCATGCTGCAAAAACCGGTTCCCATACGATCACCGACGTAAAACAGCGTGGGGCGTGTGCAGTGCTTGGATGGGTGACCATTCTGTAAAAGCCGGGAAGTGGCTCTCTGGGTGCTTTTCACGTGTTGTTGGCAAAATAGGTGGTTCGGAACCCACCGTAATAAAAAAGTAGGCAGAGTTGGGCACAAAGTAATTTCAATTACAATTACTTACAATTACTTACTTGCAATTACTTTGGCTCAACCAGTAATTGTAATTGCAGAAATACAATTACAGTAATTGAAGGGAGTAATTGCAATTACAGTAATTGAAAGGAGTAATTGCAATTACTTAACGCGATTACAGTAATTGTAATTGCGTCTAACAATTACAGTAATTGTTCTTTCAAACCACTATTTTTATGTTTTGGACCATTTAACTGTTTTCTTATTGAAAATGTAGACCACTTTTGCTCATGTAATTGAAGATGTAATTAATTACTCATGTAATCAATTACTACCCAACTCTGAAAGTAGGACCCGCTGAGATTAGGCGATAGTGAAGAGTGATAAAGGAGGAGAAGAGTTGGTAAATGGATTTGAAACGCTGAGGGGACCAAATATCATTATATACATAATAATAAGATAAGTAGCGTCTGTGCCACATCGTGCGCCTCTTATTGCGTATGCTTCTATGAATTTGGATGACTAAAATAGGAAGTATCGCTCTGTACAGCATTTAGAATTCGTTCCACACATTTTCTGTTCTCATAAATTTCACAAAACCTAACTCCGTCTTCCTTCGTTACAAAAACTTCCGTGAGTTCTTTAGGATTGTTCCTCCAGCGTTGTACAAGCAATGTTGTCTGCATTTAAACGCACAGGCATCGACTGGTTTTTGTTATTAAATATTTACGATTCGTTTTCCTGATGCGTTTTCTTGCACTTCCGTTTTGAAATTACATTATCGTTGCGTTATCGCCGAACGCCACGTAACAGAAACATTAAATTCTTTCATGTGAAATGCCGAACGTATTGCGCACTGCTATGTTACCATGTGAAAGTGGACTTCTTACTTATGTTACGACCGTAGATGCGAGTATGTAAAGAAACTTTTCCTGAATGATAATCGCCGGATGTTTAATTCAAGATTCGCCTTATCCGTGGATAGGCCACGGCAGCAGGCTGCTTCAGTATTCAATCTAGATTTTGATCAGCTTATACTCTTCATTTGCTTCCGTCAGGAAAATGATTTAAAGAGATATTCCGATAGTAAGCGCGAGATTACGGATTCAACCGGTCTTTATAACCGAGTTACAAAGGCTGCGCGTTCGTAGTAGGCATAATTCATTACGTTAGAGGGATTAGCTTATTAACTAATGTGTAAATAATTATTTTTAAAAATTGTTATTGATTCCATTTGCAAAGCAAAAGGTCGCGATTTTTAAATTTTGTTGTTTCAAATCACCTCAGGAACCTCCCATTTCCGGGAGTTGAAGCAATTTTGGGGCACCCATATTTTTAAGAACAGAAGAACTGTTTTATTTTAAAATTTTGAAATTTTTACGCGACAGTACAAACACGACCGTCGGTGTCTATCGTACGACCGAAACGTCGTTAATTATATTGCAAACATGCTATTAAATAGTAACAATTGATCCCGAGCGCCGAAAACATTAATTGATTACAGCATACGTCATTTGGCTAACATAGATTTCCCACTTCAGCCACCAGGAATTAACAAAAGTGGACAAAAGTGGATCTATTTAAATCACTGGTATTGTTTAAAACACTCTCGAAATAATAGTACTTAAGGTTTCGCCTTGGGGCACAGCTCGACGTCCACGCATTTTGTGTTTCCACGCAGATTCTCGAGGAAGTTGTCTAATCGTGAAATTAGATACAATACACGTAGGCAGTGAACGTCAATTAGATGGTACATATCCACGAGGACTGGTTTGCCAGCGGTCTCGGTGTCCGTATCCGGGTCGAATCTTACGCTCACAAGTCTCTTTGTGAGTCAACGTCGCGCCTTTGTGGTGCGCGGGGAAAGATTCGACCTTGATTTTGTCCTTTTCGCAGAGATCGAAACGAACAGTTATCTCTGTCGTGCTTGAACGAAATTCTGTTCGAACTTGGCAGTGGCGGACGAAGGGAAGATTTTGGTCGCATTGGACTGATGTAAGAGAAACTGTTCCCCTCCAAACACGAGAAACTACTTTTAAAATTTGACGACTTAAACTTTTTTTTTAATCTTGGAAGCATTAGTTGACTGTGTACATAATTTTTTTTTACAATTTGCAACGGTGGTGGAAAAGATAGAGGACACGATTTTTAAGTTTTTCTTTTTGGAAAGTCATTTCCTGTACGGAAAATGAAAGAGAATTTTTTACAATTTCGAATAAGTTTTATAACATTTTTTTCTATGATCTTTCGCAATTTTTCAGGCAACTTAAAGATCCCATGCTCGTAGAATTTGTCTTTTATTAGAAAAAAATTGAGTTATATGACTTCACTTGAACGAAATTACTTTGCGAACGACCTAATTGACCTAATAGAATCAGAGAGAGAGGCTAATACGAGGTGATGAAGTAAGGTTCGCTTCACCATTATTCAATGTTCTACTGACCCGAAATATTTGAGTAAACATTGCTCGATAAACCGATAAAGTAGAGCAGAAGAAGATTACGATTGAATAAACTAACGTTCAACTGATCTGTAACATTGAACACCCAATTAGTCTCGAATATCCGCAAGTGTGTTGCTCAATAAATTGACAACGTAGGATAAGAATAAAATACACCAAAGTACCGTTCACTTTATATAGGTCTACGAGATTATATTTCCGTGGAAACAATCTTGCAAACGGAAACTGAAGCAACATAGAAAGGACATTTATTGGATTCGTCACTTTTATTATCACTTTGAATATAATTGAATAACGTAATTGGCACAGAAATTTACGAAATTCCATCTTTTAAATTTTATTTGCTCGTACATTTGACTGTTTTCTATTAAATCTGTCTGGTTTGTTCATTGTCACAGAGTTTTAACCTAAAATCTACAGCTACAGAATTTTCTAACATGTCCAATATTTTATGTATATGTAGTAAATAAACGCTATAGAGAAACAGCTAAATATATGATATGTATTACACTAATATAATATATTTAATATTAATATTAATTGATATTTATTATTCATATTATTAATATTGATTGATAATTATTATGATTAATATTGACAGCCATGTATACCGAATCGTTAAAGTAAATTTTCCGTCAACTAACAACGTAATTATGTAGTGAGAGGAATACGAGAGAATTAGATTATTTTCGTTCAATTTCGCAACAATAGTCAAGAAACCGTCATAGTTTTCCGAACGATTATCCAAGTCAATGTAACTTCGTTGCGTAACCATCACAAAAAAAAGACTAAATTTAGGTTCAGTGAAACTGTTGTAAGACAAACGTTACTCAATTACTGCCTGTAATCATATCTCTCAGGCGTATACTTTCGTTTCTCTGCCCATATTTGTGCCGTGCAAAATCGCACAAAGGCTGCCGAATTATTATTACGTCTGGTCATGCCATTTCAGTTGCAAAAGAGACATGTTCATCGCTATGCCTTGACAATACGAGACCGAAGAGATTATTGTTTATTTACCGGTATTACCGGTAAAAGACGTATCACTAAAATTTGGAATTACTGAAATTTTTGAGTTTAATTTTATTAATTTATATCATATTTTTTATTATATTATATTTTCAATTTCATTGTTCGACTCCTCTTTGCTTCGTAATTCTCGTTTCTAAGAGATTTCTATAAGCATTTATTTTGTTTTCAGTCAGACACAAATTTATTCATTAGGTTTTCTGTTAAAATGCAAATTAACTTTAACACATGTTTAGACAATAGTTAACGTGGAGAAGACTCCTAAATTCCGCCAGTGTTTGGACTATCAATTAGAAATCTTTATTCAAAGTTGCAAATCGAAAATCTATTAAACAATATTATATAAAATATTTTCTTTCTTAATAAATTCATATAAAATTTTTATATAAAAATTTTGACGTAATAATTCTTACAACAGTCACTTTTGGTGCTCGATAATCGTACCGTTGAATCCCTCTCAACATTGTTAATACTGGAAACAAAAAACAGCAAGAAATAATTTATTCAGCATTCCTAAGAATGAAAGCTTAAACAAGGGTATCTAATTACGATATTGTTCCAATAGTAAAAAGACGTGTATTTAACGTGTTCAGCGATTCGGATAATGATAATAGGAATAACTTCATAATTGCATGCATAATTATATGTATTTGCGATCACTGATCATTGGATATGTAAATTCGTATTTCCAAAGATTTGTATCTTTATCGTACTCTTAGTGGCAGAGTTACCAGATCAGGGGAGGGAGCACATGATTCAATGATTATTACATTTTTGTGTTATTTATTTATAAGTAGACATTTGTGCCGCGCAGTGGAGGGGATATGCGTTTTACTTAGATCAAGGCTTCACCGTGCATGCTTTCGTATTTGCCACAAGGTTGCCATAAGTTTTAACCGGTTTTGGATTATTTGAGTACGATCTCCATTGTTATAAACAGAAACGCGATGAAATCGTACATGAGTGGCAATTTTCTACTTGCCGCAGCGCGGAACGCAATTTCCTAGTCGCGCCGGCTCGATTTCATGGGAAAAGCTGCGTTGTTCTGTGGCAGTTCAGCATATTCTTTTTATCCGTTCGCGAGAATCTTATCCGTTATTCATCGAGATCAGCTCTCCTGGAACTTTCACGCTTTTCGCGCGCGTATCGGCGCTTCTTTTATTCGTTTTTGCCCCGTGAGACGATCAAAATAGCAAAACTGGCCGCTGGAAACCGGGTCGCACGGAAAATTTAAAATTTTAATTGGTCTATATACGAGGATTTCACCTCTCTTGATCTATAACCTATTTTCAAAAACCATCACCGTATAAATGGACGGCTTTTATTAAGAAAAATCTGCACAGTTCGTAAACGGTCGGATGCTTCTGCGCGATTTTAAACATTGATAAACAATGATTACACTGCGGATGTTTATACAAATTTGCAAGGCTGGTCTTGACTAAGACTATTAATCTAATTTAATAGTAATAAGGTCACCGATGTTTGTTAGTACTATTAATAGTACTATTATACTTTTTTTTAATATACTTTTCTGTGTAATCTAAATGACAAAGATCATCACAGTCCTGTATAAAATAAAGTGTAAGTAAACATCACAATTGAGAGGCTCAATAATAAAAATAACAAACAT
This sequence comes from Lasioglossum leucozonium, assembly GCA_028454225.1. NCBI lineage: Eukaryota > Metazoa > Arthropoda > Insecta > Hymenoptera > Halictidae > Lasioglossum > Lasioglossum leucozonium. The sequence goes on along the minus strand of CM052222.1, from coordinate 9,957,403 downwards.
TTTCCTAAGAGATACAAAAGCAATTTCAATTTATTTACTATCTTTCTGAACACCAAAAGTATCTGGTTGTTGCTGAATTTGTCTCTATAAACATATTTACTATAATTGTAATAACTAGACAGCGGATCTTTATGCAAAATGTTCCACACCGATTGCAAGAAATAGAAACTAAATTGAATTTTTCCCGTAATGATCTTAATAGAGGAGAAATTATAATATTGATATCTTCAATTTTTTAAATTTCTCAATAACTTCTTTTCTATAACAATAAATGCATAAAGTTCCGCAGTCTAGTAATAACAAATTAAACGCACTGAGCGTACCATACCGTGTCCAAATTAGAGCACCAGCTCTAATCAACTAATTAACATCGCAAAGTAACACGTTTCGATTAGAAATCTCACGAGGATCGATTCAAGGAAACTCTGATCCGGTACAAGCCACCCTGGTTTCTCACGTTCTTACGGGAAAACGGATTTTTAATTGGAGAGATCTGGCTCAGTCGTTTCGATCGACGATTCACGATCGAGCAACCATTCGTGTCTGGATGACACCGGTCCGCCGTTTCTAGTCGATCGCCGGACGACATCGTGGAGAAAGTACCGCGATCCTGTTTCAAGGATAATGAAAAACTAATTAAGAGGAATGGAATTGTGCTGGTCGTAACGGCGGTTTCGAACCGGCCGCTGGTTTTTCATCTTTCTAAAAGCCGACAGCTCACCGTGCGACAATCTTCAACTGGATTCTTTCTAGTATCCGACGCGACGACGCCTTGCTTCTGGGACGACAATCGTGTTTACCGCCTTACACAATTCGTCCCGTTTAATCGCGAGACTGTCTTCTGAACTACATACAGTGGGTGTACAAAGTATTCGTGCAGCTTTTAAAAACTTTTTCAAAATTCGACCCAACAGTTTGTTCGAGACGTTAGAGGGATTAGTTTACTAGCTAATGTGTAAATAATTGTTTTTAAAAATTATTATTGCTTCCATTTGCAAAGCAAAAGGTAGCGATTTTTAAATTTTGTTTCAAATCACCTCAGGAATTTCCCATTTCCGGGGTTGAAGCAATTTTGGGACACCCTGTATTTAGATTGAATATGTAATATGATAGTGTGTTGAAATTTTTCTAATATCTTTGCTATTTTAACGACGTTTCGGTCTTATTTTAGACCATTTTCAAGAAAAATAATTGCGTCTATGAAGTAATAACGTTTTCTTTTAATATACAGGGTGTTCCGAATTTAAATGGCAAAACTTCAGGATGCGATTTTCACCAGAACGAAGAAAAAACGAGCAAATCTCTAAAAGACTTTTTGTCTTAGTTTTTCGGTCCGCTACACGCTCCTGAAGTTTTGCCATTTAAATTCGGGACACCCTGTATATTATTGAATTGTGGGTTGAAAACAGTAGAGAAAGGTACCACTACCAATACTCACTTGCTATATGTGAAAAGAATTAGGACATATTTTTAAGGAACAGAAAAACCCTCTCATTTTGAAATTTAAAAATTTTTAAATGACAGTATAAACACGTGCCGGTTTATAGTGTTTATAGGCGCTTATAAAACTATCGTTTGAGGCAGGAATACTGATGGGAATACCGATGGCGTAATTCAGAGCAAATATTTCGTTGCAAAACAGGAACTCGATAGGCACCGGGGACCAAAGTGTCGGTAATTTTTCCGCACCATTAACGACTCGTAAAATCCGTGGGCTCCGTGTTCCGTTCACGCGAGTATCGAATTAGTGGTTCGAGTGAAAGTAACGATGATCGATGACCGAGAAACGGCTTGTTTTCGTTGCGCATCAGGCGCCGTGACCAAATTCACTTCTGCCCGTGATTTTAATTGCTGGAAATTCCAGCGGACAGCTGCCCGGCTGCGGCCCCGCAGCCCTCGCAATCGCACGAAATCAAATCTTCTGGAATTTAGGTGACCGCATGAGCTTGAAATTCCTGTTCGTCGGATCGGATGTCTGATTCACTGTTGACAGATGTTTCCCACCGTCTCGAGTGTCGCGATTTCCTTCTACGTCACACGCTGCGGCGCGTTAGAATTTGGACAACAATCCAAACCGATTGTTGTTCGATCTTGATTGATTCTCTAATAAGCGTGCTTCGGTATACAGGGTGTCCCAAAAATATGCTTCCTTGGAACGCTAGATTCCTGATGTTATTTCAAGTAACTTTTTCCTTTGCGAAAATGTTCTCCGGGGCTTAGTGAACACGTTGACTGACAGTATATAAAATACGATACAAAACTAAAAAAATTAGTTAATAATAGTTTTAACCAGTTAACTACAGTGGATCCAAGAAGTATTTCAATACCAGCTACCCGATTCTCGAAAAATTGTCAATATTTAAACAGTAATAATTTCGTAAAAAATGACCATACGATCATAAAATTTGACTCATTTTAAAGCTGAAAGCCTCTACTTTTAAAATCCATCGTTCATTTTATTCCAAGATCTTTTTTCATGGCGTAGCGAGCGATAAACTGAAGAAGCGTTTCTTTTTGAAAATGTTACACATTCAAACGTCTGTGAAGACTTTGAAAAATTTTTCTTGGGACTGAAACCAACATAGATTTCAAGATTGAAGCTTCCTCTTTGCAACGACACCTTAAAAATTGATGTACGATTTTTTTTAGCCGTTTCATCGAGCTTCGAATGAGTGCACTTTAGACTAGTATAAGTTACACCAATGGGGCTGTACACGACCGAACTTGTTCCTCATTTTTGTTGCATAAAACAATGAAAAAAAATCGTGCATCAATTTTTAAGGTGTCGTTGTAAAGAGGAAGCTGCAATCTTGAAATCCATGTTGGTTTCAGTCACAAGAAAAATTTTTCAAAGTCTTCATGACGTTTTGAAGTCGACATTCCGAGTTGTAAAAATTTACGCCGATTGGTTCTTTTCGGCAGTATTTGATTGTTCGCATAATATACTATACAGGGTGAACTACGAAACGCGATTCGTCGAAAAAATGCACGGTTCAAGCGTCAACCGAGAACTTTGACGTCATTGCCCGCGAACCTTGATTAGCGAGTTTGCGAAAGCGGACTGTCAGCTTGTTTCCACTCTTTTTCTCTCTATCTTTATCTCTCTCTCTCTCTCACGCTCTTTTCATTGCTTCCTCTATCTCTCTTTACTATCCCGCGACGCACCGGCTCGCGAATTAGGTCGACACATCCGTGTTTTTAGCAACAACAACGTCATTAACCGCCGATGATGTACCCAGTCTGTTGTCAAGTTAAACGCGGCTAGTTTTTCTATGTCCCACAGCTATCTTTCCTCGGGTTTACATTCGAGTCATCGTCATCTGTATTTACTGCGGCCGTTTTAACCGACAAGAGTTCATCGAATCCACGTTTAACCGATACTCTATTTAGATAATTACTAGGCTACCTTTACGCAAAATCATAATTGTTTAAATTGTTTACATAGGTTTACGGAGCACTAAAAGTGAGCGTTTTATATATTTTATATTTATATATTTATATTATTTTCATATTTATATTTTATATTCTATTATTATAGAAATAACAAGAATGAGTTCATCCAAATTTTTAGCCATATTTTTTATACCTAAAGAATTTTTGAAGGAACTTTCGGTAACAGTGAACCAGCATTCTGATGATTTTCTAACTCTGGTTTACTAAAAAATTTAATTTAGTCCCATAAACAAAGTAGAAATTACTCTTCTACGACGCTATTCCCCACGCTTCGTTCTTTTGAGCCAGCATTCTGGTGATTTTCAAACTCTGCCAAGACATTTTAAGGTTAAAGTGACTCGTTCACTTGTAAATAATTAAATCTTAAACCTTTTTTGCTGTTTTGGGTGAACTTTTCAAGCAAATACCAGAAGAGGTACATATCCGGCATTGTTTTTTCAGTTTCACAAGGGTAGTAACGCAACAGTTGCTACCAAAAACATTTGCGATGTTTATTCAAGTGAATTAGACGTTCGTACATTTATTTATTCTTTTTAATTTCATTAAAAAAATTTTTTGAATTTTATTTTGTTTGCACATTAGATGGCAAAAGGTTGTTGATAACGAGGATGATTATCATCATTGATTAAAATCAAAACTTGTCAAAAATGTATTTTTTGAATATAATGTAAACGACATTACTTTCCGGTCCACCTAATATCACAATGTCACGTGACTAATCCGCAATTGGCAGAGAGAGGGGGGGATTACATTTTCCCCTCTATTCGTGCTCCCTTTCCTCAACAGGCGACTTTTGCTTGGAGTACAGCGGCTAGTTATTGTGGCTGTCGGTGTACCTTACGGTCTCTTGTTTCGAAAAACAAGCCATAAATTCTTCGATCCGGACCGCTGTGCACCGTGTCAGGATCGAGATCGTTGCCGGCCGGAGTCCGCTAGAGCAAATAACCAGGAGTTCAGTTACGCGCGGCGCACGAATGAAACCTTCTCCGCCGGGGGTATCGTATGCGAGGCGTAAACTCTTTGTTCTGTTAGGTCGTCATGCTAGAAGCGCTGTCGTTGCCGCCATACACGGCGCGGACGCGCCGCGCCGGCAGTGCACGTTGTCGAAATAAACAGTTACACAAACGACTATCGACCTAACATTTTATATCGCACATGATCCGCCTTGAAATCTTACATTGTACAGTGACTCACGCGCTTGCTCGCACGCCCTTTTCACATCGGGATAACTTCTTGAAAGTCACTTCAGGCTTTTTGGGATGCTAGAAGAATTCGCTTAGTGGATCACGTTGTCAGGGCCGGCGCGTTTTAGACAGCGGATCTTTATGCAAAATAAAATTTATTTTATGCGAATTACAACAAATTGGAGTGAAATAAAAATTTATTTCGTTTGTTAGTATGTTTGAGAAGTTGAGAATAATACCACAGTATCTTCAAATGTTTCTAATACTATTACTGGTTTAAATTGCACCTGTTAATTTTTGCCATAAATGCATAAAATCCGCTGTCTACTCATCAGACATTTTGTCGGACCCGAAATAGCAAACTCAATCAATTTTTCAAAACTTACACATTTTTCAAAAATTACATTTGGTCAAGATAGTAACAGTTCCTTTTTACACGTGCACACAAATTTTAATTTGGTTTGATTTTTATAGACAAATATATATAATATCAAAGTTGTTTAATGAATTAAGAGTAAATCATGTAAACATAGAAATAAAAATAATCTTTGAGGATGATTTAAAAAATTCCACTTCTCTACTTGCAAAACTACAAAAATTAATGCAAATAAAATATATTTTTGCCCACTGTATTCAGAATAGGTTATAGAAACAGAAAAATAAAATGAATGGTAAAAGGAAAATAATTTCTGAGGATGATTTTAGATATGCCACTTCTCCACTTGCACAACTATAAAAATGAATGCAAATAAAATGCATTTCTACTCACTGTATTCAGAATAAAATGCACACAAAAATAATATCATAAGGATGCCATTTCAGTATGTGTGCACAAGTACAAAAAGAAATTTAAGCAACGCAAATAAAATGCATTTCTACTCACTGTATATAATAAAAACGATGTTGCACAGGTGCAATGATCTTTGAGGAGAATTGTAAAAATGCCATCGCGTGTAGAAGTGCAGACAGAAACGGAAATAAAATGCTTTCGTTGTAATCGGCTACCATTACGAAGGCTCTAACAAGCATCCTGTATAAAATGTTGTACATGTGCAAGGAACGTACATTGGACAGACCTCGAGGGAGGATATCTTCCTCTTCTGTTAGTTTCTCTCATTTGAGGTCTCGCCGGGTCAAGTATAGCGGGTGTGTCTTGTGGTTCGCGTATCGCCGGCACGGAGCATCTGCGAATATACCTGTAGTGATTTCACATCAGACCCCTCGAAATCATCTGCCAGCTGGTGCACATTTTTTCCTCGAGTCACAGGTTTTCTAACAAAAAAAAAAATGGTTGATCATTTTTCTGCTTAATGCGCTAAATATTTTACAGAAACTGTGAAACAAAACTGTTCTTTCGCGAATATAGAGCAAACACACTCGAGTAAAGTTAGCGTCGCTCATGACTAGACAATTACAATGAAGAGTGAAATAGAAATTTATTTCTTTTCTTAATATGTTTAATAGGTCGAAAATAATATAGCAGTATCATTAAATTTTTCCAATATTTTTACTGTTTCAGATTATACCCACTAATTTTTGCCATAAATGCATCAACATCCGCTGTCTACTCATGACAGAGAGATTTCAATGCCCGGTTAGCATTCTAAATCAATCTTCGTAGCTTGCGATCGCGAGACAATGCTTCGCGAGGAACTTACAAATGTCATTAGAAATGTCACGTACGTGTACGAGAACTCCGCGGAATTTCACGGTTTTTTTCCTGTCGTAATCTCTGCGATTCGTGACCGGGTAACGTTATTCCGTTAGCCGCGACTGTAATTATTCTGACTTTCCAAACTTCAACCTGCTTCGCGCGCCACGGGAAAGCTGTGTTCATATTTTGTAGCGTTTCCTAGCTGATGCCGAACAATTAAACACATGTTAAGTTCTCCTTGTCCTGCTGCAATTTAACCCGGCTACGCTTTAAAAAAAAAGGCACTTAATAAGTTGTTTTGGGTCCATTTGGACCTATATCTATTTATTTAATGTTTAGCTATAAAATGTTTTTAAATTTTTTATTTATCTGTTGTTATTAACGTAAATTACATACTAATTAAAAATTACATACGTAATTAAATTAACTTATTCGGAGTCTCTTGTACAATAAATGCAAAGCGAGGCTCTGTGCTCTTTACAAATGAAATTTGAACAGTTGGTACAATATTCATCGTATTTGTGATCTTTTTTATTGGTCTCACTGCAAAAAGTACACCGTTCTCTGACACTTTTTTATGGTAGTGCAATATCTTCAGTTCTTGTTCGTCGCTTGTTATGGTCACGAATGTGGTGACCATAATAAAAACACGTGTGGCCACACGTGTAACAATTTCTATTACAAGTATTTCAAAAAGGATTTTAAATATTTTTTTTTAAGTGGAAGAAAGATTTTAATAAATTATTCTCCGCCAAGAAACAGACTCGGCCATTCCGTTTGGAAGTTACAAGCGCGAAAAGAATGCTTCGGGTCCAAATGGACCCAATAAGCGTAGCCGGGTTAACTAAAACGGTACAGAGTCAATACATTTTTGAAAACATATTTTTTAAGCACAGTGTTCGCTGTAAATGGAGCATACAGCGACACGATGCGACAAAACGTTGACCGACGTTGCTTCAGCGGAGACATAGCTTAACGCGACTATCAAAGTGAAACTATCGTCTAAAGAGCCAACGGAGCGGTTAGCCAAGCCATGAAATCTTAGTTAACCGCTGATTAAAATAATTGTGATAGCTAATTCCACGGAGATAGCGACGCTGGAGCGTGGTAATGTCGCTGTAATTTTAGGAACGGCCGTTCCGCCGTTTTCACGGCCTCTTTTATTTCAACTGTCTAGCTGGACTGTCACTCTAGAACCTGAATTAAGGTAAATGAAAAAGTAAATGGAATGTCGTGAGATTGCAGGATTATAATATTCTTTGTGTAATCGCAAACGTAAAACAATAATAACATGGTAAATTGATTTACTGGTAGCCTCTCTCTATACTATCATACAAATCGAATGAATTATTCATAAAATTAAGATGAAAATGAATGTTTGCTAATAGGAAACACAAATGCCCAATTAGTTCATCTTTCCAGGTTATCTTAATCGTTATCATATACTCGTTATGAAGATGTAGAATGTTTTTAATTATGACGAATATACTCGTCATGTGAAGAGCGTGATTACAACTCGCTATCTCCGTTAAAATTTTCGAGAAAACTAATTCGTGAATTGTAAACATTTTGGAATATTCTGGTACAATCGAAAAATAAAAAATTCTGTTGAAAGGAATTATACAGATACTCCATGCAATATTTATAAATTTTTAAACGTATCAAAAATCGGGTTACAAAGCCAAGGGACTAAAAGGTGTATTTTGAACTTCTAAATATATTTTTATAATATTATATTATTTTATAATTGTTAATTGCATTAGATTTCATCGCAAGGACAAAGGTAAGCCTTGGTACACTGGACTTGGACTCTCCAGAGATTTTTTGGTTCCTCTTAATAGATAGTTAACAGGGAATAGTTAACTTTACAGATAGCAGTGTTTGCTAATGTAGAGCAGAACTTCAAGACCTAAATCATGGCAATGCTCAGACTATGAAAACGAACGTAATACATTAGAAACAAAGCTTCCCAAAGACAAGTACTGTTTTCGCCTTTGGTACTGGTTTTTTATCACTTAAGTAAGCCTGATATAGAAGGTCTGAAAGTAATTTATAATTTTCTCAAACAATGTTCCGTAAGAATTTAGAACTTTGAATTTAGAAATTTGGTTTAAAGCAAAAATAATAATTGTTTATTGGTGGTATCATGAGTAAACAGCGGATGTTTATGCATTTATGGCAAAAATTAGTAGGTATAATTGAAAACCTATAAATATATAATTTTATATATAAAATTTTGTGATTTTCTGTCTTATAAATTCTATAATTTCATTTCCTTTCTATATAATTTTCAAAAAATATTGGAAAATTGAAAGATACTGTTACATTATTTTCGACCTATTAAACTAAGAAAGGAAATAAATTTCTATTTCACTCCAATTTGTTGTAATTGACATAAAAAAATTTTATCTTGCATAAAGATCCGCTGTCTAATCATGAGATTACGCGTATAGACTATCGGAGTCAGCAGATCCTAAATTAGAAATGGAAAGAACCTTGATTGCAAGGCATCGTGTAGCAACGTATGTAAATGAATAAGTTCTTGTTCATGCATTAGTGTATTGCGTTACGGTGTTGCATTGCGCACAATGCATCAGGGCCCCGGTGTCTATAGATTTTCGATCTCCCCATCCTTTTTGCGAAACTTTCCAGATTTTACTTTCTGCCTTCAGTATGCTAATGGAACCACCGAGCCTCCGATGCGACTTCAATTGTTCCGGATCTAATCGAAACGTCGTTTGCCTAATTAATTGTTCAACCGGCATACATAATTCAACTATTGTACGATTCGTACAAGATGTGAACTTGATTTACCTTTTAATTATAACTCGTAAATATAAAAATCAATTTTTGGTTCTTTGCGGTTTAATATTTTAATTAAACATTGAAGAAAGTGTACGGTCATAAATTACGATTTTATTTCTTAATAGACAGTTAAAATGATTTTTATATGAAAAAGAAAAAGTATCGAATCGTAATGTGTAACGATATTTTTAAACAAATTTTTGTATTATATAAATGTTGTTGCTTTCTTTGGCTGCATTCATTACTATTATTATTATTATATAAATGGTGTTACTTGATCGCTCTTGTATAATAGGAGTTTGATATGAATTAATTACCACAGCACGTAAAAAAGTTTATTATGCTCATAACAGTTTGTTTAAATGCCTACGTTTCCGTTGTGATTCACATTTATAATTAATTTAAATCGACTTTCCCTCCGAACAGAATACAAATACGAGTTTCTAGAATTTTAAACAAAAACTTTCTTGCACAACTGTTAGAAGACAATTTATTGCTGTACATATCTCTATTTATAAGAGCCAGTATATCTGCAAAGGAAATCCAAGCAATGCAATTGTATATTGCAATAATTATGAGTCGATGATTTATGCGTCTATCATATTATACATATTATACAACGAGAATGAAAGTACTGCGGCAAAGAAGTTAGTAAAATTAGTTCAACAAATTTTCTCCAATTCGTTTGAGAACGATTTATTTTTTAACCCCTCTGAGACAAATAATAAAAATGTTTTTCGATCGCTGTATTTGGTGTAAATATCTGAGGAAATATACAAGATTATCAATGATAATAAAAAAACAGTATATAGTATAGAATGTTCTAGTTATTAATAAAATATTATGTTAATTTAATACCTCTTACCACACTGTAATTTATTAGTACACTAGATACAAGTTTGAATTAATGTCGAGATTTGAAAAGAAGGCGGTCATATATACAGGGTGTCCTAAAAATGTAGTACTTAAAGGAGGCGATTCCCGAGGACATTTGAAATAACTTTTTCGTTTACAGAAATGTTCTTCGCGGAGTTATTAACGAAAAGCACGGACCAATCAGAGCGCCGCTACGCCCGCTGAGCGCGACATTGCTATTGGTCGAGCGAGAATTCGTCTGCTGCAGCCGCGCTCTGATTGGTCCGCGTGTTTCGTTAATAACTCGTTAACGAAGCCGCGGAGAACATTTTCGTAAAGGAAAAAGTTGTTTGAAATCACCTTAGGAATCAGCCTGTTCAAGGAAATGCAGCATCCAATAACCGTGGACGAGATATCTCGTCCATTTTAGCGAAAGGGTTAGGAGCCCCAAAGAAAATCAAGCGAATCCAACGGATGCGATTCACGCCCTGTGATTAAAAATTTGTACGGTTGCACTTTCGAACTTTCTATCTTCGAACCGTTCAAAGACAGCGCGAATAGCGGTTCGAGTAATTAGGAGCGAGACGCGGTACGTAAAAGCGGTTGCGAGCATCGTTGCATCCGAGCTCGGAAGAGGAACAAGGAGAAAGGACCCTTTTACTTTCCTGAAAGAGTATCGACATAATAAATTCGCAAATAAATCGTCCCGGATGCTTTCTATTTCCGTTCGGAGTTCGTTCCCACCGCGAGCTAATGGAGAAACCGAGACCCGTTGCACCTGAAGGTTAAACGTTCATCCGCAACGAAAGCCACGTGGTCCCGATATAAAAATTCTTCGCGTGACGGATGCTCTCGAGAAAGTTATTTCCTCGTAAGCTATAAATAACGATGCCGAGGAGCGTTTCAAAGGACAAGGTTCCGTTGCCCTGGCCGCGCTGCTTTCGACACTTTCAAATCACCGCCGACGCGACCGCGCAACGCAAAATGGCGACAACACGCCTAACCTTTTCCGCAAAGATCCCGCTCTTTCGAGTCGCTCGAAAGGCTCCGATGATTCACTTGTTCACATTTTGCGTCAGGTTATACGAGACGTTCGATTTTAAAATGCAGATGTTACTCAACGGTGTTCTTCAATTTTTCTGATGTTTGAAATAGACATTTTATGCGTTTATAACAAATTCGCGGGGCTGTTTAAAGAAGGGATCAGTCGAATTAAGAAATGTCCTTGCAAGCTTTTATTATTTATGGTCGCTAAATTGCGGATTTCGTGCGCTTACTACAGAGATGAACAATTCAGTGCTAGACAGTAAAAATGTTTGAAGAATTTAAAATTACGTTTCTAATTATTTAGAATCTGGATCTTCCGATTAATGCAGACAATTTTCATCTTGCATAAAATTCACCAGTCCAATGATCACTTTGAGAATTAGTCGAATAAAGAATTTGAATTAATTCCTGGTTCTTGCAATTATTGCATAAAATTCCCCAGTCTAATTATATTAATTTGCAACCTACCGAATCGTATTAAATAAATTTCTATTTAATTCCTGGTTCTTCCGATTAATACAGACAATTTTCATCTTGCATAAAATTCTTCAGTCTAATCATAACTTCGAGGATTAGTCGGGTAAAGAATTTAAGTGTACCATTACACTAATTTGCAACCTACCGGAACGTATTAAGTAAATTTCTATTTAATTCCTGGTTCTTGCAATGAATGCTGACAATTTTCATCCTGCATGAAACTCCTCACTGCGAGGATCAGTTGATTACAGTAAGATTTCCTGAAAAAGTATTAATTCGCATATGAAAATCGGAAAGAATCGTGAGATCGCTCTACTGACATTCATCCGGGGCAAATTGACTGCACTAATGCGGGCCATAATTGTACTCATGAGCGTCGGTTTATGAGCGAACAAGTGAAAGCACCGTTCTAGGACAATACAGTCGGGGAATATTCCCTTCTCTTATTTAGTGTCTAGGTACCCACGAATCATCGACGGCCGAGAAGGTAAAACTGTATCATAATGGTCTTGCGTAACGAAGGACGATTTCGTTACGATCTTGAACTATTTCACGTATCTTCTTTCGCAAAATCATGATAGTCACGAAGCAACTATTAGCTGGCCTCTGTCATTATTCTATACACCGAAGGAATATTGTAACATTACGTACCGCAATGGATTATTCACTGGAATCATAGTTTCGCGTATGAAGAAACACAGAGTAGCATTTGAATAATCTATTTATAGAATATTTATGATATTAATATTAGATTTTAAAGTTACAATCGGTCAATTTTGATTTTTTGACAATTTTGGGAATTGTGAATGTGTGCGTGAACTATTTTGAATTATTTAGAGCTGATTATATTAATAACAAATTGTGAATTTATAATTGGTTAATTACCTCATATTTGTGAATAATGATTGACAAAAATTAAATTTGTGGATAGAACATCGCTTTTATACATTTTTTTTCATTAATTTGAGTATCTTCTTTGAATTTATTTATTTCATTTTTTTCACACAGGAAAATTGTTTCCTTAATAAGTAATTATGTATTGTTTTTAAATAAGTCGTAAATATGGTTTTGATGAAAAGAGTGATAATAATTAACTCTCATATGTTCTGTAGTTGGAAATTTAACTATTTCACTTATTATTATTGTTATTATATCTATTATCTATTTGACATGTTTAATAGGTTAAAAAAATAATATATCAGTACATATATTTAAATTTTTTAGTGATAAGAGATCAAGGAATAGTGTCTGTACACAGGGGTGGAACTATTATCTTGTAATTCTACTAAAATGATCCCTAATTAAAATTGAATTAAAAGTACACGGTCAAAAAAAAAAATCATACATTTTTCGAATTTTTACAGAGGCCCAAGAGTTTTGTTTTCTCCCAAAATTATATTTTCCGGGGGATGGGGGTGAAAATGTATAGTTGCGCCACTCTCTGTACACACAGATGTACGAAATGCACATTTTACAATACGTTACCGCGCACAATTGCAAAGTTGTTGAAGCACGCGAAATTAATCAGTTTCAACAAGGAGTTGCTTTCACTGATGAACAGCGGTTCCGCGAACGCGTTACGCGCCAGATGAAAATTTATCCACCGACAAATACTTAGGCCAGTTGCGGCGAGAGTAATCGGCTTCATTCAACAATTATCGTCCCCTGCCGAAGCTATTTCTGCGAGCGCTTACGTTATCCCAGGCAAAAGGCTCGCGTCTACAACGAACGCGACGAAGTCGATTCGCCCTGAGCGGGGATCATCGTCAGTCACGAGCGAATATGGCTTCGCGGAATCGGCTGCATGACAGCATGCCGTTTGTTAATCGATTCGTAGATTTTCCTCGGTGCACTCTCCCTCCCGTTGCACTTTCTACGACGACCACGGTTCCCCGTGACACGCGCGTAGCAAGCGAAAATTAAACAGTTGGGACGCTGTATCCCGAGTCCGGGGTGGATGGAGCACGAATCGAGGGGAAAAAAGTTACCCTCTCTCTGCCAGGACACGTGCACGACGGGGACGTCACGTGACCGGCCCACAGCGGTAGTGGGGGGAGTAGCGTCGTAGAAGGGGAAGGTAGAGCGGGGACACTAGTCTTAACCCTTTGCACTATGAATTATTTTTCAATTTTGCCACCACACAGCAGCTCCCAACTGTTTTTATTTGACATTTACTGTAAAGGATGGTTCCTTTACTTATTTTTTAGAATTTTTATTTTTTGCAGTATCTGTGACTGATTCTAAATGCACTTTTGAAAATTATTGTATCTGTTTGTTAATCTCATCGTAATTTACTAGGAATCAGTTCGTGCTAACTTAATTAGGAGAATTATTCTATTTAATAAAACCTTTGCTTTCTGACATTCGATTTTTATCCGAAAGATACACAAATGCAGTTTTGAAAATTATTGCATCTCGTTATTTTAATCATTCTTATTTATTAAACTAATTAGCAGAATTATTCTATTTAGACAAAATTATTTAGAAAAACCTTGCTTTCTGATTCTAGATTTTTATCCGAAAGATACACAAATGCAGTTTCAAAAGATACAATTATTTTAAAATTATTTTAAATTATTTTAAAAGATACAAAAGTGCACTTTTAACAATTATTGCATCTCATTAGATCATCGTAATTCGCCGAAAACGGAAAATTCTCGTCGTTCATACGAAATTCAGCGGTTGAATGAAAAATAATTGCCCGGTGCACTGTCAAGTTGTTGACTGTCATTAGCGGTACTATAAATATCTCAATCAAAGGAGGAAGAATGTGGGCGAAATCGCGGACAGTATGCACACTATACACGGTAACCGTAAGTGAACAGAAACCTGCACAGGTACCGGATGCGTTTCATGAATAGGCCCATTGTGCCGAAGGGATTGGGTCTCTGAGATAACTGCACACGTTCATTGTATCCGGTCCATATGTCGGTAAAATAAAAAACGTTGATTATCGCAAGACGAATGTAATTCTTGCACGTACACGTGACGCAATTTCCTTGGATGTTTAAAATATTTTCCATTATTGCGCAACAACATTGAATTACCATTAACTGCTCTTTGATAACCAATAGGTGAATTCTTAAAGTCTGCGATGTTCTAAACACGTATCCGGAAGTCATTTTTCTTCATTATTCCTAGTTCTCAAGTGCAATTCAAAGAAATAAAATCTTTAAGAATTGGTTTTACTTTAACGTTTTAAAGATAAAGATTTTCTGGAAACAATTCTAAGTACAATGATATATTTTTTTATAACATTATGAACGGATTTAATAAGGCGTTTTCATTTTATATATTTTAAATAATTTTTATTTTTATTTATTTTGGAAAAAGAAAGATTTAAAGGGGCAAGCATTGTGATAGAATTTTTTCTAAATATAACTGAATATTTTTTTTATAACATTATGAACAGATAAACATGTTTAATATTTAACCAGGGCGAGTCGTCTTCAATTTATTTATTTAAATTAATTTTCAAAATCAAAGTTCTGAAGGGGGAACCATTAATACAAATTTTTCGGTTTAAGCGATAAAAATGTTTAATGTCGAAAATTTGCATTCACTCTAAAAATTAAATAACTCGAAATCTGGGGATGGTGGAAAACTACAACAATCGGATTCAGATAGGATTTATTTAGATTTATCACGATTTTTATCATAATATACGTGCAAAAAGATAATTCATAAAATGAAACCCCATAATTATCAAATTACCATCAACCAACACACTACTTTTTTTTACTTGGACAAGTATTTAATAACATTTCGACAGGTGTATCCATTTTATAATAATAATTGCCAAAAATCCATCAAGAAGGTGTTTCCAATACTCGAAAGTGAAACAAGTATCGCCGCTTCAGGAAGTATTTTCAGCTTGGGAATTTGAAAGTTATAACTGCTAATATGCAAATTGAAAAAGTGTCGCGCTCTCCGCAGAATAAACTTTCCGCGACGAAGGTTTCATATAAATGTCACGTTGCAATTAAAGTACTCACGACTTTGTAGGATACGTATGTATGTATAAACGAACAACTACCTCGTTGACCTAATTGATCGCCTTGTAAATGTCAGTGGTCCATCGACTTCGCAAGTCGTTCGACCTGTAATTTGATTAAATAATCAAAACATTAAATTCTATAATTTGTACGGAATCGGTCGTCAATCAGAAACATTTATGTAATCTAACTCGAATTAATAAACGCGAATAAACATTTACATAAAATAAACACATTCAAATATTAGTATTAAATTTTAATATTTACTAATATTAACATAATATTAACATTGATTACTGACCATTGGTTAGATAACCGATTAAAAAATATATATTCAAATTCGGTTTGACTGAAGAACATCATTCAAGCTATTTTATAATTCATTTGTCAAAGTGATAAAAAAATAAATAAATATTCATATACGTAGCTTAACATACAGTTACTAATAATGGAAAATAATTGTGCATTCATAAACATTGACCTAATAAAAATATATAAAAAATCACAATAAAATAAACATTTCTTAATTGCAATAGTAACATTATACCTTCCAATTGGAACAATGTTCCTGAAGAATTTAGAAAGTATGTAATATCTAAGCTAGATGTAACAATATTGTACCTGCTAAATAAACCACTTTGTTTAATGCATTAATAAATAAATAAATTTCTTCTAGATTGGTATTTTAATTGGTACAGTAGTATTATATCTTCCAAATTGGAACAACGTTCTTAAAGAATTTAGAATCATTAACTAATACCTATTGTATTGCTAAATAAATCACTTGGTTTAAAACATTAATAAATTATTAAATATCTTTCAAAATGGTATTTTGATTGGAATATTATATCTTCTAAATTGGTATTTCCTGGCGACTAACCAGCAAATGAATTTTTGCAGAGGGCAAGGTCGAAGTGTCGCGTGATGGCAAGTACTTGAGTACTCTCGCGCCAGGAAAGGTCCTCGGCGAGCTAGCAATCCTTTACAACTGCAAAAGGACAGCGACGATAACAGCGGCCACCGATTGCCAGTTATGGGCCATCGACCGACAATGCTTCCAAACTATTATGATGAGAACTGGCCTATCGAGGCAGGCCGAATACACGGACTTCTTGAAGAGGTGAATATAAAAGATAATAATAATTTCTTCCAACCTAGAATAATTCCATTCTATATTTTCTTTCTTCATTTTCTGGATAGGAAATTGATATAATACCTCGTAAAATACTATGTTTAGTATTTAGATGCCAACTTATTTAATAATGTTTTTAATGGCGACTCTGACTCGCCACTCGAGTGCTAAGGGTTAATACACGTTATATTAGGGGGACCGAAAATCAAAATTTCTTCGATGAGCTCATTCGCAGTTAGTTTGTGTCGAAGGACCTTTTTAAAAAGTGAATCAAACTGCCTTCACGCTGGCAAGAAGTGTTAGAAAATGAAGGAAATTATTTTGTTGATTAGTATTAAAGATTTTTTTAATAAATAAATGTGAAAAGAAATTTTTATTACTTTTCGACCCCCCTAATACAAAAAGAACTATTTTATGTCGCGTCCACACTACAACTCACTTCGCTACACCCCCTAATAGGCATGTCGAGCAGCTCTGGTGTAAATAATAGACAAGATGGATGGTTCCGCCGGTCTATTAAGAAATCTCTTATTTTCTTACACCCTCTTCTCCGTGGGTCGGGACGCAACGAGACCCATTAATCACGGAGAAAATTAATAAATCTCTATTCCACTGTTACGCCGAAATTAGCTTCACTTTAGCCTAATGCACGTCCTCGTGCCTATACGCGGAACGCAGCTCGTAGAGTTTCTCAGACGATCACTGTTACATAAACTAACATTTAAAAACACCATCGATACGGACAAAATATTCATCTTTCATTTTTGTTTCAGCGTTCCTATCTTCAAAAACCTACCCGAGGAGACGTTAATCAAAATTTCGGACGTCTTGGAAGAGGTGAGATTTGCTAGTTTAACTAGACTGTGTGGAGTCCATGCAATTCTATTTCCGCAGAAAATTCACGCTTTTCTCCATTCTATTAGCTTTCCTACCAGTCGGTGAATTCGCAGGGTGAGATATGTAGACTTTTCTATCTTTTCATAGGAACATTTCGAATTGTTATAATTTATTTTTTTTCTAACGAGTAAGACACGGATTTAATCGTTTAGGGAAATGAATTTTTTGATTTATGAAGAGTATCGTTAATTTTTTTTCAAAATACTATAAAAAAATTATAAAAAATATTTTACTCAAGAATACTTATGAAATGACGTCGAAAGGAAATCTGAAAAAATGTTTCCTGCCAAGATTCATTCGATGAAATTTTTAAAATAATTTCTAATTGCTTCAAAACATTTACCTGTTTCTTTCAAAATGATAGTGTACAGATTTTATGTAATATCTTTCTGATCATCGATTTATAATAATTTTATAACAGTGTGAAAAACATATTTATGAATAATGTCTACAATTGCGTCATTAAACGTCGAACGTGAACGCTTGATAAAAAAATCACAAGAGAAATAAGAAACATTATATATAAAATAATTAAACTAAAATAATTAACTTCTGTGAATGGCTCTAATGTTTCATCCGCTGTAAGTTAGATGAAAACATTAATTATTGAACGATGTTATTTGATATAACAGTTAACATTTTTATTGTCACTTCTTTGGTCTGTTGCATAATTGCATAAAATCTGCATTGTATATCTGTTATATTGAAAATACTGCGTCATTGCATCCGGTCTAATTTTATCGTACTCTCTTCTGTAGACTTTCTACAACAATGGAGACTACATAATCAGGCAAGGAGCAAGAGGGGACACGTTCTTCATTATAAGCAGAGGTCAAGTGCGTGTTACTATAAAGCAACCTGACAATTCAGATGACAAGTACATCAGGACACTGGGCAAAGGCGATTTCTTCGGTGAAAAAGCTCTCCAAGGGTAAATCATATACTTGCCATATCGTCAACGTGATACTGATCGTCCATCAGCAGATGGAAGTAATTTTTCGGATCTTTGGAAATCAATTTTCTTAAACATGCTTATCAAAACATCGGAATACATATTGATAATTATAATAACACGCAGCTACCACAATAATATAAACCACCTGATAACTCCAATATAAAATAAGCAATTCGAAGGTTGCGGAATTAAAAAAAAATCGATTTTGCAGCCGAAAATTCCGAAAAAATTCCCAGTCGTATATGCAATTAGGTGGAATGTTCATAAATTTTTTCGTAATTTTTCGTCAAGCGAAACGGAAGAGAAATTTCATGAAAAGCTCGCTCACAGTGTAACTAACTTTACATTAAGGGTGCATGAAATAAATGAGATACAGTACGATACGTCGCTGGCGGAATTCTATAAAAACAATGTTGAAACGTGTTTACAGGGACGACTTAAGGACGGCCAACATCATCGCCGATGACCCGGAAGGAGTCAGTTGTCTGGTGATAGACCGTGAAACGTTCAATCAACTGATCTCATCCTTGGACGAGATTCGCACGCGGTACAGAGACGAACTGGCGGAAGGCAGAAGGTGAGCGTCAGTTTAATCGACGAATGGTAGTAACGCTATCGCGTTAGTAGCGCCGTAGTTGTTATTAACCACGTTAGCTCTCGTTACCGCTAATTATGCTCGGCTGTAATCGCGCGTGAATCGTTCGTTAAATCCCCGTGTGTATGTTGTTGTTTCACGCTTACTACCAGGACGGAAGAATAGAGCGCACGGTATCAGAGTAAGTTATGCGGTTTAACAATTAAGTTAACGTTTCGCTTTTTATAAACCATCCCGGCAATTTGCATTAATTGCGGGGCCCTCGCGGTACGGCCCCTTGGGAAAGAGAAGACGGTAGGAAATCCGCCGTCGAGGATTTATTTGATTACAATAAAGCGAGCAAACTCCTGACGAAAATAATGTTTAACCGCAGATTGAACGAGGAATTCAGAGAGCTAAGGCTGCAAGACCTTCGACCATTGGCCACCCTGGGCGTGGGCGGTTTCGGAAGAGTCGAATTAGTTCAAATATCTGGCGACAGCTCGAGATCCTTCGCCCTGAAGCAAATGAAGAAGGCTCAGATCGTCGAGACCAGACAACAACAGCACATCATGTCCGAGAAGAGAATCATGGGCGAAGCCGATTGCGATTTCATAGTGAAGCTGTTCAAGACCTTCAAGGACAGGAAGTATCTTTACATGCTGATGGAAGCCTGTCTTGGCGGCGAGCTGTGGACGGTGCTTAGGGACAAAGGACACTTCGACGATGGCACCACGCGATTTTACACCGCCTGTGTCGTAGAGGCTTTCGACTATCTCCATTCTCGAAACATCATCTACAGAGACCTCAAGCCAGAGAATCTTCTTCTTGACAGTCAAGGGTAAGATCCGACGTGTGATTAGGGTAACTGCTTGTCTAGAATTGTCTAGACATTGAGTCTGAGGAAAAATAAATACATGCTTTTCCTTAAGGAGGCATTCTAGTCTAGACTTTCACTTTTCTGGTCTTTTTGGGGAATTTTTTGCAAAATAAGTATAGGTTTCTTAATATCATCATTTTGCAGACATATTTATTTATATTCTACGAATGTCCACAATTTTTTTTAAGTGAAGGTGATAAAAACTGACGGAGTTACATGTCGTTAAACAAGGTGTGTTTAAACAAAGGTGCTCCACTGGCTGATACGATTCTGATCGTTCTGCTTATCTGAAATGAAAAAATCAAAAGGATTCTTGATTAGTATGATGGGAAAAGAGTGAAAATTTTTGACTTTTTTTCATGTTTAAATCAATATAAAAACTACAAGAGACAGACTCGATGATACCTATCATATAGATAATTTTTTAATTTTTTAAAATTAAATTCGTAATATGATTAACGTATTCAGCAATGATCAAAATCAAAATTGTCTTCTCAGATACGTCAAACTGGTTGATTTCGGCTTCGCCAAGCGTTTGGATCACGGCAGAAAAACATGGACCTTCTGCGGCACACCTGAATATGTTGCGCCTGAAGTGATTTTAAACAGAGGCCACGACATCAGCGCTGACTATTGGTCTCTTGGTGTTTTGATGTTTGAACTTCTTACGGGTACGCCACCTTTTACCGGCGGCGATCCAATGAAAACTTATAACATTATTCTAAAAGGAATTGACGCTATAGAATTCCCGAGATCAATTACACGAAATGCGACAGCATTGATTAAGAAGCTTTGCAGGTAAAAATTTGTTAGAATCTCTGATTTTCAAACATACTTACTATACTTTATAGTCACTTTAATTTACGATCACCTGTATCGATCTAAATATATTCTTTAAATTCAGAGAAAAGAAAAACAATAAAACATTTATTTATTTAAAGGGACAATCCAGCAGAGCGTCTTGGTTACCAAAAGGGTGGCATTAGCGAAATACAGAAACACAAGTAAGTATGCCTTGCGTACTTGCAAAACTCGTAAATTATCTACCCAGTCAGCAAAATCAGCCCAGTCAGTCACGTCTGCCTCGAGCCCATATCGATCACAGTCTGCAATCATACGATGCGAGCAGAATGTGGGCATTATGGTGTCAGAATGACGCTCGAAGCAGGCTATGCTCTGAATCTGCCTTGAATTGTACAGTAGACTCTACCAGCAGAAATATAGGCTTATTCGGAAGTAGAAGTATTGTGTTCTGCCGGTAGAGTGTGCTGGCACAATTTGAGGGCAGAATGAGGGCAGAATGAGGGCAGAATGAAGGCACACACATATATATATATATAATTTTAAATTCCATGTGTTTTCAATAATTTAAATATTTACAAACCTTAAAATAACGATTTAGATTCGCTCTGCTCTCCATTTTCATGTATGTATTTGGCAAGAAATTTTGGCGTAAAAGTTGATGACAAATTCATGCCAAATCAAAATCTAAATTATTAAGAATTACTTCTGAACAATGATTTTCTCCTGTAGATGGTTCGATGGCTTCAACTGGGAAGGTCTGAGATCGAGAACCCTTGAACCACCAATCATGCCACGCGTTCAAGGTGCCACAGACACCACGAACTTTGACGAGTACCCACCAGATTCAGATCCGCCACCACCCGACGACATATCCGGCTGGGACAATGATTTTTAGCGATTAAAAATTTCTATCTAAAGAAATGTTCTATTGAAAATCAAAAGAATTCATTTCATGTTCAGAGGAACGCAAAATAGTCGAGGAATATCACTGGAAAATATGACTGTCGCCATCTGCATTTATTCTGCACACTGCTGCTATGTGACGTGTAGACAATCATATAACATCGGCTATACTGCAAAATAACATGGAAGACGAAGGAGCTGGTTTCTGATAAAATGTTACATCCGAACAACGTTGTTTTCCAGAAACCCTCCGATTTCTGTTGATCCACCCGATCGTCAAGAATAAACAGAATACATTGTTGTTGCATTATCTAGAGGGACCGATCGAACGAAACAGAATTTCAGACCACCGACCAGTATATCGAAGTGAACTTAACGCGCGTCTAGCTTAGAGAATTGTTGATAACACGCATAGATCTGTGTTCCGTGAATTAAAACTTGAACGCACCATCGTGAGACGCGCGTGAAAGCGTCAAGTGCCATGCCTGTCAGAGGTAAAGTCAAATATAATCCATGTGTAGTGCATCTCCCCGCGAATGTGCACAGAACGTAGTCAGCTCAACCGGAAGTAAATTCTTGCCATCAGACTTACAATGTGCACGCAATTTCGCGAAACAAACCATTGGAATCTTCATGTCCGGTTCATTGTTGTTTTGATTCACTTTATAGTTTATTGTAATAATCCTATTTTAATTAATTATGAGAAAAAAGTGACTCTTGTAAATAATTGATTTTAAATATATTAGGTAATGTCCAATGTATATCGATATTAAATAAAGTTTTATTAATGCTAACGGCATTCGACGTTCCTCTTTTAATTCCTATTTAAAAAATAATATATGTAATACCTTAGATTAAATACTTTTGAGTTCAATTATTAAACACATTCTCGAATGCTTGATAGATTTATAATATCTGTGAACCGATTTGATGATTCGCCTTCTCTCACCGACCGAAAATCTCCTCAATGGCCTTCTGTTTCTTACTCCGGCCAGAATATATTTTAGAGGGAGTAAGTAAATAAACACCGAATTATTCGTGTGACACAATCTCCCATAAGACTGGCAGTCTTGAAAACAGTGTCTGGGCTGTGGCCAAGTCTGCGAAGTATCGGTAACATAGGACGCGACATCGAAATGGTACGGGAGCTCTTCTTTACCGGATGTTGATAAAATTATAGGAAACTTATTTACTGTATGTTGATCATATAATAGGTACCTTATTTGTTGGGTGTTGATAAATTTGTAGGAAACTTATTTATTGTATGTTGATCATATAATAGGTACATTATTTATTGAGTGTTGATAAATTTATAGGGAACTTATTTATTCAATGTCGATACAGTTATAGGAATCTTATTTGTTCGATGTTGATAGGGATCTTATTCATTGGATCAAATTATTATTACCTATTATACCTACATGGTAGGATTTTTATAATAAAAAGATAAAAATCTCTATTGTGGTTACTTTTTCAAGAGAGAATTATTTTATCGTATAAAAATGCAAACCTTCCTCGTTTTTTGTAAAGTTTATGTAAATTCTGTGGGGGATTTTTCAAACTAAATTCTGCACTTAATTGATTAATGTGTGTTTTTAATTATCAATCAGGGGATGAATACAATCGTTAATGTTGAGGATGAAAAATGTATTTTCCTTAGAATCACAGAAACTATTTTATAACAATAAATTATGAATTTACATAAAGTTTCACAATATGTATAACATTCAATCTTTTAACAGACATATTTTTCTTATTTCTCTAGAGGTTCAATAACAATCATACACAAAAAAAATTGCAAAAATGCACTTATAATTGCCAAACATATAAAATTTAATAAATTTCCCAAGTGTCTGGCCTATAATTGTCCCAAAACTATCCCCACTACAGCGGGGTATACCCCGTGAGGGGCCCTGAAGTTAGAGAGGCTGCGGTCGCAGAGAAATGTAACATAACACGGGTCGGGTATATCGGTGTGGGACCGGGAGACCTCTACTAATCCAGCGACAAAACTCAAAGTTTCATAAAAAATACTGAGAACTAGAGAAGTTTTGTTATCGAATTAGTTATGTTTACACTTTTCGGCTATCGAGGCTCTCGGACTTCGTTGTAACCCTGACGGATAATAGACCCTGGCCGGACCCGCGCTTTGGACAATTATCGATAAAACGCTGTATTACGGGCAGTAGGTCCCCGGATATTATTTATTTTCGGTTTCAGGGGTGGGTAGGGGCCGTTAAACACTCAAATGCATTTTTCCAAACCTCTCTCTAAACAAAAAAAAAAGGCGCGATGAATACGTGCGGTTGCAAGACGGTGCACCGTGTTGTTCGTTTTACGAGCGGTTCGCAGCCGACTTTATAATAGGAGAGGCGACTAAGAATAGACAAATAATCTATCCCGACGACACACGTCGTTACACGGCGTGATAAAGTCCTGTATCGTCCCGGTCGTTGTTCCACTCCTTCGGTTGTTGCGCGCCGGCGGCGGCGGCGGTGAGTTCCTGTGAAAATTTCGGCGTAACTCAAAAGCTGAAGTCAAACATGGGCGTGTTTCACGAGGTGTCTCGGTAAATCCGGTAAAGCGCCGAAGGCAAATCCCTCTTCCGTCAGCGGCGCGCGACAAGCTAAATGCACGGCAACGCGTGTGCGGGCCATATACACTCCGGGACAAAAAGATAGCACGTCTCATAGTTTTTTAAAGCTTCTCGGTAAAAATTATGTGTTATATTATGACACAATACAGGGTGTTTCTTAGTTTTCCGGAAAGATTGTAGGATCTACAAGTGAAAATATGAAAATTATGTTATGTGAAGTTTGTTTCTAAACGCTTTGTTGCAATATTATAGGCGAATATTGAATGTAGCCTGAATAGCTGCGGAAGGTCAAGTAATTCTTTAATTATTTAGCTTTAAATATTGTAACAAAGCATTTATAAACGAACTTCATGTAAGATTTTTTTTATTTTCACTTGTAGATCCTACAATCCTGCCGGAAAAGTAGGAAACACCCTGTATAACGAAAATATATACCGCTTATTTTGAAAGTGGTGCAAGTCCATTTCCAAAGGTTAGCACATCTGTCAATTAAAAAATATTGGTTAATTATGTTGAGTCTGGCAATGTTTCTAATTTATCAATACGTAATTTGATTATATAAATTTCTTTCAGGCGAATTTAACTGAATAATGAATAAAGAACAATTTGTACAGCTAATAAAATTAGTTAATAGTGGAAACTTATCAGTAGACTGCGGATCTTTATGCAAAATAAAAATTGGCTGCGTCGTTCGCGAGGAATTTTTATTTTTAATTAATAATTTAATAATTCAATTAAATTTATTGAATAAAATTTGGTAATTTTAATAGACGAAAAATCATACATTGAATCCTCAATTTTCAATTTCGTCTACTCATTGTTATAAATAATAATATAAAATATTATAAAATAATAAATATAAATGTTAATAAAGCTGTTTATATGTAGAATGGTGAAAATAATCCTGGCGGAAGGAAATTAAAAGAACATCGCCTAGGCTAAATTTACAGCTCGATCAAAAGCCTCTAGCATTGAAAATTTTGATGTGGAAATTTTTATTGGCGTTACGGTGTACAGTGACTACTATCAAAGCGTATAATCTTCCGCCGCGGATTCAATTACGTCATTTACAACTTGTACCTCTCGTCTGATTAGCGAATCATCGAATGCATTGCCATGTTCCCGCGAAACCAGATTTGCTCCGACAAGGAAATTGCACGGAAACCGCGTTTACCGAGAGATTCATGTACATACCGATGTCGAAATACCGAGATGCTGTTTGTATTCGAGAAAATAACACGACATTAGGAAGTAACAGGAGATACTCATGGTAAACAGCACTGTCGAGTCACTGGATACTCTACCGGGACTGTTGCCTCTCAAATTTGCACGGAAAACTGTCTCAGCCACATTTCATTCAGAAAAATGCAACCGAAAAATGCATTGTAAAATAGAAACGTGTAAAATTCCTCCGAGTAATCTTCATATTATATTTAAATTATTGTAAAATAGAAAGATGCAAAATTCCCTTCAGAAATCGTTACAATATTTACATTATTATAAAATAAAAAGGTGTAAAATTCCTCCGAGTAATCCTTATATTATATTTAAATCATTGTAAAATAGAAAGATGCAAAATTCCCTTCAGAAATCGTTATAATATTTAAATTATTATAAAATAAAAAGGTGTAAAATTCCTCCGAGTAATCCTTATTATATTATATTTAAATTATTGTAAAATAGAAAAATGTAAATGTCCTTCGAGAAATCCTTATTATATACATAGTTTAAATAATTGTGAAATGGAAAGATGCAAAATTCCCTCCAGAAATCCTTATTATATTTAAATAATTGTGAAATAGAAAGATGTAAAATGAGTAATGTTAACCCTTGTGTAGTGTTCGTGCTAGAGACCAGGAACTGTAAGAAATCTCTGTGTTTGCAAGTATCTATCTTTGGTCGGAGCTACTTTAAAGTAAGTCTGTCGGCCGCAAGTGATAGCTGCGATTATTGATAACGGAGTTTTTCCATGGAAAGCTGAGTACGAAAATCCAAATTAAACGTTACGCGGTATCTAAGTTGTCGCTCTGTCCGTATCTGGACGGTCTAACAAAAGCGTTCCTTCAATCAGCAAATACAAGACACACCTGGGCTTCTTATCTCCCGTTAAGCCGCTTCGGGGAAATTTGCATACACAAATCTCAGGTGATGCAAGTCTGCTCTTACCTGTTGTTAATACTCGCGCCGCCGCCGTTTGCCGGGTCATTTCTCACCCAGAAATTCAATTTTTATCACTAATTCTTTTCAACGATCGCGAACAACGTATTTACATTCCCCTTTTACAATAATCTTGTTACAAACATTTAATTGTGCGAATAATTCTTGGGAAACTTTTTAGGTATTTACGTACATCGACATATTATTTTCAACCGATTAAAAAAAAAAGAGAAAATGTCTACGCTTGTTTCTTCGAATTAATAGTTGGTATATTAGCTAGCAAAGTTTTTATATTTAAAAATATTTGCACACCAATAAAAAATATTTTCTATTGCAAGAACTTTATCTGTTTCCATCGGTAATTCGAGGGCATTTCTCCGTAACGGTGTCACGTTTAAAAGTGCCATAACTTTGTCGATTTCCGGGGAGACGGAAGTAATTTTCTGCAACTTTCTTTCGAAGGTTCGAGTGACGATCGAGAGAGGTTTAGAGTTCGAATCGGCGGCCGTGTGAACGAGGGTGGAAGATCGTCAGTGAAAGCAGAGCTCCATGGGTCGCTACGGTGGTCGCAATAACCTTAGTTCCCTGGTACGTTTGCGGGCGTAGCATTATAACGTGTGCACGTTGCATACTTATGTGGCCAGCACAAGGTGCGGCCTTAGTCCACGATTCTTGTCGGGTTCGTCCTATGCCCATTATGCCGGCGAACTGTTCGTGGTGGCTTTCTGTGGACTCTCGATTAAGCGTCGTTCATAGCACCGTTTCCGCGTTTAGCCCTTCCTCACATTTGCCGATCCGCTAATTCGTTCGCTGTCAAATATGAACGCCAAAAAATCTCGCGAAGTCGAAACGATTAATACCAGCGAAACTGGAAAGGGAAAAATTATTATAGCGGTCGCTACTTTGGTGGTTTACATCATTCTTTAATCCTTTTGCATCCTAAAAATCCTAATGACATTTATTTTATTTGAATGTGTTGGTATAATAATTCTTTAATCCATTCATTTTATTTCAATGTTTTAGTATAAAAATTCTTTAATCCTTTTTCATCCTAAGAATCCTAATCAAATTCATATTATTTCAATGTTTTAGTATAATCCCTTAATCCTTTTGCACTAAAAAAATCCTAATGACATTAATTTGATACGAATGTGTTACTATAAAAATTCTTTAATCTTTTGCATCCTAAAAATCGTAATGAAATTTTTTTTAACTGAAATGTGTTAGTATAAAAATTACCTTCTACGTATACCTGATCAAATACAGACACTGTCGCTCATATGTATGTGATTTACGTGGCAGTCATTTGTGAAATTCGCTACAATTCGTTAAATTAAATAACAAAAGACAGATTTACAAAAAATAAAATTTGTTTTAAAATTGATTTCATTCCGTTCAGTATTACTGTGAATGGATGGTACTTATCAGACTCCGAACATTATGAAAAATAAAATGTTTATGCACCAATTGCAAAACATGGGAAGAAAATACATATAAATTTGTATTTTTCAGTAATTTGAATGTAGTGAATATAATATATTAATACTCAACTTTTTAATCTTTTCACTATTTCAAATTTCATCTACCCATTTTTGTCATGAATGCATAAAATCTGGGGTAATTATAATATTTTACACTCCTTTATTATTTAGACATCTTTCGTCGCCAAACTGGATAATAATTATCAGGATTGGATAATAATAATTAGAGTTCACGTTCAACTAAATAGTAACAATTTTATCCCTTCGTTCTATTAATTGTTAAAAAATTGACTACTATCTAATTTGTTACAATTAATCTCGTGATTGAGATCAGAAGGTTAAAATTGACAAATCTATAATATTTCTTCGAATCAGGGGAATATTAACATAAGATTTTCAGAAAATGGAATAACGCGTGACTCAACAATCACGAGCTGCTTCGAGATCAGCGGATATTTTTCAGGCATGGCTCTTTATCTATGTGTTAACAACTGCAATTGATAACGATAGGCAATAAAGTGCCGCAAATACGGAATTATACTTTGGTAACGGCCGATTGCAGATTAAAAATATATTACGCGAAGAAATATCGAGCGTATGATGTGCTCCGACAAAAAAACTGATGTTTCGAGGAATGATTCTGTCGCGTGTTTTGCGTGGCTATAAAACACAGATGTGCGTAATTTATTTAAAAAATCACAGAAATATTTACACGAATAGATTTTACGAGTCTTCTTCTCGCTGAAATCGTGTCTCTTGTCATTCAGAAATCAATGTTTTTACTTCTGAATGGACTGTGAAAATTTATTCCCATTACGTCACGTTTATAATTGCAAAAAAAAGCTGAAATAAAACAAACATTTTCTTTTCCTTCGCAATTTCCGCAAGATCCTATTAAATCTAGCTTTTGGTGATCCACGAAAATGTTTATGCATTAGGTTTATGAATACACCGACTTATTTTTTCAAATTAATTTGTTTACTAAGGAAAATTGATATCGGCGCTGAGCTCGATCAGAAAATTTTATAACTAAATTATTGGAACGAAATGATTATTAATCATTTTCAGACATAGTGCCGCAGGACGTGAATTCAGAGTAGCTGTAGCTATTTTTATTTAAAAATTGATTGTTTAATACCTACAATTAATAATTCGATCAGCGCGTACATTGTGTACAGCTTTAAATCAATGTACACAAACGTTTCTATAAAAAAAAAAGATTGTATCACACAGATTTAGGAGGCAAATTGCTCCGATTGTTGTAACAATCACAAAATGGCGGATGGAAGATGGAATTTGCGGTAGGGCGATCGTTACTTCGGCCGCGTATAAATGGTGCCGGCTGATTCTCCGATCATAAAATCGGGCCTTGTAAAAAAGATTCACGCGATTGCGACACGGCCAATTGTGAAAGAACCATTAAGCGACGTAGCGCAGACGTGTGCATACAAACGCGTTCCCATTGGGCGCGTCCGCGTATCTTCGGCTCGCGACTTCACGCCAACCAAGAACGCGAGTGGCGCTTTGATGTGACCGCCATTCCTGGAGACACTTATTACTGCCGCGTCCGACAACGCTTTCGGATTCAACTACTGTACCGAACCGGCGACCTCAGAAATGTACCAGATTATACATATAATAAGGATTTCTCGAGAGACATTTACATTTTTCTATTTAACAATAATTTAAATATAACATAATAAGGATTACTGAGAGGAATTTTACACCTTTCTATTTTACACTAATTTAAATATTATAACGATTTCTGAAGGGAATTTTGCATCTTTCTATTTTACAATAATTTAAATATAATATGAAGATTACTCGGAGGAATTTTACACCTTTCTATTTTATAATAATTTAAATATTATAACGATTTCTGAAGGGAATTTTGCATCTTTCTATTTTACAATGATTTAAATATAATATAAGGATTACTCGGAGGAATTTTACACCTTTTTATTTTATAATAATTTAAATATTATAACGATTTCTGGAGGGAATTTTGCATCTTTCTCCTTCACAATTATTTAAACTATGTATATACCATGTTTTAAGAATCCTTCGCTTGTTTCCGAAATAACTGGAGTCAATAGCGATTTAATAGAAAGATTTTCAAATACACTTTCTATTATATCTTGCGGACATATTCAAGAAGACTTGTTTAAAAAATATTGTTTTGAAACAGATGGCTGTTTCACTTTATGCTTCGTACAAAATGATGATGACGATGATGATAACAATGAGGATGTAGAATAATATTCTTATTGCTGTGAAGTTAACTAAAATTATATACATTGTCTCTTCTAACGACCTTGAGCGACCTTTGAAAAAAATATACAAGTCGTTGTCGGTCAAAATCATTGTCGGCCGAAGCTATTGCCGGTGAAATGTTGTCGGCGAAAAATCTGTGTCGGTGGTTTCCACGGGACCCCATGATTCATAGCGGGTGAATCGGCGGTGCGCTCATTGTTCGCGGAGGAGACAAAAATCGAAAGGCCGATACCGCTGCAGGAAGACGCGTATTCGGTGAGCGGATAGATCACAAAGGGGCCGCCGTGTTGGCGCAGGAAACGGAAACTGGCGGAAACAAAGCCTCGGCAAACAGACGGCATCCCATGGGGAATGTTACCAGGGCAAATAGCGCGCGTCCTCGCTATCGCCTGGCCGCGACAAATATTGTCACGTCTCTGCGCCACGAAGAAAGGTGCCCACCACCTCGTTTCGACCTACCGTCCCCTCTACCCCTGCGCAGCGGCCGCCGATAGATTAGGTCCTAGCCACACGATATTGTGAACGCCATCGCCTCCGCCCGTGGGTAGAGATAACGAGGAACGATCACGAGACAGGTCCACGTCGAATTAGCAGGTAGATCCGGGGCTTCGACATCGAAGAGGGTCCCGGGTCCTCGCGCAGCCACGGAACATTTTTCGGTGCCGCGGATGTAGATGTTAGTGATAGCATATAATCAGCCCGCGCAGCCACGTTTAACGTATGATTACCGGCTAAGCGCGATTAATCTTGCTCGATATTGGTCGGTATTGTTTAATCGTATCGGAGCCGAGTCCAACCATTGGCCGGCGCGGCGCGTGTGAATTTTTCTGTCCGGACTGGAATCGTCGCCATTTTTCTTTTTCTGCATTCTTCGGACGATCCGCCGTCGAGCACTTGGTCGCGAAAGCTGGCCGAAAGTCGATTCAAAAATTTTTGCCTTTTCAGATAGTTGAACATATAGAAAATGATACTCCAATACCTTTTGCTTTTATTTTATTCGGTCATCTAGTGTTATGCTTTATTGAAGTTGAAGAGTAATACTGTTTCTCTCAACTAGTCTCTGAACCACTCTCCTTAATGGTTATTCTAGATCCTAAAGAAATTATGCCAACTTTTTCCCTTACAGATGTTTGGACTGGAATCGTACGATACCGCCATTTTTCTTTTACTGCATTCTTCGGACGATCGGTCGTCGTCGATTGAAAAATTTTGTCTACATTATAAAATTTTTGCTTTTTGAGATTTTTGAACATATAGAAAATGATACTCCAATACCTTTTGCTTTTATTTTATTCGGTCATCAAGTGTTATGCTTTATTGAAGTTGAAGAGTAATACTGTTTCTCTCAACTAGTCTCTGAACCACTCTCGTTAATGGTTTTTCTATATCCTAAAGAAATTATATCAACTTTTTCCTTTACAGACGTTTTTTAGGTATGTAGTTTCCTTTCTGTTAAATATTATGCTCTTTGTTATTTGTGTTTTTGTGATTAGTGATGTTAAAAATGACCAATAATCCGGTGAAGGGTACATTACAATTCAAACAGTTCATATAGAATTTCATTATGCTTTCGAGTTAGGTGTTTTGTTGTCATTCAACGCGCCAAGGTCTCTAGTTTATGATACAAAAATAACATTTACAACAATTTCAAAACAGTTTAAAAAAAATTTTTTTTCAACAAAGTTGAGCGCATGCATACGGCTCCGGTGATAGTGACTAGGAAAGACTATACAAAAGCAATATACTATCTCAAAATTATCTTAAAAATACTACCTTAATATTACTCTAATAATTTTATATCAATCAGTTTATTGTTTCCGCGTTGCTACGTTCTCCATGTAACAAGTGGTCCGTATCGCTAACGTCGCGGAACGCGAATTCTTATTCTCCTTTCTCCTCGTCTGATCATTAGACTCATACTACTTAGCATTAAAGGCGAACACGGGCCGCGCGCCCGTACAATCAAATCTACGTTCCCGAGCTGATTTTAACTTTACGTAATATACTCGCCGTATCGTCACTAACGACACATAAGGTAAGTTGTTCGGTGTCTTTCCGAGCTGGCGATTGCGTAATGTCCAGGGATCATCGCTGCGCAACCAGTGAAGAGATTTGAGAAAACGTCCACCGAATACTCTCTGCCATTTATTACACGCGTTGATTTACTATTAGACCGGAGGGGAATAAATTAGTTCAGATCCGTCGATAACTGGACGCCGCTTTCAAAATGATCATTTTTCCATCAGCCACGGGATACTCGGATCGAACAGTTTCCTTCATCCTTCGATCACTTCGATCAGTCCTTCGATCCTCTTAATTTTTTTATTATTTTATATTCATAATTATTATTTGATGTTCACATCCATTATTTTATATTCATATTTATTATTTTATATTCGTAGTTATTATTTGATGTTCACATTTATTATTTTATATTCATAGTTATTATTTGATATTTATATTTATTATTCGATATTCATATTTATTATTTTGTATTCATAGTTATTATTTGATGTTCACATCTATTATTTTATATTCATATTTATTATTTGATATTCATATTTATTATTTTATATTTATATTTATTATTCTACATTCATATATATTATTTGATAACTATAATTGTATTTTCACTTTACCAACCGAAACAAAGACGTTCAGGAGACGTCTGAGTAGCGTAACAGTGTTTGTAAACTCATCTACTGTATCATTTTAAATTACTAGTATTTAAAATTACTCATTGTCAAGAGATTTGGGATAATAAAACTATAGAGTATTATTATCACACTTTACTATAAGCATAAATATAATAGAAATAAAAGAATACGTGTGTTACACTTGACTGCGTGGAGGAAACTGTGTTAGGAAATGGGACGCATGTTTCCGAAGGAAAAAACATAAAAGACATAATTAATAACATATTAATTGTGATGAATGCAGAAAATCCTCTGTCTATGCATTTCCAAACGAAATTATCGGATGACATTACTGGGGACGTCGCTGCACAATTGAAATTGCTGTCGCTGATGAAGGATCCCAAGTCTTTTACCATGGATCATTTCTTTAATTAAGTAGATAATGTGTTAATAACTATCACATTGTAGAGTGTGCACAATTTTTAGTGTTCCCGGATCCCGTGTATTCGAAACATCTCGGGCATTATCTTCAAAATCTGTGTTTACCCAGTTCCCGATAATGCGTCCTCCGCAAACATCCTTATCACCGACGCGTTGCCTGTCAATTTCGTTGGACCTGTGCATGTTCTACCGGCTCATCTCGTTTGCTCTTTTCATTTTTACTCCCGGTCGAGTTTCCGCGCCCGAAGGACGCGATTTTCCGTTCATAAATATATCTTTCATACTTCGCATTCGGTTGTAAAGTTTTCAAACTTTCGAACATCCTGTATGTACAGGCGTAGCTGTGTGACTGAAAGTAAGACGTGCGCCATTTTGTTTTTTTAGAACGAATCAAAGAAGTTCGAACTTTGATCGATTGAATTCGAACTCTCTGCAAGCATTTCGAAAAATAAACGTACGCCAGATAGTTTCGAACCTTTTACAAGTAGTTTGGCAAATGGAAGTAATACTTGCAAGTATATTCGAATCTTGGTCGAACAGATTTGAAACTTTTATGAATATCAGAAATTCTCTGATTTTTCTGATCATCATTTTCTTTTTTCTTTCAAATCAATTGTCCTTTAATGCATAATTCAATTCATCTCGTTCGCTCTTTTCACTTTTACTCCTGGTCGAGTTTCCGCGCCCGAAGGACTAGATTGTTTATTCATAAATATAAATCAAATCAACGACTAGACTCATCCATATGTTCAATTGTTTATCAAACAGTATATACATGACAATTTCTCATTTATCCCAAGATTTATTTCAATGAATGGAAAAGTCTCCTATCTATAGCTTCCGTCTGACTAAAAAGTATCGCAGAACGTAGTCCGAAGCGCAATAATAATCGTTTTTTTTACGCTGCATTTTATATTCCGAATATCACACGATTAAATAAATTCGGATCGAAACGTTGGGAAACATTTCATTGCAAAATTGCTTAAAGGTTGGATCGAACCTGTAGACAACGCGGATGATTTATTTAAAATTAGTGCGGTCGATAAAACGGAATATTTATCATTAGTTTTGATGGATCACCGACTCGCTGGTCAATCCGTTGCAAACGGCAATCCGAAAAATAGCCACGGGTCTGTCGCATTAATATCCTCGTCGGAAGATAATTTTCTCCGGACAGAAGAGCTTTCTTCGAGCCGTCCACAAGTCATGGTTTCCCAGTGAAATCCGTCGCGTCAGCGGCGGAATCGTCGTCATCAATTTCCAAATACCGTAGAAGGAACCGTCAAAAGGAATCCTTTGGAGCCGGCACACCGTGGCCATCTTAGTCACGCGGTCGTTTTCGCATGAGCCGAAAAAAACTGCCTATCGCGAGAACGATGGTCGGAGCGTGTTCTTCCGATCGGCATGATCGCCGGGGTCCTGGAAACATTTCCCGGATGATCGCGGCGATGTTGATCCGGCTGGATGTTTCGGCGAGTCGCGCAGCCCGGTGGCTACATCGGATTCCGAGCGGTACATCGGCGTCCTCTTTGTTGCCGATCGCTCACCGGTCTTCTCGGGGCCGGGTCCGTTTCGTGCGGATCGCGGCGCGGCTCGGCGGGCCGCGCAGACCGGGGCCTTTCCCGTGGAATTTTTCCACCACTCGATCATCCCGGTGGCTCGCGAAGGAGGCGATAGTCCATTGAATCGTCCAATGAAGCGATACCGCGAGATCTCGCTGGGCGGTGCCCGGGACGCTGGCGATGGCTCTCGGGTCCGGCGGGCCCCACTACGCGGCCCGACAGGACCCAGGACGCCGGTGCCCGTGGTGGGGGGATTGACATCGACTACTGTGCATTTCCCACGTGCCCTGGGAACCCCCGCGGCATCGTGTGGCCCCCGCTCTTTCGTTCTTGCACGCTCCTTCCACCTCCGCTTCCTCCCACACCTTCGTCAGCATCACTTTTTCTGGCCTCGGAGAGGCCCCGATAAAGACAAAGAGATCACCGCTCCCGCGGATCCTCTTCCGAGAATCGATCCACTTGATCCGCGCTTGCTCGCGTGGGCGAGATCGCCCGGCCCGATATTCTTTCGGGCTATTTTCTCAAAGACCAGCCAGCCACGGTCGCGGTACTTGCCGAGAGTTTCTCGTCTCTCGGTCGAATAACGCGGACGGTTTCTAGTAGGTATGCCGCGCTGGGGGGAAATATTGAACAGCAAATCTCTCGAGGCACGCACACGCGCGCAAGAGGCGAGAGAGCGCGGACCCCGGTGGCTGGTTTCGGACGGCTACCTCCTTTGTACGCTGGCTCGGCTACCGCCCTCGCGGGGGGGCAAGCATGCGACGAGGGCGAAAACGAAAAATACGCGCGCGGAGGGTTAGGGGGGATCTGGTAGTGGGAAAGACCGCTGCGAAAAGGGTCTTCGAAGAGGGATGATGCTCCGAGGCAACGGTTACGAGGGCGGTCCCATCCGGATCGGTGTGGTAGGGATCGTGGAAGAGAGGGAGCAGGTTGAGGGACAGTTGGAGCAAAGGGGAGGGCGGATGGGTACTCTCCCAGGAGCTCAGGAAGCCGCGTTGTCGAAGGATTTGTGAATAACCGCGCTGCTATTCGGCGACTGGCCAGACAAGGACGCCAACACCCGGCAGGATAAGGAGCAGCGCACGCTTCTCTTCCTCTTCTTTTAGACCCGCTCGCTCTCTTCCTTTTCCTTCGTCTGCTCCTGTTCCACCTCCGCGATCCTCCGACGCGCCTCGCCGCGCCGCGCCGCGCACTCTTCTTCTGCTTCTCTTCACCACCACTACCACCACCACCGTCACCATCACCACTACCAACAACCACCACCACCAGCAGCGGCGAGAGAGCGCCCGCTCGTTCAAGGAAGGAAGATCCTGGACCGTTTCTGGTAGAATCGAGAGGAGGCTCACACGGACAAACGACACGGCTTGTGGGCATCGGTGAGTCGGTTCGGTAGGGAGGTGTCTCCCGGTCCTCCAACCAGAAGAAGCGAGACGACGACGACGAAGGAGACCTTTGGCGGTTACACACCGCGTCCTACCGTCTTCTGGTGTGCCTACCTATTCGGGCTACCAGCGAACCGAGCAGGCAAACGGAGCTTCAGTCGACGCCGCGCACCCAAACGGTCCAGACCTGTCAGCCCGGAAGACAGCATCCCGATACACACGATCCACTCAGAATCGATTTCGAGCAAAAACCAGTTCGCCCGGCACCGATTTCCTCGCTCGAGCGCGATATTCACGCAACCCAGTTTCGGTTCCGAGTTCGAGGGATTCCTTGTGAGCTGTTGACACGGCCTGGCCTAGCCGACCCCAGCCGTCCGACACCCTCAGCAACCAACCGCCCAGGAATTACGTCTGCCCGCTGAGTTCTTACCGGTAAGCCAGACACTCACGATTTTCTTTCTCGATCTTGACCGCGCGGACTTTCCACGGTTATCGCGTCGATGTTTTGTTTATTCGAAAAGCGATATTTACTTTTCGATGTTCGCTTGTTTGTCCTCCGTGTCGTTCGCTGGCTCTGTTTTCCCTCGCGACGAGTTTGTTGCGAATCGATGTCAAGTGTGAACGAAAGTGAACGCGCTCGCCTCTCGGTGATCCGCCGAGTCTCGCGCGATATCTCATTGTGTCTCGGATCGAGCGGGCGGGAAAAGGTGTGGTCCACATTCGTTGATGCCTCTTGAGCCTTCGTGTTCACTGGCCCAAAACCGGTAGCGTTCCGGAGGGCGGTACACGGTAGCCGTTCCGCTTTGATTGGCTACCGGGCAAGACTTTGATCTCAAATTTCATTCGTCGCCGCCGCCGAGCACTTACGCGTGTCCCGCTCGACGCGTTTCGGCGAGATGGCCACTCGCGCTCGGGCGCCCAGACACTATTGCTTGCATCTACGTCTCGAGCTTCTTGCGCACATCGCTCATAGACCGGGTGTGAGACGAGCGGAATTGGAGACTTGTTTCGCGTTCTCGTTTGCGTGGAAAATTATACGAAAACTGTTCTTGTTGGAGAGATTTTTTTTGCCGCGGTAATGAATTTTACGCGACAGTAAATTTCGGCCGAAAATTGATAATAAGCCATTTTTTAATTTAATCCAGTTTAGGGAGCGGTAACAATTTTTGCAATTGAAATAACATCGTCAGCTATAATGTTGGGTTAGGTCTGGCAATTCTGAATTATTAAATTTGAAGCATACAACACTTTACAGACGCAAAATTTCTCCCTTGATAATGATCCACATTAGGATCGAGACGTTGGGAAACATTTAATTGCAAAATTGCTTAAAGGTTTGGATCGAAGTAGCGCCGTCAATAGGGATTATTTATTTAATATATCGGGTTGTTCGGAATGTGGTTCAATGTCCAAAAAAAGCGACACGAACTTTCCGGACAACCCAATATTTTTTTATGACTGTGTTGATCGCGCTACGTGTTGGGTTTTTTGGACTTTTTCCTTCAAAGTCGTCACGAATTTTTGGGACAACTCGTATAATAGTAATATTGATATTATAATCATATTTTCTCGAGGCATTTTTACATAAGGCGAAGTTTAAAGTCGGAATGCTCGCACATTTCTTAGCATCCGCACAGATAGCACCGAGACGTTTCGAAGACGTCTACCGTAAGACATTTAGACGTCTCGAAGACGTCCCCTGAACGTCTTCAAAACGTCGCGTCTGAAGAGTCTGATCAAAAATCGTTGGAAGAAATCGTACATTCTTCCATCGACTCATAGAAAGCGAAACACAAAAACCGATAGACAAAAGATGATTCATATCATTGATAGTTAGGTACAAGTAGATGATACAAATAAACGTTACACAAAATCAATCTGTAAAACAAAATGAGCCCAACAAATCACTGAGTAAAATACGTAAACCGTAGCAAAAACGGAAAAAAAATAACCCAGAAAATCCTGCAAAGGAGACCAGCATCCAAAAAATATTTTTCCGTCGACCCAAAGTGTGCCGAATCAAGCGATCAGCTCAATTAATCATTCTCCAATTAATTGGAGAACTGGGGCCATCCGAAGTTCCAAGGTTCGGGAACCCCTTAGGCAGTTTCGCAGCCTGTCCTCGAACGGAGCAGAGCTTCCGCCTTAGCCGAGCACCATTTGCAGGGACCTTGGTGTTCACCAACGAAGGGTCCGCGCTCCCATTGGATGGCGGTAAGGTGCCGGGTACAGGATGCAAGCCCTTCCCTGGCGGATTCCTCGTTGATCCGGCGAGTACTCGCCAGTACCAAGTCGATCCAGAGGAGGAGGGTGTGGTTCCCGTTGGTGGATGTCTATGGAGATTCAGTAGCGACTGGCCGAAAACCGGTAGTCAGCGGTAGGGCGGTTCACAGTAGCTCCTCTTTGGTTGGCTACCGGCGAACGAACGAAGGCTACTGCTCCCTTCTTTATTCCGTCCATACACATACGAGGAACGGATGCACGCACGTCGAGCGAGCTTCTCGGTTGGCTCCACACCGTCCTCTCTTTGATTGGCTGCTTCTTCCTCACCCGCGCCCTCCGTCCTTCGTCCCGTTTTGCCCCGCGAAGTGACCGAGCGTAACCGCGGTGGCCCCTCTTCAACAACGCGAGAACGGATTTCCTCGTGAAACACCGGCCTTGCGGTCGCGGATCTCCGAGTCCTTAGCGCTCCTCTCCGACCGGTGTCGATCTTTAACCCTTTGCGGTCCGAAGGACTCTTTTATTTTACTGCTCGCTACAACGTCCTGCGATTCAATCATCTTACGCAGCCAAGCTGTGGAAATTCTCTTGTCCACGAACACGCTGGCAAGCGGTGAAACGTTTATGTTTCGTGCGAGTCTCGCTCCACACCGACTGGTGTCTCACCCTTCGGTTGGCTACCGCGGCTGTGAAACGGTTTGCGATTTATTCTGCTGTTCGAAACCAGCTCGAGGCGTATTTTTCCTCGCATTTGAATCTGCGGAAATGACTGTCAGAGATTTGGAGTTTTTCTTGGTTTTGGTCTCAGGATTTCGGGAATGAACAACGATGCTTGAAAGTGTGTCGCACTCGGTAACCCGATTTTGTGTAGTCGAGATGCTTTTCAGTCCCTTTGCACTCGGAGCTATATTTTAACTTGTAAATTAAACATTCTTCCAACCTAGAATAATTCTATATTATTTTTTCTTCATTTTATGAATATGAAATTGATATAACACCTCATATAATACTGAAATGTTTTAGTGATTTGATAATGTAAACAATATTTTGAATAATGGCTCAGAAATTTTCAGTGGTGAATCTGAGCCACCACTCGAGTAAAAGGGGTAACATTGTTTGCATTGTTTGCAAGTAGGAATCCCCCTCCTCAGTGGTGTTTACTAAGTTGCAAGAAACGTATCGATACTCTTGAAGTCTTGTAGTATTTTTAATGTTTGAGATTGCGCTCGTTGTTGCCATAAGTGCACGAAACCCGTAGTGGTCAGACGTCGTGAACGGGTAACTATAGGATTTACGTATTTTTGTCTTGTAGGATAGATTCGACTTATAGATTCGACAACCCTTAGATTCGAAAAATTAAATGTCTCAGGTGGTTCCAGAAAATTGCAATAAACATTTGTATTTATTAATTTTGCAAATTTTTTATTCGAAATAGAAATGCTTCTGGATGATGTAAAATTGTTTATAACGTTTATTAACGATACGTAGAGGGAATGTTCTTCATTTCTATAAAAATATATGAAATTAACGCAATAAATGTTCAGTTATTGTGTAGACAGCAACACATTTTAACGACGCAATTAATACTGATCGCATTAATATCAATTTATTAATTTCGTTTATAAAATAAACGTTCAACCTCAGTTATTCAACTGCAGTTTGTGTAAATTAGTTTTTCAATATTTGGACTTGCATGAAAATTTAGCATTATCGAACATTGAACACACTTGGTCAAATATATAACAATAGGAATCTAAATTGACGAATAAAGAAGTTTTTCCAACTTTCGTCATTCAGTGGTATTAATTATTAGATAATTGCGAAGAGTATGTTAATTAAAAAATAAATTTTGATCTCACAACAACTAAACTTCTCGCCTTAATAACTTCAATATAAATTGAAACCTAACAGTACTCGTTACTTGATTGTAAATAGTCCGTTTTTAGCATAAATAATAATTACAAAGATTAACTAAAAACGTTAAAAATCTCGAGATAACCCGCGAATGACTCGGTTCGATGAGGATCCACGATGAAACAGCTGGAGAATTCCGGAAAAAAATCGGTGCTTTCCCCGAAGAAATGTCGGAGGGGGAAAAATGTAAAGGATGCGAATCACGGCGCAGGTTTGCCGGGGAGCACCACGCGAACTATAATTTCGGATGACAAGCGCGGACCTCCGATTTCGTTGGACGTGCTCGCGTTGACGAGTAAAGGATCGATTCGAGGCAGCAGCGCAGCGTCCTCGGAGGACGACAGCTCGATCGAATTGCGGGACGCGTGTCTAACAAGATTAAGAAATCGAATCGGCGCCGCGCCGGTTCCCCGGCTTAATGCTATAATTGTATTCTCGTCGGGCCCGGTTAAACAACTCCATTATTCTTCGCGACGGCTCGATCTTGTATTTTACAACGGAGAGGGACGTCGCTCGCGGTTCTGTTGTAACACCGGGACGACAAGCCCGGGGACTAATTCGAGGGACGAACTCCGTGGTACGTCCAACGATGTTTTCTATTAACGAGATTTCAAAACGCATAATTTCTTTTTTTTTCGTGTCGAAGGATTCTAGATCTTCCTCCGATAACGCGGAGGGGACACTCTAATGTATAGCGTTCTCGTGACGGGCTCGTCCCGTGGATCCCTTCGACATACTACGCGATCTTAAATGCGTGCTTTCACATACGTAGCATTATCATACATTATCATACATTAACTTTGACCTCTTCATCGCGACACGCGAGCAGACGAACTTGCCGCTCGGCGCAAGATTTGCTGTCATGGCGCTGGTAATGATACACGTTCGGTCTGGGTCGGAGGAATATATTATAGCTGCGAGGCGAAATAACGTAAGTCACACGTTTTCACTTTCAAGATATTCCGGTTTAAAGCTCCTCTCCAGGTGTGTCTATTCTTGGCTGCTGCTCGCTTTGCTGCTATTTTCTGACCGAACGGTTTCCTTACCGGAATTTTCTTTCACCACTTAACTGCGAAATTCAGTTTTAAACATCCCCCACTGGCTGCCGAATTAAAATCGAGCAATCGAGTAGCGAACGCAAGTTTTACAAATTTTATGAAAAACGAGGAAGGATTACATTTTTATTTGATAAAATAGTTATTCTCGGATATTTTCGATCCTCCAGAATACACGTTTTGCTTCGTGTGAATTTGGAAAATATTTTTTTGTAATTTTCTGATTATAAATATTCAATTTTTTTGATCGATCGTAAAATGTTGAAATCTGTGTTTTCGGCGCTCGGGTTCGATCGATAATTAACGACGTTTCGGTTCTATTTTAGACAATTTTCAAGAAAAATAATTGCGTCTGTGAAGTAATATTGCAAATTAATTAATTATATTGCAAACATGCTATTAAATAGTAACAATTGATCGAACCCGAAAACATTAATACAGATTTTCTGATTATGTTCTGATTAGTTTCAGATCTAAATGAGTGGAAACAGTGAAAAATTTTAGGTATCTGAAAACTTCGAACACAAATATCCGGAGAATGGAAATGTTTCAATTATGTTGGATATTTTGAAAACATCGTTTAATTTCAGATCGTAACGTGGTCAATGTTTTAAGATTTATCTTGTTAAAGACAATATTAAAACGTTGTCCCTGAAAATTGTAAAAGCTTTAACGCATTATGCAGTTCTTGCAAATCTAAACTGAATAAAAGACAGTAGCATCAGAAAACCGCACGAGCTATAAT
Organism: Lasioglossum leucozonium; assembly: GCA_028454225.1. Classification (NCBI taxonomy): domain Eukaryota; kingdom Metazoa; phylum Arthropoda; class Insecta; order Hymenoptera; family Halictidae; genus Lasioglossum; species Lasioglossum leucozonium. Next base: position 9,915,325 of record CM052222.1, on the reverse strand, counting down.
GAAGATAATTATGATTTATGAACGAAAAAATTCTCACATTCCCATGCTAAGCAAAGTCAAGTAGCTCGAATACGTTTTAATCCAGATTCCTCTCGTCCGTGCTATCGATCATTATGAATTCGCCTAGTTTACATACAAGTTACTCAACTTCCGGTAATTTATAAAGATTCTGCGATCGAACTGGGATATTAATTAGGCAACGGAATTAATTACAAAGTCAATGTACACAGCTAATTTGCACAGGATATTAATAAAAATCACGTCAAGTATCAGTGTTAATTCCAAACGTCATCTATTTTACATTTTCCTTATCTAGTGATGTTTCCAACCGTAATAAAATTGCACCGTCGAATATAAAGTAGCTGTGTCATGAAACGTTCATCCTGTCTAATCCAATGATCAGGGAAATTATTGTGCAGCGAGATTTGAATCGAGGAGAGCACAAATTTTTTCACAATTTTTACAGTTTTCGTGGCAACTTGGGAAAAATATTTTATAATGTGATTATAATTAATTTTCTCAAGGTCTTGAGATGCATCATTGAACTTTTCCAATCGAGCAATGCTAGATAATGCAGACTGTAGTAATTCACGTTCAAGAATTATGATCACTTCAAAAAAATACAATCATTAAACAAGTACACATATTACCCTAAACGTCAGCACGTAAATATTTAGTCGGACCCTCGCATATTTTTTAACCTACTTCTCTTGGATATTATTATGCCCAAAACAAATAGTTAATAATATACATAGACTGGCAATACATTACAATTTATGTGCCACCTTCGTTAAGTCAGAATGAAAGTAAAGTGCCAAGGATTACTATAATAAATAGACAGCGGTTGTTTACGCAAAATAAAAAATTTCTACCTCGATTGCAACAAACTGGAGTGAAATATTGGGTTGGCAAGAAAGTTTCGGTATTTTGAGATGAAATAAAACTCAATTTCTTATATGAACAATGAACGTTAAAATATTTTAATCTCTCTGCAATCTTATTATCAAATGTTAGTTATCAAATGTCAGAAAGAAAAAAATTATAACTCCAACAGAAGTTATTGAAACAAAAAATACATATCACTGTGAAAATCGAAATTACTTTCTTGCCAACCCAATAGAAATGTATATTTTGTCTTAATATGTTTAAGGGATTGAAAATAGGGTAACAGCAGTTTCAAATTCTTCTAACATGTATTCAATTACATTAACTCACTTTTTAAATGCATAAAATCCAACGATAAATGAAAGTTAATACAACATTTTCAAATTCATCTTCACTGTTTTAACTACCCAGCCAAGTAGATAGTTGAAGTCCAGTGGCAGAGTCTAGTCAGTACCCAGACAGCTCAGTCGCGTTTTAAACACGTCTCCTGAACGTCTGTTAAACGTCTCCCGAACGTCTTCTGTTCGGAAACGTTTCAGACGTCTGAAAGACGTCTTCTAGAGGATGTCTTGCAGACGTCTAAAGGACGTCTTCTAGAGAATGTCTTTCAGACGTCTTCCAGAGGATGTCTCTCAGACGTTTACAAAGTCATCTTCCACACGTCCTTGAGTCTTTCGAAGAGACGTACCTACAAAATCAGATAAAAGAAAAAGTGATTTATAAATCACAACGCGCCTCAGGTTTGTTTCAAGTACCCTCGAGTGGCTCGACGTCGAAGAGGTTGTTGAAGCACGTTCGAATAATCTTTCCGAAAGTCGGTTGAAAAACCGAACGAATCGGGGACGGGACGGATAGCGATAAGTGGAGAGCTCGAGCGGTGTTGAATAGCGAGATCGACGGGTGGCAGCGCGTCCATCCCGGAGTTGGCGCGATGAGGACGTGTAAAGCGGAGCAAAAAAGCGGCTACAGCAGAGTCTCGCGCGTAACACGCAGCTCCGATTAGGCCCCACCGCCGTTAGGCAGCCTAACCAACCAGGATACGCCCAGCCACGCTTATTACTCATTCGGACACGCCACTTTATTCGAGCGTGCGCCGTGTGCTTACCTTGCGCTACCAGTAGCACCGGACGTGGCTCCTGCACAATGGCCGCGCCACACCGCGCGATTGGACCCCGGGGGCCTTTTTTATTGCTGCCTCTCCACTCCGCGGGACCACTTCTTTTCGGCTACCGGTCAAGAACCGAGCCACTTCGCGCGCGCTCGCTCGCTGCTGCTGCTTTCATTCGGTCACGCTTCCGATTGATCCGAGCCCTTCCGCCGCTAACGCGACCCGTCGCGCGTCGTCCAACGCCACGCGTCTCGCCGAGATTCCTCAAAGCGGCTTCGTGGACACCGTGCTCCAGTTTCGCTTTATGCCCGCTTAATCCACGGACTCGTCCCACTTCGCGTATTTGGTCTAGCTGATTATAGAATCGCTCCGCCGAGACGGTGACGCCCATTTCACGCTGTTCTAGATTTTCGACCGTCTACCCGCTGGCTCTCGCGGAATTTTCTAACCGTTTCAGCGGACGTTTCTGCAAAATGAACAGTTTTATAAATACGTGTGTATTTCACTTCTATGTTTCCTAATTCTTTTAACGCCTTCGCAATGCAGAGTTTCACTGCACACGTAGTTTAGCTACAGTGTAACTGTAGAGTTGCGTCTGTGCAGATTTAATTATTTAATGATACAAATACTTGTTTCGGCAGTACATATACTAAAATCGGAACGATACAGAGAAGATTAGCATGGCCCCTGCGCAAGGATAATGTTTAATGATGTTTTAACAGAGGTCAAGAATTTCAGCGACGTTCATTCGCTTGGAAAATCGGGATAGAAAAGCTATAAATTCTCCGAAAAGCATACTGCGCGTTGCAACATTAAATAAACATTGTGTTGGTTTGGAAACTCCCGTATAAAACCGTGGATTTCTCTTCGGTGGATCAATTTCTGCATCCTAAACTACCAAAATGGAGTCCCACAGGATTACGTAGGCCAATGCTGCAGTGTACCTACAGGGTTGAAGGTTCTGTTTCTGTACAGGATTTATGGATGTAAATAATTACAATTTGCTTCAATCTCGGATCAGCGGATCGTTACGCAGTCTGCAGTGCGTTCTGTAGAGTAAAAAATTTTTTTAATGGTTTGCCTGTTGCAATTTTTCTGTCCGATCCCATTTTTTACTAAAATCGTTTGTTTTAATACTAAATGGTTGCTAGCACAAAACAATTACGTATAGGAATTCTGTCTCTGCCATCATTTTTTAGTATCGAAATCGATGATTTCGTCGATCAGCCATCGCAATGTCTGAAATTAACAGAATATCAAGTTATTTATTCATCGAATTTATTCGCAATTGTTAACAAAGAATGTTTGACTATGAAAATTTAACACAGCACTGTCAATAACTAATACTCTCCGACAATTGGATGTGTTCTTTTAATGTTCTAATTAAAACAAATGTGCATTAACAAACGTAAAAAATGTACAGAGTGCACCAATAACACAAGAACTAACATTCGTTTAATCATTTAAATTAAGCATTCGTATTCATATACGCAACTCTGCATCCATCTTTAATATCAATTCTCGTCGTAACATATTCGCATAATCCAAACTTCAAGTCAATTATGCCAATGAAGTGCATTAAATTGTAACCTTTGTATTGCAGTAAGTCACATGACCGTGTAATTTGTGCCACCAATGTGTGAATGTTCAGTTAATAGACGATCTTCATGCAAAACAGTATTTGCCTTCGTTAATTTCAGCCGACAGAAACGTCTTGTCATCTTCAATAACTTTAGCTGAGAACAATACGCGTTCTTCAACTCTTCCGACCTGACCGTTTCAAATTTCACGTACTTCAAACGCGAAAAATCCGCGTTGTCTTCTGTCAACAGCTGAGAAACTACAGAATAAAAAAACAAAAGAAAACGAATACAAGTTACATCGATATTCCTATCGCACAAGAAACAATATCAAAGAAAAAGCGGACTCCTGCTGTCCGCGAACAGTTGCGCGCTCGTCGGAGTTACTCGGTCCGCTAATTTGGCAGCGAGCGCGTCAATCGGCGGAGCAGAAGTCCGCGAGCTCATTCTCTCGGTTGGTCCGTAAACCCAAGAGAATCCCGGTCGCCCGAGGCACTCGATCGTGGCCGACATTGTAGCAAGATTTTTTCCCAAATATAACGTTGCTCCTCCATTGACTCGAGACTGCGGCGAGTCCGGCCGGAGCCGTTCGGTTTTTCAGAATGGTCGAGTAGAAAAAGAAAAAAGAGTGGAGAGAGATCGCGAAGCGCGCGGGGTCCGAGCGAGCCGGAGCGAGATCGGTTTGCCGTGGATCGATCCGAAAAATCATTGCTCCTTTATTTCCCGCAGGTAGAGAGAGGCACGAGGATCCACGCACGAGGGGGTACAGCCGGAGTGATCTCACTCCCAGAAGTTAGCCGGTCGGGACTAGGTTTGCGCGGGAGGAGAAGAGCGACACACGCACATAGCCAGAAAGGCGTAGGTACGCGGACACGGTCACAGACGCGCCAAGGAGAGAGAGCGAGAGAGCGAGAGCGAGAGAGAAAGAGAGAGACAAAGAGAGGGAGAGAGAGAACGAGAGTGAGAGAGAAACGTACGCAAGAGAAGTCGACGAGAGAGGGATCCCAGGAGGAACCCCGTCGAAACGTGATAGAAAGAGAGAGAGAGAGAGCGAGAGAGAGAAAGAGAGAGAGAGTGAGAAAGAGAACGGTGAAAGAGCAAGAGAGGCAGGAGAGCAGGCTGAGAACCGGTGGAGGGAGTGACTCGAGGCGTTAGCAGGACCGTGAGAGAGGAGGTAGAGGGAAAGGAGACAGAGAGTCGACCAAGAGAAGGAGCGGTGGGAATTTATAAGGATGTTCGCGATAATGCCGATGGAGACAGAGGGGCACGGCAGGGAGTTCGGCCGCCGGCAGAAGATGCGCGCCAAGTGCACGGTAGAGTTCGTCTGCAAGTACTGCCAGCGGCGCTTCACGAAGCCCTATAACCTCATGATCCACGAGCGCAGCCATAAGGACGACGTGACCTTCACTTGCGAGGTCTGCGGAAAGTCCTTCAAGCGGCAGGACAACCTCAAGCAGCACAGGTACCAATATTTTTCTACTTCGATCGAACAAAAGATTCTAGTACGATATCGTTATTATTGTTTTTTATTTATTTATTATTTTTTTGTTTGTTTGTTGTCGAGCGCCTCTTCTAATTTGCCGCTCGGCGACGGGACCAGTCTCCCCGGAGTCGATTCGCACGGTCAGACATTGATTAGACGGGGGTCGTCCTCTTTTTTAGCCTCGTCTGTGCGCGCCGAGTTGTAACAGTGCAGCCTTCTCTCCCCCTCTCCCGCCAACCTAATCTTTTGTTTTCTCTTTGTTTTTTTTTTTTCGTTGTTGGTTTAATGGGTTGATTCGGTCGCTCGTAAATTTTTTCCCTGGGTCAGCCCTCCGGTTACCTCGCGTGTGCACACGCGGCTGACGGGTTATGAATGAATCCGTGCCAGGCCCGAAAGGTCATACCGTGCTGCTCGCGTCCGACAGGTTCGCCGCGACCACTTGACGGATGATAGATCGCATAGTGAAGTTCAAATGTGACCGGCAGAAACCGTTCTTGTCAATGTCTGCGCCGATCGGGCCCGATTTTCGGGACTGGAACCGGCCCTCACGCTCGTTACGACCCGTTCGACGAATGATGAATGTTACACCATGTGTCTGTGCTCCGTTCGTGTTCCGTCGCTCGACCGAGTGTGCCGCGCGCAAACGAGATCGACGATCGCCCGACAGACAGTCCGTCGACGACGTCGCGTGCACGTCGTTTACCCGCTAAAATTTCGACGCTGTTCGACAACCAGGCAGCTGCTACGGTGCTCGCGATGCTGATCCACCGGCCGCACGCGGAACCCGTCGCTTACACTCGGTCTTGCAGTTCTCTCTTGCCACGTCTCGCCTGTCGGAACTTGAGAAATATTGTGCTTCCTTCGATGCAAGTTCAACCAGTGCCGGTCAATTCGAGTCGAGATTGTTCGGTCGACGAAATTCCAAAGTTTCCCGTTCAATCGGACAGAAGTTCTAAAACGGAAATTAGTACTACGCACCGACGCGGCAGTGTTCGTAATTAAACAATGCCAAGTTGTTCGTGTACGATTGAAATTGCCGCTAGTGTTTCGAGTTAACTAATATTTGCGAGCTCAAACATTTCAACGCTGTTCAGTGAGAAACCTGCAGCCCTGTTTCTTCAGTAAGTGAACTGACAATATTTCGACGATTTCAATGGAAAATTAGGGACACAATTTGTTGAAGTTTCGATAGGCGACGCGCTGAAAATCACAGTTTTTTTTTCGAGGATTGAACACGGTTTGTTTCGTAAATGTTTTCGGATTCGACTGGCAAATTTGCGCTTACGACTCCATAGACCGGTCCAGTTCATAAAACTTTACGAGACGGTTTCCGTTCCGAACGATCGGCCCGTGGATTTCAAACTAGCCGAGCACACCTATGTGTATCGCGTATTGACATAAGCAAACAAGAATAAACGTCACTCCGAAAACTGGTCGGGTCACTGATACGAGTTCTGGCGAGGAAGGAAACGACAATTTGTCGGGGACAATACGTTGAGTTGAGTTTTGGTCGTTGAAATTTTCGAGTAAGGACGGATATATTGTTTGTTATTTTTTATTGCTAAATTCCTATCATGGTTTATAATATTGGATCATAATTATTTGCAAGAAATATTTATTACTATTCACGTTAGTTATATTTCATTGTTTACGTATAATAAACGCAGAACTCTTTTTAATCTAAAAAATTAAGTAAATTAAGTAAACATAAATAATTCTTTCGTGTTATATTGGAGCTTAAAATTATAAAAAGAGAGTGTTCGGACGATTAGCCTGCACCACCACAGAATTTAAAGATGGAGTCAGAGTTGTCCTCTGACAAACAAATGCTTTAAACAATATTTTCAGTTTCGTATAAAAATTTCGTTTAATTTCACCGTTGTAAGAGAAAATATTAGTTGAACAGTCTTGAAAAGCACAAAGATTTTACATTTTGAAAATTTCTATGATTTTTCTCAACTTTCAACATCGTAGTATTGTATACGAGAGACTCTGACGACTCATCCAACAAAAAAAAAAACAAAACGTTTTTTAGCAGATGAACAATGTTCGTTGTTGAATATCGACGATTGGAGCACAGACCATTGATAAAAGTGAAAATGTTTACAGCATGGTTTATGAATGCGCGTTGTCGTTCGAAACGTTGCGATCACTCGGTCAGTGGATAAATTAATTTCGTATAAAAAGTTATGTTGCAAACGAAAAGTACAAAAGCATCGTGTTGCACTATCTCTTAATTGATACCGACTGACAGAAGTGATCACAATTTCTCGACCGACAGTTGACTTTCGAATTCAATGAATTTTCGATCGTCGAACGTTCCACGCAACACAGTCGTGGCATTATTTCGTTTTGCGAATCTTCAAACGTTTCCACTAATTCTTACATCCTCGATCGTACAAGAATTTTCGCCAAGCAAAACTGACTGACCGATTTATGAGACGGCACCCGGGACCCGAAGGGTTCGGTAAAATATTCGTGTAAAAATCTAGTTGCAGCGACTCCGCTAAAGGTTTAATTAAAGATCAAGGTTCGCTGGCGATATTCCGGAGTGAAATGAACGTTACAACTTCTCTGAGGCCACCTGGAAGTCTCATATTAATAACGAAAGACCGAAATCGCGGTAAAGACAGCCACATATCACTCCCGCGATCCGTCGGTCGTCGACGATAGGCCATTGGTAGAGAGAAACAGCTTTTGAAACAACAGTGACGCATAAAATACAATCATGATATTCGTGGGCCTATCATATCGATAATTAATTACGGCTGCGAATGCAAATTATGTTCGTTCCTCTGCGTTACTATTTCCAAAGGCAGCAGCAACTCGTTTCCACAGTGAATCTCTCCCGACTTCGTTCTCATAAGCGAAATGATTTTTTGCGGTTCTCGTCGACATAAAGTCGACGATTTTACGGAATAATTTTAAATAATTTCTAGACTTTAATGGTAAAGCTCGCCGATGCAACCGACTTTCGGGCTGAATCTGGGTGATCAATTATGCAAATGTTGGAAGAAAGTTTTTTTTAAATGTCTGCAATAAATAATGAGAACATTACGGTTGTTCTTTTGCCGTTCTCGCGGCGAGGAAATGTTTGTTAAAACGCAATTAATTACGATGGAGAATGCAACGAGTTGTTAAAAACGAGAAAATACCTTACAGTGTTTCATAATTTTTTGAAGGATGATATTAATCTCGAAGTATGTTGCATGTTCGTCAATATTTTTGGGAAAGAATTTGATCGTGTGCACTGTAGATCTCTATGGAAAATAAAAATTGTATGCATTTGTTGTAAAAAGTAGGAAACATTTAGGAATCTTTTCAATTTTTGATATTTTATACTGTTTTCAACCGCAACTGCTGAATTATTTACCAGAAATTGTAACTGTCAAAATTAATCTTTAGATAACTTTGTCATTTGTTGCAGTGATTGCGTAATAATGTACCAAAATAATTAAATCATGTAGCGAAACGAAGAAAACGGAATGCTTAAACGAATTTTAGTGCAAAAAAGTGATACACATTTCTAAAATTATATAGATATTTACAAGATTCGAGAACTCTGAGAAATTCAATTCATAACGTATTATTATTGCAACAAAATAGACTTAAAACCATTATCAAAAAACTAGATTACAAAATAAAAATATTCCGTATCCATATTATTGGTTAAACAAACATTCATTTTATCTCACAATTGTCTTTTTACGTGGAAAACAAAGTGACAATATTTTTGGATTTTTCACATGTTTCTCTGTTTTACATTCCAGTTAATTTCTCCATAAATTTCTTTGTCTTAATTAATTTCTTCGGGTTGCTAGTAATATTACATGGATATTGTCAAATTCTTTTGACGTTTTTCCGTTTCTGCAGTAAAACAGTTTTTCTGCAATAAAATCTGCAGTCTATGCGTACAATCATCATACTCAGAAATTAAAGAAATTCATACAGTGAACCATTTTGTGATGTTCAGACAGGAAAATAACTATTGCTGCTCTCAGAACAATATAATGAAGACGATCCCATCAATTTGAATTCCACAATTTCGAAAACAATATAAAAAATTAAAGTAAATTAATAAAATGTAGAAAATGATCTTGCCCAAATCAGCCGTGATCTTCGTTCGTTTGATCTTCAGAAACAAAAAGGGATATCGTTGCTCTCAGGAAAATACAGGCTGTCAAAATGTTGTCCTGACAGGGGTGATTATTCCCCAGGTGATTTGAACGAGCTTTTTCCTTTGCAAAACCGTCCTCCGCGGCTTAGTCAAGGAGTTATTAACGAAAAATACGGACCAATCAGAGCGCGACAATTGGCGACTCGCGCTGAGCCTGGCGTCGGCATTGGCCGAGCCGGAGCCCGTCCGCTGGTAGCCGCGCGCTGATTGGTCGGTGTTTTTCGTTAATATTAACGAAGCCGCGGTGAACATTTTCGCAAAGGGAAAAGTTGAATGATCTCCGAAATCTTTCCAAGTGCAATATTGTTTATTGGTTTTTTTAATTGATCGAACCGTAGCGCCAATAACACTGGGAATTTATTATTAACATTTTACGATCGATATAACGAAACATATTTGCAATATTTTTAGAAAAGCATTTTTACGTTTCGTCCGTAACAATTTGAAAAACAATTTTCACTGTTTCACAGAGACTGTGCGACTTGAGCAAGCAACAAAAAAAATCATATCGTCGCTTTCCGAAAAGTGGAAGTTGCTGTTCTCCGAAAGGAGTCTCCGAGGTTCCGCGACAAGTTTAAAATCGATCGCGAATTTTCCGCGTTTAAAATTTCTGCGGAAATCTCGCAGAGATCGTCCGAAAGAGGTGATGATATGCTGGCTTGTAATGTCTTCATGCGAGTACGGTTACCAGTTTGTCGAACCTTTTCGCACCTAAACTGGCCTCTCGCGAAGTTGTAACGTGTCACGTTCGCGGTGTGTTTCCGACGAGGTGAGCCCGAAGGAAGAACGCCGCGGTGCGGCGGGTGTATCGGCGAAGATCCGCAAACTTCACACCCCTTTTCGCCTGTGTCCGAAGCACTTTGAAGATCGGTCCGGACCATAAATCAGTCTGAAATAATGCTGCCTGTGCGCGCGCGCGTGAACGCGGTCGAACGAGCGAGCAATAAAATAAATCTTCGATACTGGTGGATACTAATGGATACCTTGTATGTAACGGCGGTGGTCTTGTTTTCTGTTCTGTTGTAGATGTGGGTGGCGGTGAGCGGGAGCTCTGAAACCTCCTGCACCTTGACACACACACAATGTACACGCAACAACATCAACATCATCAACAACAACAACAACAACAACAACAAAAAATTACAACATCAACAACAGTCTATAACAACAGAAAATTAATAACCACGTTTTACCGTTCGTCGTTAGATCTTTTTTTTTTTTTAATTTTTTCTTGTCTCGTTATTTTTTTTTTTCTTCGGATCTATCTGGTTGACTTCCCGGTCACGACGACAATACTGATCGACGATCGAGCAATATTATCGTGTACCGCCACCACGGAAAATGGAAAAGAAAAATAGCCCAGCATGCCAAGCTCTGTTGATCACCATGTTCTTCTTCTACTACTTCTTCTTCTTCTCTTCTTCTTCTTCTTCGTCTGTTGCTACGATCTACGATCACCTTTTGCCGCCTTCTACATTTACTGATACTAACAACAACAACGAAAGAATAGCGCTCACGAAACACACCCCTCTCGCTCTCGCGAAACGGTAAAGATTTGTTTTTTTTCTTTTTTTTTAATTCTTGCTAGATAGGAGGAGGAAAAAAAAGTGAGAGAGAGGAAGCAGAGAGTTTTCTTGAAGAGTAACTTTCCTCATCTTCCGATTTCTACCATCTTTGTTCCAGGAGCATACACTCTGTTCCCTACAAGGGCTCCAACGGCTACTCAAATGGCTATTCGAATGGCTACTCTAGGTATTAGAAGCCATCCGGCCACGTAATGTCCTTGAACATCCTGTAGACACGCGGTTTCTCTGCTTCTGATTTAGGCTATTTTCGAGTACGCACGGTCGCGTCGTACAGTTCTTGGAATTTCGCCGCGCAAAATCGGAGGAATCGGCTCGCTGGTGCGCAAACACAGTTTCTGGACGAGTCGTAAATTTTCGAAAGTCCCATTGTGGGAATCGAGCATAACCTCACTGATCAGTATGAACAGCCAGAGTCAGTAAATCGATTTCGAAATTGCATTTGCAGCACATCCACGAGCTGGAAAAGCGACGATTAGTTCAACTGTATTTCCGACGGAGAGTATTCAAACGACTGATTAGCGATAAATTATTTAGGAGGACGAAGTCGTTTGTTGTAGTTGATCATAGAGCGATGCAAAAAAGAAACATCCGAGTGCAAAATTTCCAAAAACACTTTCGCGCGCTGTCGAAGCACGAATCCAGTCGGTTTGCATAATAGACCGACGCGACGTTGCGAACGGTCTCCACAGTTGAAATTTCAAGAACTACGTTGACGCCGCCATGCCATCTCCGAAGTCCGTCTGTCGATTCTCCGAGCCCGTCGATCGCTCGTCTTTCACACGCAGCCCTTCCGAGTCGCAAGGGAAAAGTCAGCAATTCCGTGGGGATCATTCTGATCGTCTCCCCTCGCCTGTCAACCACGCTTCTCTCTCCTCCGTATTCCGCTTCGTCGAGTTCTCTCGCTTCTGCCATTTTCCTGTACTCCGAGAGCCTGGACACCTAGAACGTTAGCCATGTTAGCAAAGTCGATGGAGACCGCGACACGCGAAAAACTCCGTCCGGCTCTCTCCCCGGGGACTCCGAGGACTCCCGTTGGCCTAATCGGGATCCCGAACGCAGCCGGAAGATCGCCCGGAAGACTGAATGACTCCATCGTCGTCGTTCCAGTTGGAAGACGGTCCACGAGATCGAAGAATCCCTTGCAGCGTCCGTCAACGCGAACAAGTTGGAAAATAAATCTACAACGCTGATTCTCCGTTTGTTTCGAAGCGTAATTTCGTAAGACGATCCAGGAACGATAGAGGCTAGCCCGCGATGCTCTCTTTGTTTCGAGGAGAGATCGGGGACCAGTTCGAGGAAGAATTTCGGGGATTTATCAGCGGGCCGGCTCTCGCGGAAAGGAAAGTCACGTTGTTAACGGGCGGCAACGGAACAAATCCGAGCCGCAGACACCGGGAGGAGATCGGATCTCGTTATCAGCGACACGTTCGAACGCGCCAACTATCCGACCAGTTCCCCCGTTATCTCGAAAAAATCTACTCGCTCACGGTTCCTGCTTTCTTCCGCGGCACGCCACCGGTAACAGCTTAATCATGGAAACCAGGCCCGTGCTCCATGGGAACGAGGCCAAGGTCGGAATAAAAGGATTCGCCGCTTTCGTCGGTGACATCCTCGAGCTTCGAGAACGCATCGGCGAAGCGGGAGGAGATTTTTCAGTTTGTTAGAAGATCGATCAACCGAACGACCGATCAGATCAGCGGGACAGGCCTGTCAAGCGTCGGGAGACGTCGTAATCGAATTTCAGTATGAAAGCGGCCCGGCGATCGGTCTTAGCGGGCCTCCGGAAGCGGTTAATTTGTATTCGAGGATAGAGAGGATAGTGTCAACGATGTTCGAGAGCGAGGACCTCGGGGCTAGAGAGCCAAATTGATCCTCGTAATGACCCGCTTCGAAGATGCTGCTGCTACCGTTCGGACCACGCCCAGGCCCGGAGCGTTCCCGGGCTCGCCTGGATCCCGATCACCTGGCCAACTAGTCCCTACACTCGAATTTCAACCCACGGGACCCGACGGGAGTTGGCTCTCGCGGACGAATCGCGCTCCTCCATAGAGACGCGACCAGGCGACCTTGGAGCCGTGAAACAAGGCGGGTCCGCTGACGCAAATACCAGTCAGCTGGGATCGGTTTCCACTGGATGAACCGTCGGATCCGTGTGTCTCCTCGATCTCGCGCGGAGACACGGGCTCGCTCGATCAGAACGGCATGATCGATCGATCGCGCGAGCTCCTCCGCCAGCCGTACGTGTACCCGTGGTCGCGCCCTTCTCGCCTGCGTCTACCGAGACCGAAACGTCGAGCACCGTGGAAAACGGTCGACAGGAAAAACGAGCCGCTCGCGTATTCTAGCGACGGGGAACGGCAACCGTGCACCTATCGGAAATCATCGACTAGCTAACTCCCGGCGTATTGGTTATCCGCTTCCTTTTCTGACGATTCGTAAAAGCGCGCGTTCCGATCAGCGGCGGACTTCGCTCCGTGCGCTTGTAACATCGCTTTCAGTCATGTTTCAGTCTACGGGAGTCTGACATTCTCGCAGTGTACATTCCGTGAAATCGGAGGCATTCAGTCGATACTAGAAGATTATGGTAGTTTATGAAGATGTCGAGAATGCGTTTTTACCGAATTTTTAGCAGATTTTGTTGGAATATGTGTTGTACGAAACAAATTTGTTGAGTAAACATGTTTTTATCGTTTTAATGATCGTTAAATAGGAGATTTGAAAGTTTAGTGATTTTGGGGCGTGGTTATGGCGTTGACGAAGGAAAAATTGAAAAGTTAAGATGTGTGATTGGACACTCTTTGTGTGATTTTAAATAAATGATTTATACAGTACTTAAAGTGTCAACTCTTATGGCAATATCAGGAATTTTTCAGGGAAGATCAGTAACACTTAATTATTTAGATGTGAATGTCCTGATTCACAATTTGTCATACAATTTATAATTATTCAAGCAGAAGTGTATAGAAATTTTGATTTTGTCAATTTGATACATCTTAAACAATTTTAAAAACAAATTCGATGTACCAGGAAGCCAGCAGAATAGTTGAATGTTAGCTAGTAGAATTTCTTTTAAATTTTCAAGGGTGCATTAACAATCAGTGTGGAACTTTATAACATCATAATTTGCAATAAATTTAGAAATGTTGCAAAACTACATGTAGGAAAACAACGATCCTTATAACTTGTTAAAAACAGAAATTATTTTGAAGACATTTAAGACATTTCTCATGATTTTTATTTCATCTGGTCTTATTTAGTATTCGTGATGAATATTGAAAAATTAGTTTATGTTATGCTACTGTTTAACGTATTTTAAAACGAGAATGCAATACTTTTTTTCTATTTTGAAACCAAAACACTTTTCCCGAGGTGTTTCAATTATGGTAGATTTTTCAAAAACATGACTAACAGCGTTTTGTATTACAACCACGGGTGCAATCCCTGATAACTACATCAACAGTCACATCTGTACTGCTGCACAAAGTGGTTGGGACTTCCTCATTAATTTTCACAACGAAAATATTGAAATGTGAAACATTGCAACATTTTTAACCCCTTGCCGTATTTTAACGAGTCAGTTACGAGTTCACGAGTTCTTTTTAGATAAAGTAAAATTTGAATTGCACTTTCACCATTAAAATCCATGCAGCCATAGAAAAAATATATTATTTTCTTTTCTCTTCTACATTTTTGGGAAGGAAGACGTTCAAATCACTGTAAAGAAAATGATACGGCAAGCGGTTAAAGCTGCATTCGCGTGAGACCGACTAAATGACACAGTGTTGGAACAGCCTCTAACTATTTTGTGCAGCACAAAATCGCAAAACACAGGCTCGATCAATTGATTTCAATTTAGAGGATTATTTGAGAGAATATTAACGTGCTCGCAGATCGAAACAATCCGCCCAAGGAAACAATTAAAATTTTCGTTGAGAAGTCTCCAGAAATTTCAAATATCCTATGCATTTATGGGAAAAAACGGATTGATCAAAACGACTTGCTGTTGAAAAAATACATTTTCACATTTGGACAATTTCTATTTCCAATTATTTTATATCATAATACCAGCAAGTATAAATGTTTTAATGTTATTGATGTGAATTATTGAATACCAGCAATTATCAATGTTTTCGCGAAGGAGTTAGCTCACTTTCGGCAATCTTCGCAATAATGATTCACCAACGACTCCGCCGTTGATCGCCGCGCAAAATCGCTTTCTCCACCGTTTCAATCAAAACTGCGAATTCGACCGTCTTCGATATTGTAAAAAGTCCCTTGCGTTTTGAATGTGTGTGTGTGAGAGAGAGAAAGATAGAGAGATAGAGAGGGGGAAAAAAGTAGCGATACGCGCGGCACACGTTGTATTGAATTTTAATATATTTACGGCGGCAGACCTCGAGCTGTATATTTTTCGTCGTCTCTCTTGTTTTAGGAGCGCAATCGCGATCGCGAGATCGAGAAATTCGCCAGGCTAGTTTTATAGTCTCCTCGTTGTAAATTACACGGCATTAGCGCGTGCGCGTGCACCGTCGATGAGAAGCAAGAAGTGAAATATCTGTTCGAACGACTCCGCGCGTCTTTCGCGGGCATCGGCGTCTCGACGTGGATCGAGATCTAGCTGGATCAGCCCGCGAGGAGACGAGAGTCGGCCGATTTTCGGGATCGAGGCCACCTTCTACGAAAGAGGAAACACGATCAATGTTCATTCTACGTTAATTGTCGTACACGGGATTATTGTTTTGCAGTTTAAATCGTCAAATTACGTTTCGTTTAGTCACACTTGAACAAATACGTCGAATCGACACAGGGAAAAGATTTTACAGTGGAACCTCGATTATTTGAACCCGCGAAGTCTCTGTTCGAATTTAATTGGCTCGATCCAGCGTCAGACTGAATGTTGGTCGGTGTGGACGTAACTTAAGGCGATCGCAATACACTGTTGTACAAATCGATACAGACTTAAGGTATCGTCGTGTTGCACTCGGGCGTCCTAATTCAGATCCTAATTCAATCGAGGTTCTACCGTGAAAATAGTAGACGCGAGGGTTAATTGGTGGACCGTGACTTTCGTTGCTTAGGTTCGCTCTTTCGAAGAAGAAGCCCGCAAAGTTCCATCTGCACGTTTGCGTGCTCGATCCTGACCGTGTAATCCGTATCAATGGAATGAAAAAGAAAATCAAGAGGGCCCTACACAATCGCGCTTTGTACATAGCTTAAATTACATACCGCTGCGTCTTTATATTATATTGCGGGCAATGCGACTATCACGAACGTATTATTATTAATATTATTAATATTATTATTAATTATTTTATGAACGTTATCGAAAAAATAGTCCTTAGTCACAGTGCATCGTAGTTATCGATAGGCCTCTCGATCTTTAGAGCTGTATCCTGTTTTACCGATTAATAGGAGTGATAATAATGTTATTATTTTATTATTATTATTATTATTATATATATATATTATATTATATTATATTATATTATATTATAATTCTATTTGTATCTATGCCTGTATTGCTAGCTTTACAATGAACTGAGGCGCACGGTCAGCCCGGTGAGAGATTTTGTTGCTCTCCTCTCGAACAGAAAGATAAGACGAGAGGCATGCGTGACACCTCTCCGTGTGCTTTTGGGGAATCGCAATGTACTTGTGGGGAACGTCCCACCCTGCCGCGGCCTACCAATAAATTTTGCCAAGTCGTAAAGCGCTCTGTTGCATTTCTTTTTGTTTTATTTTTCTCTCCCTTTCCTCCCCCGCCGGCGGTCCCCGATCCCTCCTGCGCCGCCGACCGACGCACATTTTCACGGTGTTAGAGCCGTGTTCTTTTTCTTGTCTTTCTCTCTTTCGTCTTTTCTTTTTCTTCTTCTTCTTCTTCTTCTTTGTTTTTCAAGTTTCTGACCGAGCAAAAGAGTTATCGGATGTCCGTGTTCCACCCGATCCGCCTTTCCTACGAAACGGTTCATCTGCGGCCAGCTTAATTGAATTATACTAATGGCCGCGCCGAGCTCTTTTGACTTTCGACCCGGTTCCATCTGGCGTCGTCGCTGTGTCCTCATCTTCTTCTCTCTTCTTCTTCGTCGAGGCGCTTTCCTCTTCCGCTGCGGCGTAGATTTATTCGAGATACTCGATGGCGACCGTGTATCATCGGTTCGAATCGCCGAAACCATCTCTCCTCGGTAATTGCGACTGTTATTCTTCTTCTGCGCGTGACGCCGGCCACTGCGTCCGGAGGACGACGGATTTTAATTGTTCTCACCGTTGCGGATTGCTCTTCGAGGTCCGACGACCTGCCGCCGACACACTCAGGTACGGTATGCTCTTTCTTTGTGATTATCTTGACGATTTTACACAACAATCGACAATTTACGACGATAAAAATAGAAGATTTTATTTGATTTTCTGGTTAGAAATGTTTATAAGAACGCTTAATGATAAATATTCCGTTTCATCGACCGCACTAATTTTAAATAAATAATTCGTATTGTCGGCGCTATGATCCACATTAGGGTCGAAACGTTGGGAAACATTTCATTGCAAAATTGCTTAACATCGGATCGAACCTCTAGCGCCGACAAATTATCGCTTAATAATCTTTGGAAAAGTAGCTACTTAGGATTAATTGCGGTCATATTATTCTCATTAAACAAAAAATCACACTACATTTTTGTGTAGTTTTATTAGTGAGTATGCGATAAGAATATTATTCTACATCCTCATTGTTATCATCATCATTTTGCATCAAGCATAAAGTGAATTAGCCATCGGTGCTGTTTCAAAACAATATTTTTTAAATAAATCTTCTTTAATGTCCGCAAGATATAATAGAAAGTATATTTGAAAATTTTTCTATTAAATCGCTACTGATTCCAGTTATTTGATAAACAAGCGAAGGATTAAAAAAGAATATGACGACTATCTGTAAACAATCCGCTTTATTAAATATTCCGTTATATCGATCGCAAAAATTTTAAATAAATGATCCGTAATGTCTAATGGGAGTAGTAAACAAAAATCGGTGTATTATTCGGTTTTTTCGAATGTTTTGTGTCTAGAAAAATATTAAAAATAAAAAAAATTGAGATGGCCCATCGCTTTGCTAGTAAAATATACTACAACTTCCTCCTGTTCGGTTTCTTTTTTTCAAATGTTTACTTCCTTTACGAAAAATACGCTACTGCAAATTATCACGAACACCCTGTATAATACCATCGTAAATTACCTGGTAAAACTCGTCTTAATGCCCGGTTTCATTTGATGTAAAAAAATATATAATAATTCAATTTTTTTAAAAATGAAGGTCACCTTTGCGTCTAGAAAAATATTAAAAATAAAAATGATTGAGATATGCTCATCGTACTGCTGGTAAAATATACTCCAACTTCCTCCTGTTCTCTCCAAATTATTGCGAACACCCTGTATATAATACTTTGGAAAAAATTTTGTAGAATCGATTTTTCCAACATTTACAGACGTATGTGTAACCACATCTGCCGAGCTCAGAAATGGAATAAAGATAACGATACCCGGTAAAGAAAGTGGACTTTTACTCTCGCTCCACGTATTATACCAGGAAGAAAGGTTCCCTAATTCAATGTTTGCCGATGCCTTTACTCTCGTGCGTCTTCCGGTCCGAGAGGATACGTCTCTTTTTCGGATCGGGCAAAGCTAATTGAGTCAAAATGTACCGTTCCCCGTTGAACGACGTATTGTGACAGGAATGATAATTTCGTGCAAACACTCGGCTATTTCGCGCCTGCGGGAGGCCTGTCTCGATCACGAATACTCTCCTTATCCTCCTTCCTTCTTGGATCGTTCGCGTTCCGGCTCGTTACGATTCGAATGACGACCGTTTCGCCAACCGATGCACAGTGGTCAGTGCGGACGATCCTATAGCAGTCCATTTGCTGAAAAATTTGAAAATTATAATTAGAACAAGCATTTAAAAATGGACAAATGAATACGAAATTTCAAAATTGAAGATATCGAATTTCGCAATGGTTAATAATTTGTAAATCAAAATTAATGTAAACTAATTGTAAGTTAGTAGTGACATAATCATATATTGTATAATTTACCATGTATATATTATATAAACTTTATATGGTTTAAAACAATAAATAAATAAATTTTTTGAAAATGATTTTAGATGGAAAAATGACTGACTTTTTTTTGCGAACCCTACCGAACCTATTTAATATTTCTAAACAAAGTTTTTCAAATTTAGAGCATTTTTTAAACTGGAAGATACACATCTCAAATTTAGAATTACATAACGAAAGTTGAAGTTATTATCCTTTGACGTGGAACATCTTTTGAGTTCCAAATAGTTCCGTATTTTTTTCAAATAATTTTCACACTCCAAAATTCTATTCATCTCTACTGAAGAACAATCTTAAACAACTAAACTTTATTCATTAACCTACATTATTAGCATTTCCTAATTTAGTAATTAACTGAGATACCTACTACTTATTTGCAGTTTACTAAAATCCTTTGCAGTTTATTAAAATTGTTTGCAGTTTACTAAAATCCTTTGCAGTTCATTAAAATTATTTGCAGTGTACTAAAATCCTTTGCAGTTCATTAAAATTATTTGCAGTTTACTAAAATCCTTTGCAGTTTATTCAAATTATTTGCAGTTTACTAAAATCCTTTGCAGTTCATTAAAATTATTTCCAGTTTACTAAAATCCTTTGCAGTTTACTAAAATTCTTTGCAGTTTACTAAAAAAAAGAAATAAGTGCATATGTTCCTATTTCTTGCAGTCGGTGCGCCAACTCGTCATTTTGCATAAACACGTAGCAACAAATTTATAAAAAAACGAGAGTGTTTTCTGATCCAGATGAAAGTGGTGTTCGAATTTTGCTGACTTGTAAGCACCGGTTTCACCGCGAGTCGTCAATTTTTCCGGCTGTCCGCGGCTCGTGCAGAATTTTGCAATTGTGCAACAAGCTTTAGGCCTTCAAAAGTGCACGGCATGAACGAACAAGATTGCAGACGTAGCGTCCCGTAGGCATCATGCTTCTGCTGGAAGCTGCTCTCACCTCCTGGGGCAAAAGTCGTGAGCTGAATGTCATGGTGATTGAATACAACCCGTTGATGTGCTTTCCGAGACGAGAGCACCAACTCCTCCTTGTTGATGTCTTTCCTGGATTTATAAATCCATTTTCATAGTTCCTCGTGGCAAACGCTAGGCTGCTCTACACCCGCGCCACTCATTTCACATTCACGACTGTTCAGAAACTAATTACGTTCGCGCTATGAAAAATTGCTTCCATTTGTTCATCCTCGTACGCTCCTCGGAAATAATTGCGCGAACGTTAAGTGATGTTTCCACCATTTTCAACTTGCTCTTCTGCAGTACGAATCTTTTAACCATTCGACGCACAGTGGGACGGATCGACAATTACTTCATTTTTTTCATCGTTTATTAATTGTAATTCGAGATTAGATTAATACGCGATACTAAATTTTGAGTTTCTGGAATATCAAGAATTAATAAATTTGAGTGATTTTTGTGAACGAAACGTTTATTATTTATTATTTATTAGTTTCACTGCAAATACACAAACGTTACGAGATCAAAGAAGTTTTCAAGTTATAGGGACCAACAGCAATTTAAAAAATAAATTATTTACGCATTAGCTGGTAAATCTTTCTAACATCTACAAAGAATTCAAGCCATTTGGTTTGACAATTGCAGTTATTAATTGCAGTTTAACAATATAACATATTTTAGTTTTATACGTTTCTTCTGTCCCTGACCTCGAATGACCTTGGAAGTCACTGAATTCCTAACGAAAGGGACTATCATTCTAGCAGTTTAAAAAAGGGTAATTCCATTTAAAAAAGTCAAGCTGACCTTGATATCTCTAAAACAACCATAAACACAAATTTTTTTTGGCATCGTGTTAGCCCCATTGCATCATTCAACTTTATCCTTAGCATATTTTATGTATCTTTAGAAACAACACAGATATTGAGGTGCAAACGTTAGGTGACTCACCCTGTATGTATTTATTTCTCTTCTAGGACGATTTTTAGGGATGAAGACGGTTTAATCGCTGTAACCGTAAAGAAAATGGTACGAAAAGGGGTTAAGACGTCTCAGTGCAATCTGGGAACGATGCAACGCGTCACTCGTACTCATCGAACGCTGCGCAGGTTGGCCACCTCTGGGTCGAACGCGAGGGAGGAGGAAGAGAAACTGAACCGCGCCTGAAAATCCCGATCCTGAAAACTGAACAGGAAAGAGAAGCCGCGCATGAATGACGACTCTTCGTGGTCGTGTGTCGGTGGCTGTCTGGCGGACGCAAGGTCAGAGGCGTCGAAGTTTCCGTGGCCGAAGAAACTGCGTTTCTTGCGGAGTGAAAGCGGCCGGTGGCATTGGCGCTATTATAGTAGCGATTGCCGACGTCGTTTTTCGCCGACCTTTCCCCCCAAAAAGGATCGGCGCGGATCGGCTGCCGCGGCCGTTGCGAGCGCGGGCTCCGACATATCGCTCCGTCCGCGGCGAAGTTCACTTTCCGCCCGCGGAGGTGAGAGTTCCATGGGAAGCTTCTGCCCGCTACCATACCACTTCGCACATGCACATAACTTGTTCTTAAGTATGTGGAAACGCTCTCGTGGCGCGCGAGAGAGTTTACGAGTCGAATTAGCGGTTATGCCGAATCGTTCGAGATTAAGGGAAGACTGATGATCAGCCGCTAATGCGACGTTATTGGCCGTCTCGAACGGGCACCGCGGTCTACGCGCGCGTACAGCTCGCTTTTCCGTATATTCCACCGTATTTAATCTTGTCGAATTGACAACGCGGCACCGCGTGATTGATGATCCGCCGCTAATGCGTTTTATTGATGGCGACTCATTGTTCGGGAGTGATTTGTTGTCGGACACTGAGAGAATCTTTCCTTTTCTGGATAAAGAAATCCGGTAGGACTCCATTCATCTTGCTAACGGGCCACGCTGCGGCTATATCCTCTCGAGTCCGACTCCTTTCACGCGGTGCGTTACTATTTTGCCATGTAGCGCCGCGGAAAAGTTTGACATCGCTTTGCCAGTCCGAGACGCGGCTCTATCGTGCGCGCTTAATTGCTCACGTTTTACGTCGATCCGCCCTCTCCTTCGCGATCTGCATTCGCTCCCCGCTCGGTTTCGCGAGACTCGCTCGTAAACGCCCTAGTAGCACAAAATATTGTATACATATTCGTGTGATATTAAAAAGAGATTTAATCTGTTTTTAATATTCATTTATTAAG
The DNA here is from genome assembly GCA_028454225.1 of Lasioglossum leucozonium. Classification (NCBI taxonomy): domain Eukaryota; kingdom Metazoa; phylum Arthropoda; class Insecta; order Hymenoptera; family Halictidae; genus Lasioglossum; species Lasioglossum leucozonium. The sequence continues at coordinate 9,893,242 of CM052222.1, read as the reverse complement.
AAATATTTTTTCTCATTATAAAATGAATCGAAATTTTAACTTAACATAATTAACAGAATAGTTACGTAATATTCATAATCTTAACATAATAAGATTATAAAAATATGAGAATGATTGACAATTTTGTTTTCCACGCTAACGAGAATACAATCTCAGTGAATTGTACAAATTTATTCAGGGCACAATATTTTTGCGTATCGGGTTGGAACGAAAGTTCGTCACGTTTTTAAATTAAAATTCTCCAATTCTAAAATTTTAAAATTCTCCATTCTGTTCTATTATTTTTCACTGTTTTTGAGGTAACTTGTACATTAATTTGTATATTAATTTGTCTATTAATTTGTATATTAACTTGTACATTAATTTGTATCTTTGAATTTTAATTTAAAAACGCCATGAACTTTCGTTGCAATCCAATTCTTTGATTCCATTGGGACAAAAATACCACAGTAAAGCACACCCGCAGTAATAGGTACATTTACCTTATCCGTTCGGTGCGTTAGAGAATAATTTCCCTGAATCTGGTGGAACGGCGCGGCGCTCCGCTCGCAATCAGTGGGAAATATGTGATCGATGGTTCGTGCAACAATCATTGAACATCGATACACTGGTATTAATAGAATATTGTGTGGCTAGGCGGCACGCAACCGTGGTTACCCGTGTAACGTGCAATTATTAAAATATATATGTATATATATATTATACATATGTATAAATGGCGAGACAGCGAAGCGTCAATATTCCGAGGAGATCAGGGAAGAAAAGACAAGTTACGTGAGAAAGCGAACGTCGTTTTGTAGTAGCAAAAGGTGAACGCTTAACTGCTCTAAAGGTTATTACCGTGTGGTATCATCGGTGCGTCAAAGAGGGAATGTTATGTTAAGGCGAATTTACACTTCTCACTTTGGATGCACATCGCCGATGAATCACCCGTAATCCACAATGAATACGAATGATTCTCTATCCACTGATCAAAAATAATTGAAAAATTAGTCGATTTTTTTTATTTTTTTTAATTAGACTATCCACTGATCAAAAGTAATTAAAAAATAATTAAAGAATTAGTCGATTGAAAATAGTAACTAGTGGATTAAAAATAGTGACTAGTCAATTAAAAATAGTAACTATTCGATTAAAAATAGTGATTAGTCGATTAAAAATAGTAACTAGTCGTTTAAAAATAGTAACTGCAAAAATCAGTTGATGGTTCCATAAAACAATCGATTAAATATAGTAAATATTCGATTAAAAATAGTAACAAGTCGATTAAAAATACTAACTAGTCCACTAAAAATAGTAACTAGTCCATTAAAAATAGTACCTGCAAAATTGAGTCGATGGTTCAGTAAAACAATCGATTCAAAATAATAACTCCCACCACTGCAAAATTCAGTCGACAGTTCAGTAAAACTAGACGACTGACAATAGTAACAGCAACTATCGACGTGGTCGATAGTTGTTCGTCGACAGTGCCCATCACTACTGAACATCCAAAATGAGTTAGCGTAAAATGGCCGAAGAAAGACGGAAGCGTGTCCGGTAAAAACTGGATGTTACTTTCTATTTGTCTTCTACAATCTACGCAAACACGCGGTACACGTGAGTAATCGTATTACGTGTCCGAGATCCTATCGAATCGAGATCCATTCGCTGTAATTATCGCGAGAGACGATATAATCGCGATCCTAGCCGAGTGAATCGCGCGTTTCAGCAATTAGTCGCGCCGATAATTGCTTTATTAATCCCCGGTTGGTGCGTAGGATTTCGTACCGGGGGATGAATTGTGGGAACCCGCGGAACGAGTAGATCGAGACTTTTGTGATCTATGTCTTCTGTGGCCGATCGATCGCGCATATTAAATTGCATACGATTATTCGTGGCAATTTACAATTTTTGTAGGCAAATTTTTAAAATGTGGAGTCACGCAAAATCTCATTATCAGTGGTGATAATCTTTGTGGTTCTGGAATAAGTAAATATCGTACTGAATTCTGTGGAATTTTATATTCTAGCATTTTTTTGACAAGTTTTAGAAGTCGTAAATGCATAAAGATTCGCAGTCTATTGTGTACAGGGTGATTGTTCAGTTTGTACCTTAAATATCTTTGTTGTTTTTAAAGATACGGCAAATGTCTCAAGGTCAACGTTGAATGGTTCAATCGGACTCATACGATGCTATTAATTTTTTTGTAAAGATCTCAAGGTGACCTTCATTTTTTTTTTTAAACGAGGCCATCCCTTTTTAAAGCTACGACCATAGTCCTTATCATTACGAATTCACAGACTATAATTACTCAAGGTTTTACTCGGACAAGACGTATAAAGTTGGATAACATTGAAAAAAAGCCAGTAATGTATCTTTTATTTTCTCTAATTAGAAGAACAGCTGAAATTATTAAGAAGCTGATTGACTCACGATCGTTTTCGACATAATCTATGAAGGTAATCGCCAAGCGTCGGATGTTTGTGCATTTGCAGCAATCGCTAATAGAGGAAATACTCTTAATTAAAACTTTCAATTGATATTCATGGAATTTTATGCTCAGATCGACTATAAATGTTTATATTATTGATTAGATGAGACTTTATAATACTTAATTTCTAATATTTTTTAAGAAACGACTTTAGAATCAAGCAGTTGAATTTAATGAAACTTTAATCAGTCTGTATCGGTAGATTTGAAATATAGTAAATCATATTATTTATAATTATGTAACTTTAAGATCACCAGACAGTATATGATACCACATAAAATATTTATTTAAAACAAGCTTTGATAATTATACGAAGTAGCATATAATAAACTTAATTGACCGTTTAAAAAATTGAATAGTTAGTATTAAAAATACTGTCACGTACTTGAAATCACAGTTGAATGATAGTGATGACGAGTTACGAAATTCATAACCTTATTAATTGTAATTATCATTTACACTGAATAACAGCGGAATTTGGTCAAAAATGTAATTGAATGTATTCTACAATTTTCCATCATCTATTATTTAATGCACAGCTCATAATTAATAAAACGATCTACACATTACCCCACTTCTAAGCAGTGGCGCCAGATGAGGGGAGGGAGCACGAATTCAGGGGAAAAAGTTACCCTCTCTCTGTCAGTACATGCACGATAGAGATGAAACGCGTCACGTGACCGGTCTGCGGTGGATGCGTGGGGAATCGATGACGTAGAAGGGGAAAGTAGAGTGGGGACACGAGTCTTGAGAATTTAGCTGCACTCTTGTGACCCTAAACTGTCAATTATCAATAAAATTTATGTCCACACTACCAACTTCGTATAAAACTAGCAATGCATTATTTTTTTTCACTGTTTTATGCAACAAAAATGAGGAACAAATTGGTGTAACTTGACTAGTGAAAAACTTGACGGCACAGCTCCCATTCGAAGCTCGATGAATCGGCTAAAAAAAATCGTCCATCAATTTTCAAGGTGTCGTTGCAAAGAGGAAGCTTCAATCTTGAAATCTATGTTGGTTTCAGTCAAGAGAAAAATTTTTCATAGTCTTCACAGACGTTTGAACGTGTAACATTTTCAATAAGAATCGCGTCTTCGGTTTCTCGCTCGCTAGGTCATGAAAAAAGTTCTTGGAATAAAATGAACGGTGGATTTCGAAAGTAGAGGCTTTCAGCTTTAAAATTAGTCAAATTTTCTGATCATACGATAATTTTTTATGAAATTATTACTGTTTAAATATTGGCAATTTTTCGAGAATCGGGTATTTAGTGTTGAAATACTGTACGTTTGTGGAATTTTGTTCGACGTGTTTCTCTATCTGCGATATAAAATATTGCGCGCCACCGTGTTACGAGACATAGCGCGCATGGTTCTATTAAATTGCCAAGTTCTCTATACGCGTTCGATTCTGCATCGCGCCCGTTAGGTAACTGTATTTTCACAGAGGATGGTGCAACGAACTTCGATTTTCAGCTGCTCGGAGGACATAACTTTTGAATCACGATGATACTCGTGGCAGACCGGCGGGAAAAAAGAGCCGATGAAAAATTCAAATAGGATTATAGAAGGGGAGAAGAAAGAGAGAGGTGAACCGTGGGTGTGGATACCGTCTTAAATACTGCCAGAAGGCAAAGTGTAATACTAAAAGGTTACTACCGCATCATCGTCACGTCAAGCTAACAGGGAGATTAATACCCCTATAGTTGAACGCTGGTTACGTTTGCCGTTATATCCCCGATGTTATTAATAATCACAATCGAAGTGAATCGCGTTATTAATCACTCCGTTAATAATAACCATAATAATAATAATAACAATGCAACGGATGACGCGCAATCAATTATCAATTACGATTACAATAGCATAGTCGCCGGATTAATTCGTTCGAGACAACAATGAAAATACGTCGAACGATAGTTTATTCGAGACGATTTAAATAATACGCGCAATTAGAATGTCACGGAACGTCGCGTCACGCGATTGCGCAAAATTTCGTGAAATATATGTAATTACGCGTTGCAGTAATTGTCATCGGAGTTGTCTTCGCATGATTAATGCTTCGTTTTTGTAACATTCATCGTGGCGGGGAGCTATTAATATTCCTGAACGAACGCTATTAGTGACTGAATCACTTAGGCCGGATCGGATGACTTGAAACTGGGAGTGTACGTAAACATACTTAGCATATGATATTAGTTATGATTCGGCTGAGGATTTTATGAGTTTGTGAGAGGAAGGAGCAGGTGAAATTAGAAAATATTGTAAAAATAATATTCCAAATTTTTAATTATTATTATTTCGATAAATTAATTATTCCTGATCCTTCGGGATTTTTATGAAGAATAAAAACTATCCGCATCGATTTCTCTTTAATCATTTCGGCAAGTTGGAGAAATAATATACCAAATTTTTAATGATTATTATTTCGATAAATTAATTATTCCTGATCTCCCGGAATCCTTATGAAAAATAAAAACTATCCGCATCGATTGCTCTTTAATCATTTCGGCAAGTTGTTAAAATAATATACCAACTTACCGAAATTATTAAAGAGCAACCGCAGATATAGTGTTTATTTTTCATAACAATTTTTAATCAGTTTGTCACTTCGCCACTTAAGATTAATCCATTAAACGAAATAATGCATACTGGCAGTCAATAGTTGGATACTTTATTGTGTATTGTTTAAACACACTACATTGAAAAAATTTATCCGATAGAGCTAATAGTACAAATTTTCGTTATAAATTATTTACAAAGTGTTAGATTGTTGAGATTGTTCGAATAAATAATTAGGTTATAAATCCTTTGTGCTCTCTTGGAAATTTCTATGTAATTCTCTGTTGGACAATATCAATTTCTTTCGCATTTGATTTATTAACTTGGTTCCCGTTTTATTCCTACTTTCTAAAATATTTATGACAACGTTATATTACTGCTTCCTTATTGTGGGACCGTTCAAGAGTAATGTTGCCCCACACACGCACAACACACAGATCAGTATTTGCGTTTATGATAGTTTCATTGAGGCGCAGCTTATTGTTAGGACTGTTTTATTCCTCCTAACTCGTCGTTATTGCTCACTGCGACTGACAAGATTTGTGGTGTGTTTGCATACTGTCACTTTGTTAAATATTAGATGTTTATGCTGTTGTTTTATTGTTGTTGTGTATCAACTTGCTGTTAGTCATTTATTTATTAAATTCAACGGCACATCAATTATGATGCAAGACAACATAGATTTATACCTTCGTTTGAAAAAATGTTAATGCAATTTGAACCATTGAAAGTGTGCATCTCCATGCAAAATAAAAATTGTCTACCATTCATTGCAACCAACTGGAGCAAAATGGAAATTATTATTAATTTTCTTTCTTTAATTTAAAAGTGACTATTTTACAGTGTTTTACATGCAAGAAATGTCTGCAAATTTTTACCCACTTTTGGGGACATAAATTTCTTGAATAATTCTAATAGTAAATTTATAAAAGTTGTATTTTTAATAAAAAATATTATCCCCTAAACAGAATAAATAGAATAAAGAGTATAATATAAATAAATATAATATGGCAATATTATGTAAATAGTATAAATATAATATTGCAATATTATGTAAATAGAATAAATGTAATATGGCAACATTTAAAAATTCTTCCAACGTTTTAAAATACGCAGTCTACCGATAATACATTGTAACTATCTTTTACAACACCGACATTCGTAAAATCATTCACGACACGCGCGTCTACCTGCAATTCGTAATTAGAAAATTAAATGCAAGCCAGATGAAATTACCTTTATGACTAACTGCGAAGCCTCTGTTGCGAAAGCAACATGCATGTAGTTTCTTTCCGCGCGGCATCGTATCGCAAAAATCCTCGCAACTTGTGTACATACCAGCATCTGCATTTATGATTAATCCCTGTCTGAGTCACCTATTAATAACAAGTCCGCGATTGTATACACAAATACAGAAACTGGTAGCTCCACCTTGACAAACGAATTAATCGACTTGATCCATGAAATTAATCGCTTCGCCTACGACTCGTAGAAAAACAATCTACTATTAAGGGAGCATGGGAAAGGTAACACCACGAGAGGGAATTGATTAAATCTTTGCGTTGTTCGTGGTGCTAAACTTCATAACGAAATTGATCGAACCATTGCAATCGAAATAATGAAATACTGCTCGAGATTACGTTGATCGAAGTTGAAGCGATGAAAATTCGAGTGAATTATTTCTAATGTGATTTTTGGAATTTATCTCAGAATTTTATGAATATTTTTACTGTTAATTTTGTGGCAACGAGATTTTATATTTCATGACTTGTATGTAGTGTTTTTAATATTTGTTCAACTGTGAAGAGCTGCAATATATTTTTTGTAAATACATAAATTACTAGTATTTTTTTAAACATGACAAAAAAGTGGAATCTCATTTTTAGTGGTAGTTTTTCTAGTTCTGGAGTAAATAAATATCCTACTAAATTCTGTGGAATTTTATATATATTTTACATCATGAGAATTACAGAAGTTAATTATTTCTATAAATAATTTGATTACTTACTATACTCTTAGCTTACTATAAATTAATTATTTCTATTCTATAATTATATCGACCGTGTACTCACACCGTCAACACTCGGAGAAACTGACACGCCGGAACGGTAAACGTACAATAAATAACTTTCACCGAGCCAGAAGCGCCACTGCTCAATAATAAGCCCATGCTGATATAATAAAAAGCCATGACCAAATTAATTAATTATGTAAATGTAACCTTTCGGCCCTTCATGCTCCAGAACGATATCTAAAGTGATATCTGCAGCGTCCACACCCACTCCGGTCTCTTTTCCGTTGCCTCTCTACTAGGATCGTTTCTTGGTTTGCAGGTTGATTTAGCTATTAACTCCACTTAACGAGGCACAGCTACCAGGCTCGTTATTAATAGTACGTTCTCACGCGAATTAACTCTGCTAACCTCTGAGACCGATCCCGATGTTGCGGTCTTTTTAATTGACACGAACTCTTTCCACGATTGCCTAACGGATGCAGAAAACCTGCGGCTAGCGAAAAAGTCTGTTACTGTCCTGCTCGCACCGCGTCAGCCTACGTTTCTACTTTAATTAGATGATGTTGAATGCTCGTGCTTGATTTATGCGACTCAGTTTTACAAGGTTCGTTACTCGAGCGATCCTCCCGTTCAAAAGATCTACACCTTTACGTCTCGCTCTTCAGCTGTTTAGCATTTGATCTGATTATGAATCCTTGTACGTATTCACTTGTGGGAATCATAAATTTGAAATCTGCATTAAATAGATAACCGGTCATTTGACCGTGGCAGTACATGATAATATTTATACCATTTCTGAAATGGAAAAAAAGAAAACACGTTTGACCCAAAGGGTGAACCCAATCACAAGGGTTGACACAAATGAGTAAAATGAGTACGTGCAATGTAAAACTGAAAATAAAATTGTTGATACAATCACTCATGATTAGATTTCAAATTTTATGGATTTATGGCAAATATGAGTAGGAGCAATTTAAAACATTGACAAGATTAAGACATTTTATGAGTAAGGGAGCGTCGGGTAAATTCGGACAGTGCGTTTTCTCCACATTAACGCACTGGAAACACCAACGTCAACATTGTCAACTTTATTTCTGTTTATAAACAAACTTTTCGTGGCCAATAGAAGCAACACGCTTCGAAAGATGCACGATTCTGTGGATTTCAAGCAGAAACTGATCAAAAGTCACGAAAAACTACGATTTTCACCACTTTTAACCGCTTGTAGCTCGTGTGTTGAAGAAATATTAGCTTATTTATAGTATTCGGTGGATCGGTAAGTAAAATTCAAACAAATACATTTTTAACAAGTTTTCAATCAATGATGTTTCATCCTCGTTATCAACAACCTTTTGCCATCTAATGTGCAAATAAAAAAAAATTTTTTTTAATAAAATTAAAAAGAATAAACAATTGTACGAACGTCTAATTCACTTGCACAAACATCGCAAATATTTTTGGTAGCAACTCTCGCGTTACTACCCTTGTGAAACTCGAAAAGCATACAATGCCGGATGACCTCTTCTGGTGTTTGCTTGAAAAGTTCGTCCAAAACAGCAAAAAAGATTCAAGATTTAATTATTTACAAGTAAACAAATCACATTAACCGTAAAATGTCTTGGCACGACTTTGCAGTATACATTGAGTTAATAAATAATAAGTAAATATTGACATACGCAGAAAGGACATTACTTCCCGGTCCAATATTTCCCACAGGCAAAAGTTTAAGCCGTAGTTACTTGGTAATAACCACGTGGAAACGAAATATCAGGTTATACATCGAAGAAACGAAGCAGCGAAGGTATCTGAAGTCGATGAAATTTACCGCATTTTGTCCAGCTAGAATCGAGGAATCGATCACAGTGGCGGAGGTGCGAATCGCGAGAGGATCCAGGTCAATCGGTAGAAGGTGAACGTATTGGCGGCCGTGGGTGCGGATATCACCTCCGACAGCACCAGAAGGAGAAGTAACCTAAAGGTTACTACCGCATCATCGCCACGTCAAACTACCAGCTAGATTAGTCCCCCTTGGGCGAACACGAGGTATGTTTTGCTCGGCCGCGTCTCTGTCTCTGTCAGGCTTGCTCTCTGTACACGACGCAGTAAATGACTACATTGCCAGCCGGTAGGTCGGTAGGTAGGTAGGTCGGTTGGTCGCTCGGTAAGTATATTAAACGATCCTCTCCCTCTCCCTCCCCCCTGCCCCCTTTCGAAGTCGCTTACCCGTTCTTTCTTTCGCTGCATCGCAAGCTGCCGCTTCTAGGATCTGTGGGAGCGCCTTTCACCTAATTGTTGGCACAATATGTGAAGACCGAGCCACCACGGTTCCCATCGACTTCTGGAGATGATTCCCCGGCTCGTGGCGCCTTAGCACAGTTTAGCGGCGAGGTCGATAGACCACCTGCTGCTGAACAGGATTTTTCCTGCGTGCAAGCTACGAGTATCTAGGTAGCTAGACCACGACAGCCGATTCGTAGGAAACGTTTCGTCTATTGGAAATCTTACACTAGGGATGAGCAACCTTTTTTTACAACGGGCCAGCTACAAATTTAACCCTTAAGTGGGCGCGCAATAGCACCGAGTGCTCCGTTTGTAGTTTAATGTAGTATAATTTTTATTTATAAAATTCAAACAAACATAAGGATCAACTTTCTGAGGGAAACCGTGGGTCGCATCTCAACCGTTCTCTTAAAAAATGATGTTGCATTTCTTATATTATTCATTCCGTAGTTAGGGAAATAGGAGTATCATGATTCTGATAATTTAATAATGTACTCGCCGAATGTTGTCATGCGAAATATTTTGGTTGAAACGTCCCAATTTGGTGGAAATGATCCAAAGTTCTCACAGTACATGGAAAGAATGAACAGAATAATTTCAAAGAACTTGGCATTTTATCATGAAATAATCAATATATAAACTGTCTTTGAGATACAAATGTTTATTCTATGTTTTATTAAGGTATTACAATGAAAAGTATTTTGAAATTATCTTAAGACTTTGTGACGTCACAGTGTCCCATCATCTTTCGGACACTGAATTCTCGGTTTTCCTATACACATACTATACCTATGCCGGGTCTATTAGTATTGTATATGGTCTAAGATTGGAACAGCTAGTAGCCGCTATTTTTTAAATTATCGTTACAGGCTCAGATAAAAAAGTTGTGAAAACATTATTTTTCTTACGATTCCCACCATTTGCAATCTAAACAAATTTTCAGCGCAAAATTTCGCTGATTGCGAATATGATAGTGAAAATTGGCGCAAATGTTATTTTCATAACTATAGTTTTTTAAAAACTTTTTCAAGTCATTTCAAAAACTTGAAGAAACATCATTTTTTAATTTTTCCTATGATTCCCACCATTTGCAATCTAAACAAATTTTTGTTCACTCATTCTCTAACAAGCTATTGGGTCTAACATCTTAAAAAAATTCGAGTCGTTTGGACCAATTTTTAAAAAGTTAAGAGTTAACATTGCCGCCACCTGTACAAATAAAACAATGCATGACGTCACGCATCTCACCCTACAATAGTTTTCGAAATAATCTGCGAAACTAGTTTAATTTTTTATTTCAAATACAATTTCCCCCTGCTGTACACGTCATCGTGTAGAGTTAATCGATCGGCTAACGCGATCTGCGAGGATCACCTGGATGATCGTCGGCAGTGAGGGTATTTGCTCTCGAGCAGAAGTTACATGAACACTCAGGTATCCATAAACCGGACAGTGCCCGGAGTACGTACATAACAGATAGAAAATGCGCAAGAAGCAGAAGACGACGAAGAAGCAGCAGCAGCCGCAAAAGAAGAAGAAAGTCAGGACGACTTCTCTCGCGTGAAGTCCGCCGGGTCTTCTTCCGCCGTCTCCGTTCGGCGATTCGCCATGATCTATAAATTGCGGGACAAGAGCCACCTCCGCCGACGCGAGCAGGACCCCGTTGTGACTCACCAGTCACAACTTGCACGGAGGACGAGAGTGAAAGAGCCGCGGAGAGGAATGGACATTGCGTCTGTCTCCTCTGTCTTCCTTCATCCGTCCGCGGCGAAAATCGAACGGAGAAAGATGGAGAACGGACGAACATGGAGGAGAGACGCGCGACGCTAAGCGACACGACGCGATGCTAAGCGACGCGACGCGACGGGGACAGGGACGGAAAGACAGAGGAGGACGCGAGGCTGCGCTGCCGGTCGAGCTTCAACAATAACGATTATTTACGCCCGCGGAACATTGACGTTGACGTTTAACGTCCCTCTCCTACCGTGAATGCAACGCTGCCTCCTCCCCGGGAGGATCGGCACGACCTGCGGTTCACCGAGGAATTATTGCCGCTTTTAGAGAAATTAATTCTAGGTGTCGGATCCGGGGCTGACTCGCGCACGGCGTACCACCGGCGATAATTCAGCGACGACTTTATAGTCCGCGATCGTCATTGAAATTCTGGGAGGCAGCGGTACACGCTTTTAATGCGTCCGGCCGCGCAGCGCCGCTGAGATGATTTACACGCAGTTACCCGGAAAATTACGACGGAAACGGGACCTACCCTCGGATCGGGACCCGCTCTCGATCTCGCGTCAAAAGTTATGGTTCCGAACCGCTGCAATTGCCGAACCAACCGTGTTTGAAGGGTGTCAATCATTGTCCCGCTGGTCCCGGAGCTTTGTGCGGTAGGCTCTGATTGCGCTCAGATAGCACGCGACAGCCCTTGCATTTTGTTTACGGTTACAAAACGTCTTCATCCCCAGAATTGTCGTAGAAGAGAAAGGAAAATATTTTTCGTACGGCTACACGAATTTTAATGCTGAAATATTCATTACAAACCAACTCTATTTCATCTAAACAGAAAGGCGTAACGTTCCTATTTGTTGGACTTTGTTTCAGATCTTCATCGCGAGTCTGACTCGTTAAAATACGGCAAGGGGTTGAACACGTCTTTTTTACGTCCATTTTAGGTCTTAGGTCTGCAGAATTCGCATGGAAGTTCTAGAGCAGTGTTTCCCAACGTGGGCCCACGCCCTACAGGGTACCCATTTAATTGTTAATTTCAATCCGTAATTATTTCTTTGAATATCCACATCCAGAAAACAACCACAAATGTCAATTATCCGAGAATTTAATGGCGGCTGTAAACGGGAATGTTGTTCTTCGCGTGGAACATTTTTGTTATCAAAACTGCCGGCAGTAGCAATTTCACTGGACTCCAAACTCGAGAGAAAGTATTTAATCGGTAAACAACGGACTTGAACGGACGCAAAATGAAAATGTTCTACATGGATCGCAGGAAACTGCAGTGAAACAGAAATTTATTTTCTTTGTTGATACTTTTATTGAGTTGAAAGTTATGTAAAAGTGTTTTTTCAATCCGTAATTATTTCTTTGAATATCCACATCCAGAAAACAACCATAAATGTCAATTATTCGAGAATTTAATGGCGGCTGTAAACGGGAATGTTGTTCTTCGCGTGGAACATTTTTCGTATGGGTAATACCTCGAGGAAATGCCTGAAATTCATTGACCTTTGCGATGTAATTTTGCTGAATGAAATTGCAGTTGCAGATCTAACCAAATATAGTTGCGGGTATTACTATACCAGCCGATGATAAATCGCGATATTTATGGAAATCGATAGCCGCGGAAACGCGAGCCTAACTAGGCCAGCAGATTTCTCAGCACCCGCGTTTCTCCGTAAACATCTTACACGAATCCTTTCGCGATCTATCTTTCACCTTTTCGTACTTCCTCTATCTCTCTTTGTCACTCTGTCGTCCGCCCACGCCGATATGGAATGTTTAAAGCAGGCGATTATAAATGGCTGCATTCAGGAATCAGCTCCTAACATCTGAATTTATAAACAATTATTGAAAATATTCCTATGAACCCGAATGTTCCATGCTCGTTTTTAGTAACAGAAACAAATTTCGAGCTTGTATCCTTCTCCAAAATTCTTATCTTAGAATGAGATATAAACTGTATAAAATTCATCATTTTCGTTGATTAAGTGTGATTTTGTTAATTTTGAAATATTTCTAAAAAATCCAGCGTTCTCATGTCGAGTCCGAAGGGGGTAATTTAATTTTATATGAATATTTTTTATTTATATGCTTAATATTCAGTTTTATCGCTTAACGTATGTGTGGTGGTCAATGAAGGAGAAAGAAAAAATCAATTCTCAAATTTAATGCAGCGTTCTGATGTCGAATCCAAGGGGATAATTTAATTTATATTTTGAAAAATACTTTGAAAAATTTTTCTTGTGACTGAAACCAACATAGATTTCAAGATTGAAGCTTCCTCTTTGCAACGACACCTTAAAAATTGATGTACGATTTTTTTTCACTGTTTTATGCAACAAAAATGAGGAACGAGTTCGATCTTGCATAGCCCCCTTGGTGTAACACTAGTGTAAAGTTGACGGCTCATTCGAAGTTCGATGAAACGGCTAAAAAAAATCGTACATCAATTTTTAAGGTGTCATTGCAAAGAGGAAGCTTCAATCTTGAAATCTACGTTAGTTTCAGTCACGAGAAAAATTTTTTAAGATCTTCACAAACGTTTGAATGTGTAACATTTTTGATAAGAAACGCGTCTTCAGTTTCTCGCTCCACACGTCATGAAAAAAGATCTTGGAATAAAATGAACGGTGGATTTCGAAAGTAGAGGCTTTCAGCTTTAAAATGAATCAAATTTTATGATCGTATGATCATTTTTCACGAAATTATTACTGTTTAAATATTGGCAATTTTTCGAGTTTAGTGTTGAAATACTTGTTGGATCCATTGTACTTTCGAAATTGTATTTTCATGACAGCCAAAATGAATCTCACATGAGACTCAAGGCGGTGTAATAAAAAAAAAGTTTGTTTATAAACAGAAAAAAAAGTTGACGATCATTGTTTCGATTGTGGCGATTCTACGTTAGAGAAAAACGCACTGTCCCAACCGTCGCTAAAACGTAAATTAATAAATTTATAAAATTGGATCGAACCTGTAGCGCTGAAATTACGGATAATTTGTTTAAAATTTTTGCGATCGATATAACGGAATATTTACTTTACGTCACTGTTCGGTTCTTCTAAACTTGTTGCTCTTTTAAATCTTCTTGTCGCTCGTTCTGGTCATAAGTTTATAAAATCCGCAGTGATAATTGAATTAGTTCGGTGCAGCGTCGGATAACGAGGATCACGGTGGAAAGGAGCTCGAAGGGGAGCTGGGAACGAAGCGACAAGCTGCTGTGACGAACATGCACGCCCCTTTGTGACACCTTCGCGTCGACCGGCTGTCACCGATCTTTTTGTTTCGTCGGAGACGCGGATGATCCTTTTGCGACACTCCCACATTCCCCGATGACGAGGCTAGATCGCGTTCCCCGATAGCGGTGTATCTGGGCCGCCTTACGCTGAATCGTTCACGTTCTATAGATCAGAAAATTCATGGGTGAAGACACCTCGCGGGGTGGAGATCGATTAATCGTCCAAAGGTCTCCGGAACACGTCCACGGGCTTTCGTAACTCTTGCGTTCTGCGATGTTTTCACGTGCCGATCGTCTCGACCGGCGCACAGTGGGCAATAAGGGCAAAATCGGCGACAAAATCAAAGAACTTTTGATAGAAATCAGATAGAGCGATGAAATTTTTTTTAAATTGTAGCTGAAACTTTGTAGAATATGAGAAGGATAGGGAGAACGAACGATTTTTAACATTCATAAAATTTATGAAACTTGTACAATTTCAAGAAAATTGTGGTTTTTCAATACCACGCGCCGAAAAAATTTTTTTAATACATGCTATTCATCATTTCCCGTCGATTTTTTCACGCTGATTTCAAATCTGGTTTCAAAATTTATCTACGACATCAGGGTTTTGCAAAAGATCTATTTTTGTGACAAAAAACTAATGAAATTTTTTGATTTCTTGTCACAAAAATAGATTTTTTGCAAAATTCTGATGCCGTAGACAAATTTTGAAACCAGATTTGAAATCAACGTGAAAAAATTCCGGCCACCTTCGACAAATCTTCGCTGCAATTTAAGTTGAAACTTTCAACTTTCAAAAATGTATTTGATATTTTAAGAATACATCTAAATAATCGAACAAATGTGAAATGCATATGACGCATCAATCCTTGAATTATCAAAAAATATTTAAGAACTATTCTTTCTGTTACATAAATTATTTTTATTGCGCTTATTATAACACTGTCAGAAACATGCCAGTTGCGTCTTTGCAACAGTGAACGAAAACTTTGTTTATTCAACATAAAAAAAATTGTTGTTAAATATTTTCCAAAACGACCGGTTTTATATTATTCATTTTAAAATTATTGAGATGATAAAATTACTTACATGATAATTGATTCGATAAATTTTTTCATCTAAGCACATATTTATATAAAAATTGCACAAATAAATAGAGCCTTGTCGTTTTTGCAAGCTAAAACATTTTAATCGCTTTTTGTGCTCGGTTGGTTTAAAATAGTTGAAGCAGTTATTTAATGAAATACTGACTGGAAGCCAAGATCTACGACAACCTTTAACACATATGTATACATATGCTGGCAGTGGTAAGCACTCTTTATTGAATTCTTTCTGCGAACAACTACGTATCTGTGCGGAATAAAAATCTGCGTGTTGAAAATATCACGATGTTAATCCTGCATACTAATACCAAGGATTATGAGAAAGGTTAAACGCAACCGTAGAAATAAAATTTTCAATTTTTCTTCATCCTTAATACGCTAAGTAACACCGTGTCATATTCTGAATACCAAGTCGTATACTGTCTCTGCTTTTTGCACATACGAATAACGACTTCGCAACTATTGTAATATTTCGTTTGTTACAGAAACATTGTTCTAACATGTCGTAACAAATAAGCAGCTCTATTTCAATGGTAACTGTGAAAAATTTTTCTTTTTTCATTAGATAATTAGGTCCGATTGATTCAAAGGCTAATTACAAATGTGTTCATTTAAAATTTAAGTTCAATTCATTCATTTATTTCGTTTAATTTAAATTTAATTTCCATTAACATATATAATTATAATAATTTATTATCAACCGATCAGCGTATTTCTCAAATTTTCCATAGAAACACGCATAAAAAAGTTGCACAGAAAAACTTTCAGCAATTTTCCGAGATTGAACAGCAGCACAATTGCAAAGTATGTATAACTTTGAGCTTCCTTTTTTCTTTCGACATTTTTCAAGGAGAAAATCCAAAAAAATCGGTGCGAACTTTCCGGACAACCCAATATTTTTTATGACTGTGTCGACCGCGCCAAAAGTATTGGGTTGGTCCGGAAAGTTTGTGCCGATTTTTTTTTTGGAAATTGAACAGCAGCACATTTAAATTTTCCATAAAAATCGGCACGACCATTCCGGACAACCCAATACAATAGAAGCATGTATAATAACAAAGTATAATTTTGAGCTTCCTTCTTTCTTCCGACATTTCCGAAGGAAAAAACCAAAAAAAAATCATTGCAAACTTTCCGGTGAACTCGATAGAATTTGTAGTTTCGCATCGACAGGATTGTAGGGGTGCGACCACGTGAAATCCACAAGTGAGATTATCAATCAATTCCTAACTAACACGGTCGCATACCTAATTTCGTTTGGAAAGAATGGGGCTCGATCATCCCCAAAGGGACTGGAGCGGCTGGCAGTCCATCTGGCACAGCCGCGGCTATCACGTTCGCCATCGTCTATGAGGACGTTGAAAGAAAAGAATAAATAGTAGAGACGAAAAACACTGTGTAGGTATGACTCAGAGGTATTTGAGATTCCAGTGGAGAAGTGCCAGGAGACGTTTGGTCCCGTTTCGAAGTCGCCGTGGCCCCGGCCACGGTTTTGTGGCTGCTCATTGGCCCCCGTGGGGGTATCGAGCCAACCGTGTCCCATTATCCCATGCTAATTCCCTGGCTACGGCTGTCATTGCCTCGAGGCGAGGACTGACAAGTAACACCTCTTGGCTCGTGTTTCACTCCGACCGTAGGAGTGTCTCCTCTCTTGCTCGCCCCACCAGCTCGGCCTTTTTTTCCCCCAGTCATCGGTCCCCACCTGGGGGAATCGTCTCTTTTTAATTCGGCCCCGTCTCTATTTCTCCTATTCGTTCCCGTTGCCGTTTCTACGTCTGTCTTCCTCTCCACCCCCTTCTTTCACAACCCCCTCGCCTCCCTGACGGGGATCCACCATCGGCATCGTAGGTCCCCGTGGACTCATCTTCGCGGTGCCCGCTCCCGCCGAGAGACCGAAAATCAACTCGTCATGCTCGCTTCATTTTCTGGCCGATGTAAAACAGCCATTTGTTAGGTCGTGTCAAGCATCGCAAGAACGTCCGCGGGGTGTCCCGCTCCTTGGACGGCCACGAATGGCATATCGATTGGCGATTCATGCGATCGACGCCTGATAATAAATATCCGAGAGCGAGAACGGTGTAACAGTCGAAACTCACCTTTGGATGGAATCTCCACCTCGAGAGCTTACTCCCGGTGTTGTTAATAGTTCCTGCGGGAGTCCACGTACCCCCGTGCCTTGTGCGATTCTGATTTCTCCAGAAAATGAAATGCAATTTTAACAAAATCCGAAGCTGTCCGATTTCGCGTGGGGTGACCCAGCAGTTAATGTAATTAGTAGACTGCTGATTTTATACATTTACGATAAAAATGGGTAGGTCTAATTTTTCACAGTAAAATATTTGAAGAATTTAAGCATACTGCTAAAATATTTTCAATCTATTAAACATATTCAGCAAGTAGGTCTAATTTTTTACAGGAAAATATTTGACGAATTTAAGAATACTGCTATAATATTTTCAATCTATTAAACATATTCTGCAAGTAGGTCTAATTTTTTACAGGAAAATATTTGAAGAATTTAAGAATACTGCTATAATATTTTCAATCTATTAAACATATTCAGCAAGTAGGTCTAATTTTTTACAATATTTGAAGAATTTAAGAAATACTACTATAATATTTTCAACCTATTAACCTCAACAATTTTATTTAACAATTTTATTTCAACCTATTAACCCCCAATTTTATTTAACCCCAACCTGTTGCAATTCAGGCAGAAATTCATTTATTATTTTTTTACATTTGTACATATTCATTTCTGAAAAAAAATTTTATTTACATTTAAAGGAGGTGAAACTCTTATTTTTCAACCCTGTATACACAACCCTGAAATTGACCAATGTGCCTTAAATTAGACGAAGTCTATGAACGAAGCAACGTCGGAACAATTGATTGCATAAAATTGAAAACGAAAAACGTGGAAACATGTATTTCCAGCAATGAGTAGCACGAACGAATAGGCAACAAAGGAATCGTCGATCAGGGGTGTGTCGTAAAGCGGCGATGTCCTTCCGATATAGACGTAAAATTTGATTAACCATCAACGCGCAATCGGCGAACGGTTAAGCTGGTTAAAGAGCAAGCACAAACGCATTTGTTGCGTGAAATTTCACGATGTGCCCAGAACAGATCGGTGTCGCGCCGCTTAGTCGTTCGTTGGCCTCGTGGACGCTCGTTACGGCGCGGCGCTGTCTCGTAAATAACTGTCTTATATTCTCGCTCTCCTCTCTTCGGTTCTGTTCCCCTGGAACCGTATTCATTCGCTGTTACCGCCGTTTAGAGGCCGTTGCTGGTTTTATGAAACACTCGAAAATCCGTTGTAACTGTCACCTCGCCGCCACGAGCTCGCCGAAGACGGAATACCGAGAATCCCCGATCAAAAAACCAAAAAAAAAAGAAATGAGCAATTAAGTATTCGACTCGCCACAAACGTTCCGCTTTCGTGACTCCTCCTCGTCGGCTAATTAAATGCGAACGTAATTAAATGCGGCGACTCTGTTCGCGGCAATTATTTCAATCGACCTTCCGTGGACACACTAGGTCAAAGCGAAAGGAGGGAGGGGGCTCGTTTTTCCGCATTTTATTCGTAAAATTTTTATTCTTTGTTGATAACACTGGATAATTAGTGGAATAAGTATTCTAGAATTTTTCAGATTTTTTTAAAGGATATGGTCAAATATATGGCCCTGGACGCAAACGACCCAATGGGTCCACTAGACTAATTTTTAAAACTTATATTAATTGGTATTTCACTAGCCAGAATTACCAAAAATTAAGTAATCTATTTCGAACTTATGTTAATTGGTATTTCATTAGCCTAATTTTTAAATGTTATGTTAATTGGTATTTCACTAGACTAATTTTTAAAACTTGTGTTAATTGGTATTTCACGAGCCAGAATGACTAAAAATTAAGTAATCTGTATATGCTTGCTTGGCAGTCGAGGAAGTGGTTAAAGGGGTTAATTAGTGATTTATTGCAAACGCCATCAGGACAACAGAAATTATAATTTGATTCAGGGAAAGAGGTGTGACAGTAGTCTGGAGGTGAAATTGCGATTGGTGCCTCTGTAGACCGTCCTATTAATTAAATTTATTTTTCAATGTTGACACAATGACAATATGGTCATATGGAAATTTCTATTTTGAAAATTATGGAACAGTTGCATTGCGAACCAAATTCAAGAAGTGCAGCCGGGCGCAATAAAAAGATCACCTTTATTAAATTATGGACCCATATATTTAAAAATGTTTACTGTTTAAATATTATGAGAGATTGCCATAATTACGAAAATTCATATAATAATAATTAGACAGCGGACCTTTATGCAAAATAAAATTTTTTCATGTGAATTACAACAAATTGGGATAACATAGAAATTTAATAAGTCGAAAATAATATAACAGTATCTTTAAATTTTTCCAATATTTTTACTGTTTTAAATTATACCTACCAATTTTTGCCATAAATGCATAAACATCCGCTGTCTAACAATAATAATAATGCTAGAACGCTAACAATTGAGCGAATACCTGTACAGAAGAAAAGCAAGATGGCCGGAGAAAAACACACACACACACGTCCCGATTAATGTCTATCACAACCGTATCCCAGGGATTGAAATGCGAATACTTGATGCACGCTTCTAGATTACGAAGGGCAGACAATGCCGGGCCGTCGTCCCGAGGATCTACTTTGTTAACCATGAAGAACACGGAACAGAAACGCTTTGGTATGCGCAGCATCGTTGTCTTTACACCGGCTTGAACCAAATTTATGTGGCACCGGGAGCCGAGGGTGTGCATTTGAATCCGGGATGAGACACATCCATATTTTTTTCTTTACGACCGTGTGTTCTGTCCTCCATGGAACTGTATGCCGGATGTAGCGCGCGAAGCGACACTTTTGCGACGACACGGACGTGACCTCCAGCGCGGGCCCACGGAATTTCGTTTGTTTTGTTCCGCTCTCTGCTCCTTATCCTACGTTTCGATTATTTCTCGACATTTCGGGACTGTGACTTAACCTTACCTTCCCCTCCCCTCCCTTCCCCCCTTCCCCACGGACCCGACTAGAACATCGTCCTCGTTCTCTTTGTCCCGCTGTCACCGCTGTCCATCTTGAGGACGCCTGGAATTATGGCCGGACGATTTTTTATTTTACGTCTAGAGCTACAGCAACGGCTCTCGGTATTATTAGCGACTACTGTGCGGTTTGTCTTCAGCATTGCTCGCGCGAGACTGCGTCGATATTTGTGTGGAGGTTGTTCATTTTTTGAATGCTTGAAATTTTTGTCACGCAATAACAAATTTTTGGCTGCTCTGTAACTTGGGGGACCTCTTTTTTTCCACTGAAACTTCGCTAATTCTGTTCGTTTCTTCGAGAATACTGTAGATATCGACATTTCGAGGCGAGGAGTCCACTGACGAAGCATTCAATCGAATTTGACCACTGTTTTGTTTACGAAAATGATGAGATTGGCGATAGAGAAACTAAATTACACCATAGAATTCTAATTGAGACGTTACACATGATTAAACATCGAAGTTAACCCGGCTACGCTTATTGGGTCCATTTGGACCCGAAGCATTCTTTGCGCGCTTGTAACTTCCAAACGGAATGGCCGATGAGTCTGAAATTTCTTGGCGGAGAATAATTTATTAAAATCTTTCTTCCACTTAAAAAAAAAATATTTAAAATCCTTTTTGAAATACTTGTAATAGAAATTGTTACACGCATGGCGTTAGGGGTCCATTTGGGGTCCATACGTATTTTTATTACGGTCACCACATTCGTGACCATAACAAGCGACGAATAAGAACTGAAGATATTGCACTACCATAAAAAAGGGTCACTTTTTGGAGTGAGACCAATAAAAAAGATCACAAATATGATGTATATTGTACCAACCGTTCAAAATTCATTTGTAAAGAGCACAGAGCCTCGCTTTGCATTTATTGTACAAGAGACACCGAATAAGGCCGTCGCGTGACCATCGTCGGGAGTCAGTCGCATTACCGCCTAGCATAGATGAACATTCTCCTGTAACCGACCATCGTGTATGACTACATCGAGTCAACCAATCGATCCGCGTAATAAACTAGTGTTAAAATATTTGTTCCGGTCACTGTCTCCCCTTTCCCGGGTAAATGCCTCGAGTGGTTTGACCAAAAACAGGGACACGCGAGACGTAACAACAGCATTGTTCGAAATCCGGAGATAAATTTGTCGGGAGGACACCGCGCGCGTGTGTTCTTTTTTGTCCAGGTTGACCGGACCCCACCGGCGTTGACAGACACGTGGACGTGCGCTGTCAACAATCCCGGCGCATCCTCAGCCGCGCATTTTAACTGTCCGTGCCCCGTGAGAGGATATATACGACTCGCTGTCACAATCTTTCGCCAGATTCGGGAACACTCTGGGGACTCCCGAGGGTCGAGGAATCCCGGGGGCCCTCCCTGCGAACGTTTAAATCGATCCTCCCCCAGAGGAGCGGCATAGGCAGATGAGGGGGTGGGGGGCTCTTCGGGGCCACTCGAATCTCGTTACCGTGCCCAGCGGGACTCCGATTACCATTTCTTGGACAAATCGTCGCCTTCGAGCCGCGGTATCGCGAGATCCTTCCTGAGAAACCGCTTTCAGCTGATTATAGA
This sequence comes from Lasioglossum leucozonium, assembly GCA_028454225.1. NCBI lineage: Eukaryota > Metazoa > Arthropoda > Insecta > Hymenoptera > Halictidae > Lasioglossum > Lasioglossum leucozonium. The sequence goes on along the minus strand of CM052222.1, from coordinate 9,871,183 downwards.
TGCTGCCCCGTTCAGGGGAAATTCTTCCTTGCGGATTTCTAGGAGGACGCGCCGTCCGTCGTTTTACTGGTTTCATTTATTTATGCCGCTTAGGGGGCTTGGTGTCTCTCTTAGGACAGCGCGCGGCACTCATTAGCATCTGTTTGTCAGCTGGAAACGGTGTTCCGATAATGAGTGAGACATTAATCGATACGGTGATTCTTTCGGAGGGCGGGGGCGGATGGGTTGGATCGCGAAATTCGACGATGTTTTTCTACGATGTGGAGATCGAAAAATGGCAGACACATTTTTATCGAAGATATTTACAATTAATAATGCGTCTCTGGAAACGTAATCAAAAATGTTTTCACAACTGAATTTACAATTGAAGCCCACGAAACTTGGCGTACGGTGTTCTTTGTCGAAAGTTTATGCAGTAAAAATGAGAACAGTTTGTGCAATGCTCTCATATGTACTTGTATTATTGTAAAGTTGGTTGTACGAAAAATCGTACATGAATAAAAAGAAATCATAAAAAAAATTTGCTGCTGTTTTTACTAGAAATTGGTAACATTTTCGATCAAAAAGAGTCCAGATTTATTGCTGAAGTATTTTTTTTTTTTTTTAATAAAATTGTTAGTGTTCAAATATTGACAATTACTCGACAATCGGGAAAGTATGCAAATACTTTTTGGACCCACTGTACATGTAGCAGTCTAGTTCAGTGATAGGTAATACTACTGTTAATCGTTGTAGAAGAGGTAGACAAAGATGAATACAAAATTTCCTTCCGATCTAGGAAATTAATAAGGTCCACTGTATATGCATTAATATAGTTCAGTGATAAATAATTCTACTGTTAACCATTACAGAAAATGTAGATAAACGATGAATATGAAATTTCTCTTTCATTTAGAAAATTAATAAGGCTCACTGGAATGCATCAATCGAGTTCAGTGATAAGTAATTCTACTGTTAACCATGAAGGAAGTCAGAAACATTCTAATCGCTGCAGTTATGAAAAGAGTAGTATCGAAAATGATTAAATTTTATTAAGAATGGACGAACGAGGACTATAAATTTACAGTCTTACGGTCACACGTGTCCTGCGCTGATGTAGATAAACGATCAATATAGAATTTGTCATAAATCTTGGAAATGAAGGATGTGAGAAAAAATTTTGTTCTTACAGTTGTGAACAGAATACTACTGAAACTGATTAAGTTGTAAAAGGAATGGACGAACGAGGACTATAAATTTACAGTCTTACGGTCACCCGTGTTCGGCGCTGATGTAGATAAACGATCAATATAGAATTTGTCATAAATCTTGAAAATGAAGGATGTCAGAAAAAATTTTATCCTTACAGTTGTGAACAGAATACTACTGAAAATGATTAAGTTGTAAAAAGAATGGACGAACGAGGACTATAAATTTGCAGTCTTACGGTCACCCGTGTCCGCCACTGATGTAGATAAACGACTAGAATTTGTCATAAATAAACAGCGGATCTTCATGCAAAATAAAATTTTTTTATTTCAATTACAACAAATTGGAGTGAAACTGAAATTTATTTCCATTCTTAATATGTTTAACTCTTTGCACTCGGAGATGTTTCAACTTGAAAATTAAACATTTCTTCCAACTTGAAATAATCCAATTCTACATATTTTTTTTCTTCGTTTTATGAATATGAAATTGATATAATTGATATAATTGATATAAATGTTTAGTAATTGATTACGAACTTATTTAATAATCTAAACAATATTTTGAATACTGGTACAGCGATATTTAGTGGCGACTCTGACTCGCCACTCGAGTGCTAATAGGTCGAAAATAATATAACAGTACTTTTAAATTTTTCCAATATTTTTGCTGTTGTAAATTATACCTACTACTTTTTGCCATAAATGCATAAACATCAGCTGTCTAGTCATAAATCTTGGAAACGGAGGATGCCAGAAAAAATGTTACAGCTGTGAGCTTCTGCTATTCTTAGTACTGAAACTGATTAAAATTACGTGAGTAAACTCATCTAGCACCTCACGCTGAATGGCTTAATTAGCCTGATCGCTCGAAAGCTAGCCGTTCAGGTTAACGAACACGGCGAAACACGCAGCAGCGTCATTGTCAGTCGAAATCCCCGCGTGTGGTGGGCCGTCAATAAAGAGTAGTCAACGAATCGGCGCGCATACAGGCGTGCGAGCACACAGTCGAAGGTAGAAATGGTAGGTAGGATGTAGGCCGTATATCAATCGGTTTATCTACTTGTCGACGCGTGTGGCCGACGGCGCGTTATGTCGCGGTCGACGAGGAGAACCCGAAGAACTCGAAGGAGAGAAGGAGACACGGCGATCCTCCGGCGGACACGGTGTCCTATTCTTCCCCCTTGCGTTCTCGGCCCTGCTTATTTTCTTTTCTTAACTCGCGGAGACACCGAGGAAAGCAAGTTTCAAGCCACGCACGCAGAAGTAGGAGGAAAGCGAAACCCGTGTATTGTAATGATTTTCTATCGACCTTTCCTTTTAGGCACCACACCTCCGTGCGCAGGGTGTGCGCTGCTGCATGGGGGTGGATCTACGATGGCGTGTTCTGCTCCGTGCTTCTGCTGCCCCCGTGAAATTAATTCGTGATCTTAGGGCTGCTGTGGACGTTGCAAAAGTACATGGACAGTTATCATTTTTTTAAAATACACTACATTTCTTTTAACGAATGATACTATTTTATTGGTTTCACAAATTAGAAATATGTATTTTATGAATTTCACGAATTAAAGATGTAGTACTATTTCATTGATTTCACAAATTAAAGATATAGTACTGTTTTATTGATTTCACAAATTAAAATTGTGGCACTATTTCATTGATTTCACAAATAAAACATGTCATACTATTTCATTGATATTTTCACAAATTAAAAACGGACTAATTAAAAACCAACATAGATTTCAAGATTCAAGCTTACAACGATACCCTAAAAATTGATGTACGATTTTTTTTCACTGTTTTATGCAACAAAAACGAGGAACAAGTTCGGTCGTGTACAGCCCCCTTGGTGTAACACTAGTATAAAGTTGACGGCTCATTCGAAGCTCGATGAAACGGCTAAAAAAAATCGTACATCAATTTTTAAGGTGTCGTTGCAAAGAGGAAGCTTCAATCTCGAAATCTATGTTGGTTTCAATCACAAGAAAAATTTTTCAAAGTCTTCACAGACGTTTGAACGTGTAACACTTTCGATAAGAAACGGGTCTTCGGTTTCTCGCTCGCTACGTCATGAAAAAAGATCTTGGAATAAAATGAACGGTGGATTTCGAAAGTAGAGGCTTTCAGCTTTCAAGTGAGTCAAATTTTATGATCGTATGATCATTTTTCACGAAATTATTACTGTTTAAATATTTGCAATTTTTCGAGAATATTTAGTGTTGAAATACTTCTTGGATTCACTGTACTTACTTTAAATAAAAAATTATTAAATATTCAATTTATTATAATATTTAATACGTTACGCTAAAAGCAGGTATTTTTTAAATCGACTTCGGGATCATATAATTGATTTAAAAGCTTCCGAATAAACCAAAAGATCCCTCTTTTTCCGTGATCCAGCAGCTATAAATAATAACGCAACGAGTAGGAACTTAATCAGTCGAGGCAGGGCTGCTCAAATGTTCTTTTCTTCCGAGCTCAACGCGGGCCGTGACTCCAGTTGTGACTTTCTCGGTGTTTGTCCCCAGTTTTCACCATATCTGCATTATTTCCATGTTTTATAGCTTCTCTCGTCGCCACGAAACTATTCGCAACCGCGACGATAACTCACCGACAATCGCGTTTCTCAATTAGGTATCGCCCGATGGCCGGCGGTTCACGTAATTCTGAATAAATCAGACCCCCATATTTCGAGGACCTCATCCTACGGTCTAGTGGACACTCCTAAACTCGCATACGTATTTATTTATCATCCTCTGTTTCGGTATTGTCGTGGAACGGCTGATGAGGTTGCAGTTCGACTACTTTGCACAGAAATTCCCTTTCGCGTCCTACGCAGTACGTTTCCTGAAATCTGTTTATTATGCGAAAAAGAAACAAGACAGCGGCTGGGCCCAGCTAAATACGACGAATTTTTCAAATTCTGAACCTGCGAAATGTGGTTTCTCGAGGTTTCTCCTGAAAAAGTTTATATTTAACGAGTATTTTTGTGTATATTTATTATTTTTGGTACGTTTATCTTTAGTCTCATTTCCTCGATCAGCAGATTTTATCAAATAGAAAAGCCGTTTAAAGAATTAGAAAATGCTATCGCATTATTTGCTCACAATTGTTAAGAGTAAAAATGTCAGACAATTTTTATTTTGCCTCTTCTGTATTTGTCAGCCACGTTTCCAGCCTCCTCTTCTATGTGTTTGTCAGTCACGTGTGTATGAAATGTTTTTAACACCCTGTAAGTACGCAAAATGCTTGTACATTTTCTTGTCAAGAAATTCCCGAAAAATACGCGAAAAAATGAAAGTCTAGAGTATCCCCTAAAGCACCGCTGGCCTACATACACGCCGGCCAAAGTCGAAACATCGAATCGCCGATACTCGAGGAGCATCGGAGCGACCCTCGGTCGATCAATCGGGTAGGTTCGTGCGAGCGGGATTGTCGTCCGCGGAGAATCGTTCCGGATTTTTGTGTCGGCCATTCATGTAGACCGATCGGGAGGAGCCAGGTGTATATTTCATTCGCTTTGTCCTGGCACTATCTCCGGCCGCGTAAGAATTGTCGTCGTTTGGGAAGCGGAGAACGCCGCGCCACGGCTGTTGAGAGACGAGGACATTAGATATAAGAGCGCACAGCAGCGTCAGCGATCCATAATTTACCGGTCGTGGTGCTCTCTCGCGTGGCCGTTTGCCCCTAATTTATGTGTTTTTAAAGATGCGGCCTCGCGGCTCCTACAGGATTCAATTTTCGAGGGACTCCCTCCTCCCGCCTTCCTTCCGACACGATAGCCTCATCGACTGGCCCATTTACGGCCGCTCTTAGGGTTATTTCTATCGTAAACGCCCGGATTCGTGTAAGTGCACGCCGGCCATATTTCCACGATACTGCCCGCGAATACCAATGCGTTTTCGCTCGTGCTCGATGCACCGGCAGTTCCTAGATCGACGCGTCGCACAGCGGGCCAGAATCGCGATCTGTTCATGAGCTAAGGAATCGAAGTCACATCGATTTTTCACGAATTGTGTTTCCTAAATTACATTCGAAAATGATAATATCAATAAAAGTTATTGGAAACTTTCGTTACACGACGCGTTCGAAGATCAAACTTTTTCAGATACCGTTTCTCAGGAAAAAATTACTTTTTAATAGACAATTCTTTTTTTGTATGGACAGTATACCGCACTTAAGGTTGTTAAAGACTCCTTAAGAGCGCTACATAAAAATATCTTGCGCAGACTTGTGCAATTTAAAATTACAACAATAAATAGGCAACGTGCTGGTAAAATTCTCTCAATAAGAGGAAAATTTGAAAGCTTCGAGAGCACAAAAATAAATGAAAGATATTAAAAAATCTATCGTAATTATAAATATGAACAATATTTAAATTTTAATATCCAGATCAAATATTTACATGTTAAAAAAGGAGGTAGAGTAGGATAATAATTATAATTATACTTATTATTATACAGCGGATGTTTATGCATTTATGGCAAGAATTAGTAGGTATAATTTAAAACAGTAAAAATATTGAAAATATTAAATTAAGAAAGGAAATAAATTTCTATGTCACCCCAATTTGTTGTAATTGACATGAAAAAATTTTATTTTGCATAAAGATCCGCTGTCTACTGAGCGCGGCCACCTACGTCGGTAATATATGCGCAATATATTAATGCAGCGAGGATAACAATTGCAAAATAAATATAATGTGAAAAATCGTTTCCATTGATTATTAATGCATGGGAGGTGAAGTTATTACCTGTATACATCGATAAATCTGCAGCCACCTTGAATTTGAATAAATTATTGTATCTGCATTTGCATAGCAAGGCAGACCGCTGATCTATCCTTCGTTGAAGAACACCTGGTGCATATACATTGGTGCACATTGCATGCAAATATCTTGCGGGAACACCAAGACAATGCAAGCCCACGCCCGGAATTTCGCCGATGGCACTTTTTCATCGAACAATACCGCGATCTTCACTTTTAGCGACGCGAATTTTGGCGTAAACGTTCAAATCTGGTTCGAACCAAATTGTTTATACACACAAATTTTACTTGGAACAGATCTGTTTTCTGTCATTTTTCTGATAAATGCATAAAATCCGCTAATTATTAACGAATAAAAGTGTCTGCTTAGCTTCTGTGGTCTGCGATTGGAGCGAATGTGTTTAATCGGCTGAAAATAATATAACAGTGTTTTAAAATTGTTCTACATTGTTTATGCGCCTAGTCATTTTTCTGATAAATGCATAAAATCCGCTAATTATTAACGAAGAAAAATGTCTGCTTAGTTTCTGTGGACTGCAATTGCAGCGAATGTGTTTAATAGGCTGAAAATAATATAACAGTATTTTAAAATTATTCTACATTGTTTATGCGTCTGGTCATTTTTCTGATAAATGCATAAAATCCGCTAATTATTAACGAAGAAAAATATCTGCTTAGCTCCTGTGGTCTGCGATTGATAGTTAAAAATAACTGTTCATGAAATCTTCCCTTAATAATTTTAATAGATAAAATTGATTGGCTGAGATTTTTTTAAGTAGAATTTTTAATTTCATGGATTCAGTGTTACTATCGAAAAATCCGAGGTGATTAACTAAGAAAGTAGAGTGCAAGCTAGAAAAAAATGACATTACATGATTGATCATCTAAACACGTAGTCAGTGTTCGTAGCAACTGGAAAAATCCATTAAGCGTAGAGTACACAAGCTGTCACGGGGGCCGCGTAATTCTGAAATGAAGGAGAAAAATGGCTGGGAATGAGACATCCCGCGGTTAGGTTCCAGGGAAATCTTTGCCTCGTCGATTCCCCGTTGTGTCCCGAAATTTCCGTTCGAAATTCTTAATGATCCCGTCGGCTGGTCCCACGATTAATCTCCGCGAAATTTCAGCGAAAACATCCGGAGATTTCACGGTCGTCTGCGGGGCCCGGGTCGTCTCCGCGCCGTCACGCCCGGTGTGGAGTGTACAGGCGTCCATTTTGTGAGCGGTCGGTCAACGGGGAATAGACCCGTTACATCACAACGGAGGCAGCAGGCATTTTGATCGCCATAAATACCGAAATCGCCCGAAAAAAGTCTCTATATGTATATCCACGCCGGTAATTATCTCCGAGCGGGATTCTCTTTCTCGCGGATGCCGGTATATCTCTCTTCTCTTCTCTCTGTCACTCTCTCTCTCTCTCTCTCTCGACCGGCGTCTATTAAAAGTTCGTTTTCCTAGGCAACGCACGAGGGCGGAATGGTCACGGGTGCCCAGTAATTAAGGGGACCCGCGTTACTGGAATTTCCTCCGAAACAGTCCAACTTAAGCGGTATTTAATAACGTAACAATTATATGGTAGGCACTAGACTTTCGAAACCAGCGCGGCCCATCGAGACCTCATCGGCTCCTTCTTCGCCCTTCTGCTTTCTTCCCCGCCCCTCCTGCCTCGCAGGATCGAAGGATTTAGGGACATTCGACACGAAAAAGTCGACTTTTCGAAATTGACGAAAAAGGTCAGAATTTTATTCAGTTTATCTGGATAGGAGGAATTACGGTTAACGAGAAAGTAGACTCTACTTGCGCAAGAAGCGACCAAGTCCTTCACCAGATATCAAACTAAAAATTTGCAACAACTTTTTAACGCGTCGTCTACAATTAAATAGACTGCCAATGATTTTGTTACAATGAAAAGATCTCGACTGGCTGATGCATTTTCTAAAAAACTATTTTAAATCACGGATATAATAAAAAATGAAAATAGATAAAACATTAAAACTTTTTTTATTTTAATTGTTCACATTTTATAAGAGGACATTTTTATTTTTTATCTTACAAGTTAACAATGCTCTTTGCAAAGGGTTCTGTTAGAAAGTTGTATCAATGTTATATATTTCAATTATTTAATAAAAACTGTTCGAGTATCAACATACAATTTCATTTTCTAATTACAACCCAAGTGGTTAGCAGAACATTTCACGAGCTGCTGTCAGACCCAGATTACCCACAGTGCACCGATCCCCTTGGATCACCACTCGATCGCGTCCTCCATGGTTTTCGCTGAGGAAAGTCCCATAAGACGAAGAACCTGAGCCGCAAGGTCCGATTTCGGGAATCGCAGGGTCCCCGTGAACGCGTATAATAATTACTGTTCGATCGGGCCCCGTCCCCAGCTCACCGACCATAAACGCGCAGGCCCGAAAGACCCAAAAAGGCGTCTAACAAGGATGACGTCCGGAGATCGATTCGGGTGGATACCCACTAAAAATATTCCAGCTTCCATCGAGCACAAAGCAATACATTGTGCGCAGTCTGTTGGCAGCTGCGGCTCGCCTCTTTTATCTCGTCGTGTCGTTTCTGATTTTATGTCTTCCCGAAGGATGTAATTATACGATTCCGGGCGAGCGCTCGGTGTGTGATTAACCCGTTGCTGCACGACCCGGAACGAAGTGGGAATTTCGGTAAACGGGGGAATGAGTTTTTAATACCGTTTCGACGGTTTCCGTCACGATTTTGCTCGGCATGGAAAAAATCGCTAAGAAATCTGCCTTTCCTGTCTCGTTACCGATCAGCTCGTGTCCTTTTTTCATTTTTCTTTTAAGAGTAAAGTTATATTGATAACTTTCGCTCAGTGGACCAAAAATTTTCGACTAATCTGAATGTAATGTTATACAATTCGACGAGAAAATGATAAAACTTTGAATTCTAGTGCGCGGAATACAATTTTCAAGCGCTTTTGAGGGGTTAGAACTCTGCCGTATTGGTTTCTACTTGGTCTGGATTAAATCTTGGATTCCGCGCACTAGAATTGAAAGTTTTATCATTTTCTCGTCGAATTGTATGACATTACATTCAGAAAAGTTGAAAATTTTTGGTCCCCTGAGCGAAAGTTTTACCATAAAATGTGCTGGTAAATTCAGACAAATATAACTCAATACTAATTTCAATTTAATTGAAATATTATATCATCTACGACAATCGAAGCGACCGAAAGAATTATCAAACATATTTTCATAAACATCATATATTTTTATTATACAGGGTGTTCCAGGTTTTAATGTTCAAACTTTGTCAGTACGTATATTCTATCCTAACAAATAAGAAAAAAATGTTTAGATATCACTTTTTTTTTCAAATCATAGAATATACTGTGACAAAGTTGGAACACCTGGGATATAAATATTTATAAACAATGAATCACGGTAATTAAAAGCAGGTTTAATTACGCATTCCTGTGACAGCAAACAGCGACTTGTTATAATTGTCTTCGGAAGAATCATTCCAGTATACATTTGAATCAGCCTCTTCTTCAAGAAATTATAGCGTCGCCCCTAGTAATTAAAGCTAAATATACGCTACTAGTATAAGATTCGTACCCATCGATACGTTCGGATTAACAAGAGAAAAAACCACCGTCTGTCTAGAAGAATTAAGACAAATATCCTCAAAAAATTTTCTCAAAAAAAAAAAAATTATATGTATCCCCTATCTGTTCGCATTCCCCAACCCAGTGAACCAGTAATCAAAGGCGAGCCGTTTTAAATTCAATCGAAACAATTTCGTAAAAGTATACGCCCGGGACCGTCAGGAAGTCATTTGTCACCCTCGATCATCTTTTTACGCTACCTTCCGATATACCTGTCTGTTCGTTGTCGTCGTGCTGCCACTCGCTGCCGATGGAAATCCAGGGCAGACAGAACCGAACCGCAGGGATCAATTTTGGAAATTATTATCGGGTCCCAGCGAACGCGTATATAATTGGCCATTGATCGGTCCCGCCCAGTCCCACCAGTCGTAAACGCGTCGGCCCACGTTTCCGAGAGAGTCCGAATAACCCGTAGACGTGCGTGGTGTTCCAGCAGCCTCTTCCCGAAAAAATCCGATCCAACTTCTTCCAACAGGACCGTGTACAATGCAGCACAATATAACACCTAACAACCGAGCCCTAGAGCGCGGGCTGGCCAATTAAAAGTGGAAGCGTCCAATTACCTGCCGATTGCGTGGGGTTACGACTACCCCGAGAAACGACTCTTCCTTTTTGTTCTTCCATTCTACCGAACTTCTGTTTTCTTGCCGAAGTTATGGTCGGTGGCTCGGGAATACGGCCGGTGATCGAATTATTAGAGCCGCGGCATGCCACGGGGATTGTAACATTCAGTTTCGATGTGACGGATTATGCGCAGTGTTGCTAAATATTTGGTTGTCCCAAATGTTTCTTCCACTGTGTGTATATTCCATATTGTTAATGTTTTATTATTCCATAAGCTTCTCCTTTTTTAACTCTGCGGTCGTAAGGAAAAACGCCACGTGTCACAATTTCAATAATATCAATAACACAATATCAATAATATAATAACACAATATATAGTCACAATATCAATAACTTTAGAGTGTTTAAAAAAATAATGCAACTTAATCGATAGTATTATAAATCAATTTACAAATTAAAAAATGTAAAAATGTTTTTTATTAATTCACCTTTCCTACATACGCAAGTTATAGTAAAAATGTGATCTATCGATAAATGTCCCAAGTGTCTGGCCTATAATTGTCCCAAAACTATCCCCACTACGGCGGGGTATACCCCTTGAGGGAGAAGTCGACGAGAAGTATAACATAATACGGGTATATCGGTGTGAGACCGGGAGACCACTACTAATCCAGTGACAAAACTTGGTCAAACAGCCATAAAAAATAACGAAAAATGAAGAAGTTGTGTTATTGGATTAATTATGTTTACACTTTTCGGCGACCGAGGCCCTCGGGCTTCGTTGTCCTTTTCTATGTTCGGCAGATCTCAAAGAATAGTATACTTGGCGGACAATTATCGATAAAACACTGTACACTATAAAAATTTTTGCAAAAATGCTTTCATATTTTGGTTTTCCACGATCGAACCTTTGCACCGATACCAATTTGTTAAATATTATGTTACGTAGAAAAAATATTTTAAGCAATTTTTTCGTGACCTTCGAGGTGTTTGGAGATGGACGCGTAAATGTCATTCGAAGGTCAACTTTCAGCTTTCTTTTGCGGGTAATGTTTCTGGTTAATGTTCAGCAATATTTTATCTGAACGTGTGCATTGTCGCGCGTATCTGTGACGTCATCGACGGTCAATGATTCGAGGGTGTTTAGACTATTTTTAAATAAACAATACGGAAGACAATTTCGCGAACTAAGTACGCCTAATAAGTTGTCCTAAGTGGCATTGGTTGTGCGGAACTTACTTTCCCAGCAACCATAAGCTCGTTCAGCCCTCGCGCGTGGAAACGTGTGAAAAAACTCCGCGAACTAACGCGAGCGGAATGAGAACGTTTTTGTTGGCTCGAATCCTCGGGGCGAGGAGAGTTCCTCACGGTGGAAATGTGGTTACTGCAGACCGGTGGAATCGTTTGGGCGTACCTGGTTTTTAGAGACGTTGCTCCCGTCGGGTCGTAAACACAGGGCGGCGGGTTACGAGCGGGTCCGCACCGTTTTTCGAGAACGATACATTTCGGTCCGCGGAAGCTATCCGAGGATTCCTGATGGAAACCTCTCCTCCCACTTTTCCCTCTCCAACCTTCCTCTCTCGAACACTGTACTTTCTTAACCCTTCGGGGTACCCCTAAGTACCATGGTTCATCAAGGTCAGTACAAAATCTGTATCGATCTAATTCAAGTTTGATGAAACAATTTTTGGTCCCAACAACCACCCCTCACCGCTGTCGTTTTAACTAGATTCATTGTTCTAGCAGTCAGTTATTTCTTCTCAGTTATCTTTTCTCTTATTTTTTCTGCTATTTCAATGTTAACCGTGTACCTGGGGAGTGATTAGACTCCATAAATTTTTGGAGCAAAATGGGAAGAAAAAATTTGTCCGCAGAAGTATTTGCGACATTCTATTGATTTTTAAAAGATAAGCATACAAGACTTCAAAACTGTAAAGTAAAAAGGGAAGGTAAAATTTTTCTGCACAAGTATTTGTAACATTCTATTGATTTTCAAAAGATAAGCATACCGCACCTCAAAAATTTTAAACATATCTCAGATAGCATTTCTAGAAAATCTTTGGAAATCTTCCATTCGTTAAATTCTTTTTTTTAAGCCTGAGTTTTAAGTTTTTTCACTGTTTTATGCAACAAAAATAAGGAACAAGTTCGGTGTAATTTACCTTGGTGTAATTTACACTAGTGTAAAGTTGACGGCTCATTCGAAGCTCGATGAACCGGCTAAAAACAATCGTACATCAATTTTTAAGGTGTCGTTGCAAAGAGGAAGCTTCAATCTCGAAATCAACGTTAGTTTCAGTCACGAGAAAAATTTTTCAAGATCTTCACAAACGTTTGAATGTGTAACATTTTCGATAAGAAACGCGTCTTCGGTTTCTCGCTCGCAATGTCATGAAAAAAGATCTTAGAATAAAATGAACGATGGATTTCGAAAGTAGAGGCTTTCAGCTTTAAAATGAGACAAATTTTATGATCGTATGATCATTTTTCACGAAATTATTACTGTTTAAACATTGACAATTTTTCGAGAATCGGGTAATTAGTGTTCAAAAAAGAAGAATAATCAGTAAAAATAAAAATCAAAATAATTTATTAGTTTATGTTTTCTTTCGATAAATAGTAAATAAATAATTTAATTTTGCATACGAAATTTCCAACGATACAATTTTCTTACTTGAAAAATAGATTATTTCTGAAATAACTTAAAAGATTAATAATAACGTTATTTCAAAATTTTGTTAAACGTCCAAGTCAAGGTCACGCGATTAAAAACAATTCGATAAGGTGCAGAGATTTCGTTTCAACAAAACGACCTAATAATTTGATTGCCCGCCGCGTATGCTAGCCGAAAATGAGGGCTCTGTTCACGCTGGATGTTGCACAGTTTAACGGGAATTACGTTTCTCACATTTTTAGTGCAAGGCCAGAACCGTCAGAAATAAATGCAGACAGGCCTATCATTGACGGTCACGGCAAAAGAATTTCGCAGGAAAAATGTAGGACGCGTTGGGGCTCCAATGACGCCTCCATAAATCCCACGTAATCCTCTCTTGATTTCAGGGCCTCAATTCGCGCGATATATTGCGTCGAATTCCGATTAGCTGTCCGTCGAAATTGCCTTCAATTTAGCAATTAACGAGTGGAGGGAGGGCTAATGGGAGGGTAGCTAGATACATCGGGTCGCTTGAGTGACAGCTTTGACCTCTCCCACAAGTCTACGCGCCTCGAACTCACCCCGAGTCGCACAATCGAGAATCGAGTTCACTCACACGACCCTGCTAAGTCTCCTCATTGAAATCGAACCGGCTTCCTTCAGATCACGATTCTTTCGCGTACGATTATCGACCGATGATGTTGACAGCCCTCGATCTTACGTCCAATCTTCCGAATGCGAGAAAGAACCCGATGGTCCACAAGCTGTAATCAACTTTCACTTGTAAATAACTTGTTTGAATAAAATGTTGCAAACCAGAGTTCTTTATTGTACATATAATGGGGCGTTCACATTTATAAAATGGCACACGATGACTTTGATCGTATGTGTAGTCGAAACATCAGACTGTTTTTTAGTAAAAATGTGAATCGTAAATAAATATTGAACAATAGGTCCGATTTGACCTGAAAATTCGAACCAAAGAAATTGGTATAAATGTTTAATTATTTTCACGTTGCCATGTCGTACGAAAATGTGTAACTTTATTATACGTTGTAATCACTATTTCCATTTTGCGAAATTGCAATGTGAAACAGATAATTCAGTGAATATTATAAACTAGATTGTCCCTCATAAAGAAAATATTTAACTATATACAATAAAAGTACAAAAAAGGATAACTTATCTAAAATATCTTGTCACTTTTTTACATAATATTCTTAAGCATTTAAATAAACTACAAGTTCTACATATATTCAAGTCTTGAAAACAATGCCTCATCATTTTTCTACAGATAATTGACAAGTTGACTTTAAAACGAAGTTACAATTGACTGATCAGAGCTGCGAATTAATACACCTAAATAATTAAAATTCTTTAATTTTTTAACTCCTCTGAGTATTCTCTGTCTGTTAAAAAAATCGACAATAAATTAGAGGTGAATAAAAAAAATAAATAATACGGATTTTTGAAACATTTACTCAATTTTGTATATTTTATTTTACTGAAATATAAGTTTTAATGCTGTTGCTTGAGAGTCATAAATGCATTCGTCCCTAAATCTTCGGAAGAACGACAAGAATCCATTAGGAGAAATCGTTTATATCTTATCCCGGTTTTATCCTTTCGCATAACTATGTTCCATATTGTCGCCCGTGGCACGACATGCAAGATAAGCAGCGCATCGTTATTCATCTCGGAGGAATGGGAACGAACGGAAGGAGTTGTTACGTTTTGTCATCCCCTAACGACAAATATCGTCTCAATCTTATCAATTTATGCCTGGTAAACGACGATGTATTTGTCAGATGCTTTTGGTTTACGAGAACTCGTCATCAATCTAACAGGACCATTTAAATTGTTCGACGGGACAGTAGAGCGATTAAAATGGTTTCAGGATATTGTAGTTCCAAGATGGACACGATACTGCTTTCTTAAATATTCTGTTTGTACAATTTTCCATATTTACATAAACAATTTTTTCTTTTCTACAAATTTTCTATTGGTTACATGCATAAATATTTTATTCGATGTCATTCGCAAAACGATATATACGTTTCTTGAAGACTAAATATATTTTTAGCTAACTCTTGCATGAACAATTTTTATTTTGCATCAAAGTCGGCAGTATATTTATTACAATATTAAATTTCGAAGAAACTGGTATAAAAACTATTTTCTCGATATTTTTTAGGAATGACGTACTAATTTTATTCATTTCTACGACACAGAATTCAGCAAAACTCACAAAAATTAAATATTCGATCAAACATTTTCTGCTTTCGCGAAGAAAATGATTAATCTGTAGGTAATGAGCTTCCAAATAATCTCGTTATTTCTAAATCTGAACCAAGATAAAATAAAAAACAACAAATTCTTGAATTTTTGGCTACGCTGTTTGGGTCCTTTTTGACCCACTCATCATCATCACTGGAGTATTTCATATGTAACAGAATAGAATTCTGTTATTAGAATAGAATTATATTCAACTTATTAAAGCTATCAGGAAAATGAATCTATTTTACATCATTGATCCACTTATCACTATCGTGATCTATTGACCCAGTCCAATTAACATAGCTAATATTTCCTTGACTATTTTCAAAAATTTCATAAGAATTCCGGCTGCCATACTCGTTCCCCTTTTTAAATATAATTTTCAATTCACATCCGTGCCAAGAACCGCACCGGTGTTAAGATAACAAGAACGCCGGTCGACCTGCCATTTACGGAAATGGAAAGTCCTCGGAGCTCCATAAATTGACTGTTAAAGCTCGTCGAGTAGGCAGGTCTTCGGCTAACCGTGGTCGCCGCGTCGCGCGTCGGTACTGGAACTCACACGCAGCCAGCCAGGCAGCAGGACGAATCTATTCCCGAATACTTCCGACGCCGGACATTTCGGATTCTTGTTAAGACAAGCGTGTCCAAATTTAATTAATGAATCACGCGCGAGTCGAGGGGGGAGCCGGTGGTCGATAGTATTAAACCGCATCCGGGTGTCCTGTTAGATCAATCCGGACTGGGCCAAATAAGTTAACAGGGGGGACAAGTATCCGTATCCTACCTGGATTATGCTTGCCTATTTACCGCTCTAGTGTCCTCGGATCCTCGAAGCGGGGCCTCGAGAGGCCTATTGTTGTAGCAAGTATCGGCTACCTAGCCGTCTACCTGTCTTGGAAACTGCGGAACCGCTCTCGTGCCCGACGTGCAAGGCCATCCAACGTGAAAAAAGAGCCTCTTCCTCTTCTTATTATAGTTTACTTTTTCCATTCCGTTTCGGGAAACGATCATCCCCGGCCGCCGCGCTTTTGTCGCCATTGTGCCCTCGAGAGACTGCTCGTCACTTTGTGTCGCTGTTACAGAACAATTTGCCGGTTCCACTGTCTTCCCCCGTGTCGCTCTAGCATGGCGGTCCGACGTTCGAGAAGCTCCAGAGCTCCGAAAACTCGGCTTACCGGCGAAAATTTGTTCGGTCACCGGGTCGTGTCTATCCAGGCTGATTCTATAGCGATTGTCCTCTGGAGGCGCGAAAGGGAAGAAGAGAGCTTCTTCTTCACGGCTTTTGTCCTCGAAGCCTCCTTGTTTCAGATTACTTGCCACGCACCGCTGGAATTGCCGATTGGGGATTATAGTTGCAGGATATTCGTTGATCAACAGTTCTTTTTAGGTAATTTGTCATGTTATTGAATAAACGTGAATTAACAGAAGATTTTACTTCTCATTTTATTGAACTCAGAAATAAGCTTTTATTGAACTCTTGGAAATTACGCGGAGAATTTTTATTTTTCATGAAAATCCGCATAAACCTATGAATAAATTGAAACAGAACAAATAAATTTTTATTGAACTCTTGGAAATGACGAGAACAATTCTTATTTTTCATGAAAATCCGCATAAACCTATGAATAAATTGAAACAGACCAAATAAATGTTTGTATAACTCTTGGAAATGACGCGAACAATTTTTATTTTGAATGAAAATCCGCATAAATGAGTGAATTGAAACACAACAAATTATTTTTTGTTAAAAAAATATTTTTAGTAATTTTTACGATGCCCTGAATGACCTCCGACAGGGTATACTATATTATTAGTTTGTCGGTGGACAGGTGAAGGTCACACGAAAGTCATACGAAGTTGAACTTTGTTTCTGTAGATATGTATTCCTTCTTTCTTTCTGAACAACCAAGTGCAAGGATTTCCTACGAGTCAACAAATTGCCAATAGTTTATATAACTTGGACATGTTAAAAATTAGTCAACTGTCCTCGGCGATCCCGTCAGCGTTAAATTTCCGAAGAATGGAATGGCAGGAGGTCAATCTGAAATAAGAGCCACCGTAGAAAGATGGTAGGACCGTAGGAGCCTCTTATAAATATTCCCTGACCCCATTCAACGTCCGAATGCTTCTTGAGAAATTTGTCACGGCCGCTGATAGTCGGCTGCGGTATTCCCGACCTCAAACGCAGTCACCGCTAACGACCTTTTGTGGTCGAATTCCTCCGAAAAACTGGCGATCAAAGGTGCCAGCAGCAGCAAAAGGAGAACGGAACGACGGGACCCCCCGTGGCTGACCCGCACGGTAGCCGCAGAGAGTGTCTCCGCCTTAGGACCACCGTTGACGTTCTCTCCCTCTTCGAGAGGCTTACCTTTGACACGGGGGAAACACTCCGACGAACAACGAGCAGAATAAACCCAAGGAAAATGCAGTTTTGTCAACTGCTGTTCACCGGCCACTCAACGCCGCGCCGCGCCGCCGACTCTCGAGTTGGTAGCCGCGTCGCCTTCTTCGTCCGTCACGGACTGAACGTCGATCCTTTGTGATCAATTAGGACTTACAAATGGAAAGTTAATAGACCCTGCGACAGTCGAGTTTTCTGGTGGGAGAACACTCGGAATGTTTCGGATGTTCGATCCGTGAGGAAAGGATCGAGCTTCAACGGACTCTTTCTTCAACCTTTGGCGACAAAATCAGAGAACTTTCGATAGAAATTTTTTTTAAATTGTAGATGAAACTTTGTAGAATATGGGAAAAATAGGGAGATTATGGTACGAACGTTTTTTAACCTTGATAAAATTCGTTGAACTTGTACAATTTCAAGAAAATTGTGGTTTTCCAATACCACGCGAGCAAAAAATTTTTTTAATGCATGCTACACATCATTTCCCGTAGATTTGGTTTCAAAATTTGTCTAGGACATCAGGATTTTGCAAAAAATCTATTTTTGTGACAAGAAACTACTGAAATCATTTTTTCGTAGAAATTATTTGATAACACATTAGTTTGCAGGTATATCGTATTTTCATATATGTAACAAAGTAATAATAATTAAGTATTTCAACGTTTTGAGTTACTTACGAAACATGAAGCACTTCACATCTTGTCATCACTTGTCGTTTCGCTGTCATTACTACTGGTACTTTCTGCAGACTGTGTGTGGCTGTAGTGTCCTATTTTTCCCATATTCTACAAAGGTTCAGCTACAATTTTTAAAAAATGTACCTTTTTTAAAGAAATTTTCATCACAATGAATTTATAGAATCAGTTTAATTAAGCAAACGCAAAATTTCTCCCTCGAGAATGATCCACATAAGGATCGAAACGTCGGGAAACTTTTAATTGCAAAATTGCTTAAAGGTTCAAATTGGATCGAACCACCAACGGAATATTTAACGGAATATTTATAAGATTCTATGTTGGTTTTGTTACCGTACAGCTGTTGGAGAACATACAGGCATAAAACAGAAATAAATTGTCTCAGGAAATCACGGAACCACAAAAAAGTTCCAATCACTGAAACTGTAAAATAACTCGCTAGACAATGGTTAAACAATGTAAATAATATTTCGAATAACCGACTCATTCGCCGCTCGGGTGCTAAGGGTCAATAAAGTTCAAAATTTTCGTAAGATTTGAAAAGCGTCGTTGATATCCGACGGCAAAAGGGTGGTGGGTGAGCCGCGTGCTCCCGCGACACAATAGAAAATTAAGGCACCGAGGATGTAGACTTCGAGGACAACATACGGCTCGCCCCGGTCGCCTGGAGGGTATCGACGTTAGCCACCCTGTCAACGTCGCGGGGCCCGAGTATTCTTCAAGCCCGCGCGCGACTCGGCGAGCCGAGGTCGGCGCGCGGAGAACGAAGAAGAGCGAAAGAAGCAGGAAAGAGGGCGAGAGCGCGGAGAGCAGAGAGAAAGATCGCACGGTCGAATGGAATAAATGAAGGGACGAAGGATGAAGAAATAAAGAGTGGAGGCGAGTGGCCGGTAGATAAAGGACGTGAAAATCGTACGGAGTAGGGGCCCGATGGCAGAGAGGGATGGGATGCTGGGAGGGGGAGGAGGGGGGGGGTCAAGAGTGGGAGAGATGTTGGATACAAGTGTCTCGATTCGACGGCGCTTCAAAGGCGCCCGAAGAAATAAAAACTCGGCTCGCGGCTCGTTGGCAGAAAAAGGAAGGGAAGCCCGCCTCCTCCGGGGACCCTGGTGAACCCTCGGTGGACACGCCGCCATAATAGGCGGCGTCTTTACGATTAGCATTGTGAGTCTCTCGATGAATGTGATTGTTGTCTAAGCGGGTCCCTGTCGTTCCGTATACCGGCGGAGTTCAGAGATGGGGCAAGGAGCGCGCGCTCTCGCGCCGGGCCCCACGGGCCCCCACAAGAGACCTCGTGCTGGGCCCACAATGCGCGCAGCTATGCCAAGCACGCGTCCCTTGTGTTGCGTGAACGTGCGTCCGCGCGCGACCTGCCTGCCTATATTTATAATGCATTATTTACAACTACAAGGGCCCGGTATTCCTCTTTCTGTCTTCCCTTCGCCTCGGCCCAGCCGCCTTCGCGCTTGTCCCCGCTTCGCTTCGCTCCGAGGCCTTTGCCGCGCGCCGTTCTTCGCCTCGAAATTCGAGGCGGTCCCCGATTTTGCTGGGAAACGTGGATAAAGACGTGTTTGATACGTTATCCGTCGGCTGCGGATCTTTATGGATTTAGAGCGAAATTGGCTTGACCAAATTGTTTGGAAAATTTGAAAAATTGTGTTGGAGTTTATACGAATATTTATTCACAAAGCACAAAAATCTATTGTATTTTACAACGAGAGGTTTCATTGTAATTAAAGTAATACAGTGGATTCACTCAGTGTTCTCACAATCTTCCGGTTCACATACAGTCTACTACACATATGCTCTCTCTCTCTCTATTCTTGGTACACTCTACTCTCTGTGCGGTTCTATACTCTACACTGTCCAGCACTATTCTGACAACGTTCTCGCCGCTCAATCGGCTTTCCTCCAATTATCATATAGACATAGAGTCACAAGTTACCCAGATAGTAATCTCTCACGCGCTTCGCGCCTAAAACCAAGTCCACAAATTGAACTTGTCGATGATTTCTTCTCTATTAAAATCATTCAGGGATGAAACAACGTTCGATTTCGTTTCTATTTCTTGCAATCGATGCAGACGATTTTTATTTTTACTATTCTGTTTTCACGCGAACTTCTTTTACACGATTTTGATTTAACAGGAATTAGAAAAAGAGATTAATTCTCTTTTTACACGACTTATCTTGATTTAACGCGATCATTTTGACCTTAAATCCACTGAAACATCGGCACCACAGGAGTCCTAATTTTGTTCAAGAGATTACAGAAAGAATTTCACCAATGGAGCACGAAGACGATGACCAAGACATTTCCAGTGATAGCAGTAACATTGCAAACGTATGCGTTTATTGTCAGAAAGTGACAACGAATAAATCTTTTTATGTGTAACTCATATTATTTTGCCTAATTGTTGTGTTCATGAATCAGTGACATGTTCTTTTCCTCTTCAAACGATAATTTTCTTTGTACGATACATGTGCAATCTTTATGAAATAAAATGTTCAAGATTCTAACATGAAAACTCACGGTTTAGTGTATTGTCTTTGCTGATTTCTTAGAACGGGAACCAATCTTCTATTTTTCCATAGATGTTGTATGTTCTTTTGAATTTTTTCACACGTATTCTTCGGAAACTTTTTACCGTAAAATAGTAGATTTTTATCAACAGTTTAGAGAAGATTTATTCAAGGATCGCGAAACGCGATCGGCCATTTTCACCAGAATTCATTAACGGGTAGATCTAATGGCTGGTCTTCGTTTACAAGCATTTATCCCTTCCTAGGGACAATGTCTTCGGCCCCCACAGGCATTGTCCTCCCATCCTGTTCGTGTCTCTTCCCTTTTCTTCACCCTATCCGAGTCCTTGCCGCGGCACACGTGCCCGATTTAGCATGGTACGCTCGCCATCTTGTACGTCCCAGGACTCTCTCTCTCTCTCTTTCTCTCTCTTTCTTTCTTTCTTTCCCCCCATACAATTCCCTCGGGTGTAGTTCCACGGTTTCCTACAGGGCCCCGTTGACTCGATTGAGACAACGAGCCCCCAGTGATCGATCGATCTCGAGGAAATCTTATCTCGCGACCGATCCAACCACTGACACCTTTCCGCTCTCTCTAGGACGGGGCACGAGAAACCTCGAAAAATATTGTATTACCTGCGGCTAAGCCGTCTGTTGGCTGTAGATCACGCTCGATAACGGTAATAGGCTTTTAAAATGTTTATACTCGCCAGGACTTCCGTCGGTGTTTCGCCAATAACGAACGACCGTCGCCCCTAGCCGCGCCGAAGAGCTTTGACTCCTTTTACAAGGGAAACCAGCCAGAGTAAAACGATAATTGCGCGTGAAATTCGTAGATCGACCCGGAATTGATTAGCTCCGGGCCTCGGCTGCTTCTGGGCCCCGCGCTGCTCCTTTGTTTTCTTATGAAAATTACCAACCTGGAATTCAGTATATTTCTGGGAGCCGTTTGCTTCTGAGTTGGATCCTTTGTTTTCTTGTTTCATGAAAATTCGGAGCCGCATTTTCCTCTCCAATTACGTCTGAAATCTCTGCTCAATCTTTCGCATTTTTGTATTACTAATTCTGTTGGGTCCTTTCTGCATTTTCTCCTCGTTGTACATACAGTGGATCCAAGAAGTATTTCAACACTAAATATTTTCGAAAAATTGCCAATAATTTCGTGAAAAATTACCACGCGATCATAAAATTTGACTAATTTTAAAGCTGAAAGATTTATTCCAAGATTGTTATTGAAAATGTTACATGTTCAAACGTAAGTGAAGACTTTGAAAAATTTTTCTTGGGACTGCAACCAACACAGATTTCAAGATTGAAGCTTCCTCTTTACAACGACACCTTAAAAATTCATGTACGATTTTTTTTCACTGTTTTATGCAACAAAAATGAGGAACAAATTTGGTCGTGACATTTCGTTATAACTCTTGAACTGTAAGAGGTATCGGCATGAAATTTGCACTAAACTTCATTTAAAAAATAGTCAATTTTAACTGTAGACAAATAAAATTTTTTTTGTTTTGTTGAATTAATTTTCAATTGTATCCATTAAAAGGTATACCTCAAAATGTTTAAGAAAGTATGTAGATTTTATTCATTTCATTAAATATTAATTATTAATACATTGCGAGCAAATATCCTGAACTAACAGCGGTAATTGTTAACCCAAAGAACTGTTTTTCATTTACGCAAAAGAGGCAGAGGAAATATTCAATAGGGTAATCATGACACCTCGATGAAAAGAAGCAATTTGTGTCTGAAAAATACTGCATCCCAAATGTCAATCTTCATGAATTTATATTAACTATAGTTTTTGTGGTAAAACATTAATTTTTTCAGCTTCGATGTCGATGGACATTTAGGAAGCAATACAAATTTATTAGAAAGTCGACATTTTCGTAAAATGTCACCAAATTTCTCGATCCAGCCCACTGTGCGGCGTGACACAAAGTGGATACGTTACCACAGCGTTCCGTCATATTTCTATTTGGTATGCACAGTTCATCGGCGGAGGAAAGACACTAAATTCCGTACGCTCTGCCGTTTATGAACGAACGTACGAGCATAAAAACCGACACCCGGCCCCGCTCGTAAGATCCCCAGTAAAGTTAGCCTTCCGCGGCGGCCATCTTCCGCGTGTCGAAAGTACATTAGATTTAACGATACGCTGTGCTTTCGTGCACTGTCATTCGTGGGACTTTTCTTTTTGACGAGCATCGAGAGCCGTTGTAACGTTGAAAATTGATAGCGCGTGGTCGAAATGGCGCTAGGATCGTCGCGGCCGGTGAATATGAAATTAGAGAAAATGATCGTCCAGCGAAACACGTTTCAACGTGGGAAAATCAAATGTTTGTTGATAGATTGTTAGTGAAGCATCGAATTGTTTCGAGTTTTTTACTGAAAATTGTATCCTCGTTACTGTCGATGAATTTTAAAATGAGCGAAGATTGTGTATATTAATTATTCAACGGATTAATTATAATAAGATATTTCTGATAATATCAAATCAACCAGTTGGTGTATAAATACACTGAACACAGAAATTATTGTTTATTGCGACAATAAAAGAAGTTGCAATTATGCTAGAATTTAATGTAATATATTGACATATAGCGTGGTGTAACAATATTTTAAAAATACAGATTTATATGGAATTTGTAATAGTACTGTTGCTATACTTTTGTATAACATTTGTAATGTAGTTTGAAATTGTTTTGCAAGATGCTTTGCTCGATTAAACTAATACTAGTCACCAGTCTGCGGATTGTTATGCAAAATAAAAATTGTTTGTCCTCACTGAAAAATACAGGAGACATAAAAAGATTACTATCATCTAAAGTCTGAGTCTTTTTATAAAAAGTTTGAATTTTGAATGAGAATAATTTTTATCATAAATGGAATTCAATTTTCAAACAATAAGCGAGAGTAATATTGAAAAAGAAATGGATTTCGATTATTGAACTTTAAACGAGAGTAATTCTTGTAATAAATGGACTCACGTTTTTAAACTTTAAATAGGAGTAATTTTTTCATAATTTCAATTTTTCTGCCAGGTTGATTAGTTTACTAAAGGATATGTAAGGAAAATTGTAGGATAACTGTCAGGCTGTGTCAGTAGTCAAATCAGGACGTGCGTATTATGTGTATTAAAAATATACGAGTAAATTGTTTAACGAACCTAAAACAAGAAAGCTGCCTACACGAAAGAGAACAGATCACAGCCGACCACTTGACACTTTTTGGAAAGGAAGTCCGTCGCCAGGGGTACTTCCGAGTACGTCCCCTAGCTGGGACCTTACACACACAGAGAGAGAAACCGTGTAAAGGGAAATAAATAAGTTCGTAAACGTTTTACGGTTAATTATCACCACGGAGGGCCGACAGTTTCACGTGACTGACCGACCAGACGAACACGAGAATGCACGAGAACGAGGGAAAGAGAGAAAAGTGGACGAACTTCAGAGTGGGTGGCCGTCGTCTCAGATCCTAATCTTCTGGTTTACGGGGTCTTGTCCTTCCTTCCTTCCTTGGTGACTTTACCGCGTGCGCAGCGTGCATCTCCCGCGACGTCGATCCTCTCGCTTTCCGTTTCTAAAATCGCGACAAACTACCCCTGTTTCTCCCTTAAAGCTCAACGCAAGTACAAAAATCCGAGCATGATCTCCCTTTGCGAAAACCTGATTCAGATATTGGTAAGACCTCAATCGAAATTACCCTCCCTGTATTATTAACTTCCTTCTAAGCGTGCGAGACATTACAGCGTTTTTATTTTCAATTTTCTTTAAAAATGTAAGATTCGCATTTAGCGTTTATCGTTTATGTTAATTTAACTCAGTATAACGATATACACTGTTAATTGTAAAGTGTTATATTAATGTATGCTATAAAAAACCAAACACGGTTTAGGGCATTAAGAAATAAATAAATTAAGTACAAAAATCAGTGAATTTCACGATTTTCTTTTACTGAAATTATTTATATTATAGGAGCACAATCTTCTTGGGATGCAAGCCGGCAACTTCAAATTATGAGAAATAATTTTATTTGTTTCAATTTTTTATTAATTTTGGGACAATAATTACAATCCTTGAATAAATTACTTCCATTTTGTAAGATCGTTATGGGCCTTAGCTCGACAGACACGTTAATTTCACTGTCACTGCGGTGAAAGTGAATTTTGTCTGGGAAATCGGCGGTGGTGACTAACATGTAGAGAAGTGAGAGTGAATTCGGTTCAGATTAAATTAATCTCGAACTTCTGCATTGTATAATCTCGAAATCTTGTAATGTACAAAAAAGGACCGTTTAATTCAGAACTGTACAACACTTGAGAAAATGTGGCAGAATAATTACCATGATTAGTACATAATCACATATGTATATTTTGTTATATGCATATTTTATATGTACATTTTGATGACCAGACTGCGGATCTTTATGCAAAATAAAAATTTTCTGTATAGATTGCAAGAGTCAGTAGCCAAGTAGAAGGGTCTTTTTTTTTTAATTATTCTAAGGAGTTGAAAATAATTTATATATATACTTAAATTTTTTTAACTGTACCTCTGTTTCTCTATTTTTTAAATTTTGCCATAAATATAAGTTTTTAATGTAATATAAATGGTATCACAAGGCGAATTCTTTGCAAATGTTATTTTTTCTGAGTGTTTAAGATCAAGGTCATTTGAAGGTCATGTCTGAATGTATGTTTCGCTCAGCTACACGATGGAATAAAAAAAAATGTAGTTGTGTATAAAAAAAATAATGATAACCTTGATGACTCCGAAAAAAATGACCTTGGGAGAAAACTATTCTTGCCAGATATTGGTCCATTGACACCCCATGCACATTACGTAAGAAATAGTTCTTGCATGGCAATAACCTGAAAAGATATTTAGGTGGCCTTGCTTAAATGGACCACATGGTATACAAATGTTTTAGTATCGTCATCACTATAGAGACTATTAATAAATGGAAATAATTTACTACAATTAATTTCACCGCGAAAATATTCATATTTTTATGTTGTACAAGTTTTACCTTAGTTTGACTTTCAATCAGGTGATTTAATTACATAAAGTCTAATTTTGACTTAATCACGAAAAGAAAATCTTCCTCATGTGAAAAAAATTGTTATTTTGGCAGCACTTATTTTTATATTAAAAAAAACTTGCTTCGGACAGCTTTGCAATTCGAACATGAGGATCAACAATAAACTGAAAAAATGTATGAGAGCTTACTATTAAAATATGATGGTATGAAAATATATCTGTTTGAATGAAAATCTCATGTGGACAAACATTGTAATCTTGGCAGCACTTATTTTTATATTGAAAAAAACTTATAATAAAGTAGAATAAATATTAAAGTAGAGCGGAAAGATTAAAAACGAAGCAACTGAAAAAATGTAACGAAAGCTTATTAAAATATGATGGTAAGTAGTGTATTAAACACAGGCGTTGGGTTACCAAAGAAATTTCACTTTGCCGGTTCTAGTTTCAATATGTCGTGTTATTACTCTCGTGTAATTAAGGTTGGTGACAGGTGGTAGGCGCGGTACTGATAGATGTGAGTGACGCGGTTAAGTATCAATTAATTGACAGAGCCTGAGATAAATTGATTTATGACAGTTTCACCGTTACGCCGCTTCCATTGTTCGTTCTCCTCCCTCCCCCGGGTTCACAGATTACGTTTCTATTGCCTTATAATTTACACCGGGGGAAGACGGGACACGTGAGAACAAGATGGAAACGATGGATCGTGTTACACGTGTAATTACACTAGTTACAATTCTCGAGTGTGCGTATAAAGCATGTCGCTGTCATAGACAGCGTAACATAACTCGCACGTGAGCGCCGCAAATTCTATTTCGGCTTTAATATACAGTGTCTACCATTAATATTCGGGCGCTCGTAAAAAAGAAAAGCTTTTTTCATATTGGACCATTTGAACTTTTCTCAGCAGTTAGAGCAATTACCAATGTGAAAAGAAATATTTTTAAAAAATTGCAATTGGTCGGAATTGTAGAGAAAATACTAAATTTTTTTTTTATGTGTGTTAATATCAAAAATTTTTCAAATACGTTTGGTAGATCTGTGTCGATTATATGGATTGTGAGTCGAAGTCTGTCGATGTCGGGAAAAAATGACAGGCATTGCAGGATCCTTAGTATTACAGAAGGAGGCGGAAAATCATGAAAAACTGCAATTTTTACCAGAGTTTAATTATGCCTGCTTTTTCTATAATATTAGTTTGGGGAAAAAGAAATCCATTATTTTTTTGGTAGATGGCTGTAGTGATCGATCAAACAATTTCAGATTTATGCTCGTTGTCAAGGTGACATTTCACACTAAAAAAAATTCTTTTGCTGTTCTTTGTTTGGTCCATTCAGTTGTGAGTTACAGTGTGTTCAAAATGGAAGTGAACAAAGAGAGAATTCGGTACATTTGACAGTTTTTCGCCAATAAGGATCAAGACCTACTTTTAAAATGGCAACAAATTATAGAACGTTGCATATTTCACCCAAATCGGAGAATCCGAAACATGTTAAATAAAGTGTTGAAGTTCACGCAAAAATAAAGGACTTCTTTTTCCCAAACCTAATATGTGTTTTGTGATATTGATTAGCAACGGAGCAACGCGCGTTCGCCACTAACGAGAAGTTAGACGCTGGTTCAAAGACGCGAGCGACTAAAAAGAGGATCGAAGATTTCCAAGGTGGTCCTCATAGAAGATTGGGAAACAGCGAAGCAACACGTCCGGCTTTCTTCGTTCGCCTTCGCCGCGCCGCATTACCTTTTCTCCTCGGGTCCATGGGTGCGTGGCGAGGCAGAGAGGAGTCCGGGACCGGGTCCGTGGGTCCTCGGGTCCCCGAGCCGGGGGCCCGTTACGTGCGTCGCGCGCCGAAAGAAAGTAAAAAAGCCGCCACGGGGGAGGGGGAAGGGAGGACCCAGTACATCCTTGGAGGATATTTGCGCCGAAAGCGGCATGAGCAGCAGATTGACGGGCGACCACCCGGGCCAGAATGGGTCTTGCGTGGTCCTCAAACGGCGACAACCGCGTCTCTCCTCTCTCTCTCTCTCTCTCTCTCTCTCTCTCTCTCTCTCCTCCGCTCTCCGCTCCCCGCCCTCGCGATTTCGTACCTGTCGCGCCTCATTGTCCACCAGAAATGCCCCAGACCATCGGCCAAGTTAACGACGTCTGCCCGCCCGTCTTCGGTAGGTCTCGTTTCCGAGCAAACGGCTCTTTTATGCATCTGCTCGGCCTACACGGGACATACGGGCCCCGCGCCCGGTAGTCCCAAGCGTTTTTCCACAACCGTCGCTGCGGGAACAGCGAACGGCGACCGACCGGTGCCGGTTTTACTCGCGGCCGGATCCACCGGACGCTTTTGGTAGCGGCTCTGACCCCGCGACTCCTCTCGAGGAGAATGGTCAGTGGTCGAGGAGAAAGTCAATTCAACTATTATAGTTTTGTTTGCTTATTTTTTAAACATTTGTCTTTATAACAAAATTATATCATTGGAATCGTCGTTATTAAATAATATTAAATAATATTTAATCATATTAAATAATATTTAATCATATTAAATAATATTGAATCATATTAAATAATATTGAATAATATTAAATAATATTAAATGAAGAAATTAATGTAATTGTTCAAATACGTAAATGTGAATTTATTAATATAGGGCTATTTATTATTTTTCTCCAGCTAATATTATTTTAATTATTAGATCTTGGAGCAGCTGTTTACGTAATTATCAAAGATATGCAGTTCATAAGAGTGGATTATTTATAATAGAACTTTAATAATTATCTTTATATCAATTGTATTTGTTGTTAAAATTAAATTACTAACGCTCTCAGCGCAAAGATCATTTGTTACTTGATTTACAAGCCAATTTTGCAAACTATTAGAGTAATTCCGACGTTTCGATCTTTATTTAGATCTTCTTCGGGGAAACTGGAATTGCGTCTGCGAAAATTTTTGAAATTTAGGAATACATTTTTAGTTGTAATGTATATTGTTGAGAAGAATACTCACTAGCTTTGTGGTGAACGTTAATAAATTAGTATTGACAGAGTAAAGAAATCTGTATTAGTTTCTTGCATGATGCAATCAATGCAGAAAAATTATATTGTGCATTAGTAAAATTTGCTAATGAGGTGTTTAATAGAGTGCAGACACTATGTATAGATAGATTCAATTTTTTTATGTGTAGGAGGAAACCGACATTGCTGAAAACGTAAGTAGTAGTAGTTTCCACGAGTTTCCTCCGCGGCGAGGAATTTAAATTGGTGGTCGCGCGTAAGGGGTTGAAGCCGCATGTCAGAATTCTACCCCTCCCACGCAGGACGAAGGGCTACCTCTTGGACAGCACGGGGAAACAGCTAAAAGGCCGCGTATAAAACAGCTTTATGGCCCTTAACGGCAACTAAGATCGTAATAAAAAATTTAAACACCAAGACGATGATAAATTCTCGACTTTTATCACGATGGTAAATTTTATGCTTTACGATTACCGGGCATAGCCGGGCCCGGCACGATCTAATTTCTGCTTCGAACCCGAGCTCGTCGCACAGTGGTCGATTTTTCTCAAAAGTTGGATAAAAATATTACTACAGTGGATCCAAGAAATATTTCAACACTAAATATTCTCGAAAAATTGTCAATATTTAAACAATAATAATTTTATAAAAAATGATCATATCATCACAAAATTTGACTCATTTTAAAGCTGAAAGCCTCTACTTTCGAAATCCATCGTTCATTTTATTTCAAGATCCTTTTTCATGACGTAGCGAGCGAGAAACCGAAGACGCGTTTCTTATCGAAAATGTTACACGTTCAAACGTCTGTGAAATCTTTGAAAAATTTTTCTCGTGACTGAAACCAACATAGATTTCAGGATTGAAGCTTCCTCTTTGCAACGACACCTAAAAAATTAATGTACGATTTTTTTTAGCCGTTTTGTCGAGCTTTGAATGTGAGCCGTCAACTTTACACTAAAGTTACACCAAGGGGGCTATACACGACCGAACTTGTTCCTTATTTTTGTTGCATAAAACAGTGAAAAAAAATCGTACATCAATTTTTAAGGTGTCGTTGTAAAGAGGAAGCTTCAATCTTGAAATTCATGTTAGTTTTAGTCACAAGAAAAATTTTTCATAGTCTTCACAGACGTTTGAACGTGTAACGTTTTCGATAAGAAACGCGTCTTCGGTTTCTTGCTCGCTACGTCATGAAAAAAGATCTTGGAATAAAATGAACAATGGATTTCGAAAGTAGAGACTTTCAGCTTTAAAATGAGTCGAATTTTGTGATCGTATGATCATTTTTTACAAAATTATTACTGTTTAAATATTGACAATTTTTCAAGAATCTGTACTATTCAATCAATTAGCTAATGGATTGCAGAAATTATACTGGCGTCAATGAACATCTAAAATCTTTTCATAAATCGAAACAATTAAATGTGCGAAAAGGTATGCATTAACCCGGCTACGCTTATTGGGTCCATTTGGACCCGAAGCATTCTTTGCACGCTTGTAACTTCCAAACGGAATGGCCGACGAGTCTGAAATTTCTTGGCGGAGAATAATTTATTAAAGTCTTTCTTCCACTTAAAAAAAATATTTAAAATCCTTTTTCAAATACTTGTAATAGAAATTGTTTTTATTATGGTCACCACATTCGTGACCATAACAAGCGACGAACAAGAACTGAAAATATTGCACAACCATAAAAAAGGGTCAGAGGACGGTGTACTTTTTGCAGTGAGACCAATAAGAAAGATCACAAATACGATGAATATTGTACCAACTGTTCAAAATTCATTTGTAAAGAGCACAGAGCCTCGCTTTGCATTGATTGTACAAGAGACTCCGAATAAGTTAATTTAATTACGTATGTAATTTACGTTTACGAATGTAATTTGTAATTAGTATGTAATTTACGTGAATAACAACAGATAAATAAAAAATTTAAAAACATTTTATAGCTAAACATTAAATAAATAGGTATGGGTCCAAATGGACCCAAAACAACTTATTAAATGTCTTTTTTTTAAAACGTAGCCGGGTTAATGGTTGGATCGCCATGCCAGTGAGCCAAAATCCAATCGACGTCGTGTACAAGATGAATTCTCCCACGATTCTCGAAAGCGCGCGATCTCGTATCGCTGATTCGTAATAGGAGCACCACGTCCGAACCATCTATCCGGATTTATCCTTCCCGGGACGCATTCGCTGTTACCGAAGCGAGAAGAAGAGAGAGTGCGGAACCAGTTCGTCAAATTTTCGAGCCTATCGACTGCACAACAATAAAACGTCAAGGACGACACGAGGGACCACCGTTCTGGCCCTCATCCCATACTTCTGTCCGGATACTCCTCCGGGACAGTCTCACGGGACGGGAGAATTATCTCGGACCGGAGACAAACTGGAGAATTAAAATTTCGCGACGAGAGAAACGCTTTGGCACGGCCATCGAAAAGCTCTCTACACTTTTAATACGTTATTAATAGCAGATCTTTATGCAAAATAAAATTTTTTTAGGTACTTTTCCGTTAGCCGGGCGCAAAAACAATTTTAATTACAACAAATTGGAGTGAAATTGAAATTTATTTCCTTTCTTAATATGTTTAATAGGACGAAAATTATGCAACAGTATCTTTAAATTTTTCCAATATTTTTACTGCTGTAAATTATACTGCCATAAATGCATAAACGTCCGCTGTCTAGTTATTAATATTTTATTTTTAATATTTCTTTAATTTTTTATATTGAAATTTGTAGAAAATTGAATACTGATCAACTTTCGTTGGAAACAGTTTTTTGTCAGATCATAGGAAATGTTTTAAAAATCGTGTTAATAGTACTATTATGCCGCAGGAATAACATGAGTAACAATAACAACACAAATAAAATAAAAACATAAATATAATCAACGATATGGAAATAAATAAAATATAAATACAAATGATATAACAATAAATATACATAGTTTCTGCAAGCGATCGCGTTCGGGCCGATTGAAACTCCGGGCAACTATTTATTAAAATTGCTGTACAACTAAAACGGGCAGGATCGGGCAGCTGAAACTTTAAGCACTATATCCAGAAATGTCTAAAGTTTCTCATGGAAAAGGTTTAATCCATGCCGATTGCAGCCGTTTTTTTAAAAACCTTCTCAAAGTTCACATTGTTTTAACTTGGCACTATTTTTTCATGGATAAAAAAATGCTAACAACACCTGCTGACAATCACAACACCACTCTGATGATTATTTTAAACGTTTCAATTTCACGGAGGTTGTCTTTAGCACGTTACATCTCAGCACAGAATAATCTGAAATGAATAATAATTTGGATGTGGAAGCTTTGGTGGGTTCTGCCTCAGTTGCAAAAACAATTTGTTCAATATCTTAATGTTGAAAAATTGATTTTTGACCAGAAATAGCCAGTCGGTCCACCGTGGGGCGGTGGAGGCAGGCGTGAACGGAGGAGCGACGTCTACCCTCCCGAAACAAGAGGAAGAGAATCGAGGAGGCTTAATCTCGCGACAACGTGGCGGGAGAAGGCTAAGCGCAAGAACCTGGATACGACGATCTTAAATTCTCGCGAGGGCCCTACTCGATTACCTGCCCACGCGATTTCTCGAAGCTAACCCGAGCGTCAGGACGAAACACGGGGTAAGAACATCGGAAGAATACGAGATAACACGGCCGGCAGCGTGCGGAAGAGGGATAGGCCACGAAGCAGCAGAAGGTGGAACGAAGAGGGACGCGTATCCGTGACAAGAGACTAGATCTACGCCGGCGGGACCACACGTGCGACGACCAACAGACGAGAGCGGACCACGAACAGTGTGGTTTCTGGGTCCAACCGAGCTGGGATTTTCGGCGCTCGTGGATATCTCCTCGCCTTGCAACGTCGCGCAAGGATTATGTCGGGGTACCGAGATATCGGCCAGAGGTTGCCTCGAGAGCCCTCGGCTTTATTGAGCCCCGGGATAAGTGGTTTCTCTGACGCCCTTTCTCTCTCTATCTTTCTCGATTGACGATCGATCAACAGGAATTGAACGCGCGCACAAAGAGAAGAAGAAGTCGAAGTTTTGTTAAAGAATTTTGACATACTTGTGTGTGTAGAATCTTGGCTGATTCCTGAAAAAGATTTAAAATTTCCAGGATTTAATATAAATGTTTACTTGTAGTCTCGATCGTATGATGGTTAAGACAAAATTGATAATGCTCTCGGCGCAAGGTTCGATCAATATTTAATGTTTTATTCGATGAAATTTAACTCAAAAGTATAATTAATATATTTTGACAACAATCAATGAGGTTATTGACAAACAATTCGTTATGTTAAAACAATATATAGGCTTGATAGACTGCAATCTCGCGGAGGCGGCATAATTTTCCTTATACGTAAGTTTATTGCGTTTTCAGAAGTGAAGCACTTGGTTTCTGCTTGTTGCGAAGGCAACATTGAAATACAAATGGTCGTCCCGTCCCTTGAAATAAGAATTTACAACCACCGCATTCCAATAGTTTCTACCCTAACAGACGGACAACACGTGTGACTGACCCACCGAAAACGACCACCGGACTTACGCTCATAAATAACGCCATCGACGACTAAGACAATACCAAAAGAAACCCTGACAGACTCTCACTCCTCAACTTAAAAATCTTTCCAATGCATCCACGTCCAATTAGCAAACGCTATTTTTTCCTCCTATAGGAGATAATATAAATTTAGTATAATTATACCTCCTATATAATTCCCATAAAATTTATTCATCATTTCATAATTTTATAATAAAATTTAAATAACAATTTGTATATACACAAATTATTTCTACAAAATTTGTTATTTTACACTGGCACGCGCGAGCAGACCAAGCTTTTCCGAGCGGTCCAGCGTGTCAGTCGTTTCATAATTTTATAATAAAATTTAAATAACAATTTCTATACAAAAAAATAATTTCTACAAAATTTGTTATTTTACATTGACCCGCGCGAACAGACCAAGTTTTTCCGAGCGGTCCGTCATTTCAAAATTTTATAATAAAATTGAAATAACAATTTCTATATAAAAAAATAATTTCTACAAAATTTGTTATTTTATATTGACCCGCGCGAGCAGACCAAGTTTTTCCGAGCGGTCCAGCGTGTCAGTCGTTTCATAATTTTATAATAAAATTTAAATAACAATTTCTATACAAAAAAATTATTTCTACAAAATTTGTTATTTTACATTGACCCGCGCGGGCAGACCAAGTTTTTCCGAGCGGTCCGGCGCGTCAGTCAAAATCCCCGGATGCGTTTCTCGGCTTGCTTCCCGTTATCTCGATCGAGCTGACAAAACGTCAGCGAGTTCCCTTCTTGACCGGTTGCAAAAAGCACCGTTTGACGAGGGTGACACGAGGGAATATCGGGCTCGATCGAGTATACATAATACGCGCGCGTATCCCGCCCCTCCTCTGGCCGAGAACGCTGCGCCGTCCTCGTCTTTCCGTCGGCTGGGCCCGAGGAGCGAGAAAAAAGACGACGCGGGGGCCCGAGGAGAGCGAAGAGGGGCGCGGCGCGGAGGGGAGGTTAAGGGGCCCGATCGTCGTTGGTGCGCTCCTTCCAGGAGGATTACAGGTTTGCGGAGAGATCAAGATCTAAGCTTTTGGTGCTGATCGGATGGACGGATGGACGAGAGCAGACCGGGCGGTTCCCACACGTCGCTTAATTGATCGATTCGAAAATCTTGGTGATCACTCGGAGGATCTGCTCGAGCATTTACTGTAGATCGTGTCCAGATCGTTCCTCCGGCCCCGGCCTTTGCTCCTCGCTCGAATTCTCAGGAGTATAATAAATTCCTTTCGCCTCGTTCCCGCTTCTCTTCTCTCTCTCGTCGATGCGTTGGCCTCTTCCTCCTCGTGGTGTTCGACTTTTGACTATAAGGATACACGATCCTGCACACGTCGGGAGGAAGAAAGGGGCGATGATCGCGGAGGAAGGGGGTCGCTCTCGAGCCGCCGACCGAATATTTCCTAAGATTATGACGTCAGGCTGCCAGTTAGCCGCGGCTTACCGGTGTAATCCGTCGTAATGCTCCGCCAGAAACCCTCTTCCTCCTTGCCACGTCCAACTTTCCGAATGGCCGACATTAAATGTCCAGAAATATCTGTACCCTTCCCAACCGCGATGGCCTCGAGGGTCGCCGGTGGCAATCGCGGTTCAACGCGATCCAATTGTTGAGCACACCTTTAAATTGGATTTAAGTATTATTTCGATACGGCAGCCGGCCGACTCCGTCTCGACGAAATGCGGACGCTGTTCGGATGCCGCGACCAGGGACTTCGCCATGACACACGCCGCTGGCGTTAATTACTCTTGACGCTGAGTGGACGGAACTCTTTTTTCGCACGGTTTCAATTGTTGGGACTCTTATCTTTTAATTATCTTTTCACGATTCCAGGATTATTTGGGGTCTTAATCGTTACGACTCAAGTCAGCTTTGTATTGCAGTTGGCAATTTAACCCTTTGCACTCGGAGCTATTTTAACTTGAAAATTAAACATTTCTTCCCACCTAGAATAATTTCATTCTATATTATTTTTCTTCATTTTATGGATATAATACAATAACTCATTAAATAATGGTACAGCAATTTTTAGTGGCGACTCTGAGTCGACACTCGTGTGCTAAGGGTTAACAATGTTAACTGCACTGATTTTTAGAACAGTGAAAGATTAGAAAAATTTTAAAATAATGTTATGTTGTTTTCAACCCTTTATTGGACGCTGGCGAGTTCGGTAAATATGCGAAAAATGTTCAGTATTATAAGAATATCATTTTTGTTGGAAATTATTTATGTTTCGAAGGAGTATTACAAATATATGAGTTTCAAATAATTATTTATATATTAATAATAAATAAATATGAACCTTGTGTGGTTTAAGGCAATAAATAATTGTTTATATTTTTAGTACAAAAAATACTATCGCAGATCTATTCTTTATAAAAAAATTACAGAATTATACCCTGTATACTGATCGAAAGATATTTGATAAAATATTTCAGGTGTTCTTTTTTCAATTATTTCGCAGGTTCATTTTGACACGCTGTCAACAATCAATTGAATCATTCCTAAGCGAAAATTTCAAGGCGATAAATCTAAAAGTTCGTCTGAAGAATTTCTATTCGCTTCGACGGTTTAATTGGCGACGCTCCTAACAACTTTAATCTGATCTGCGTATAACGCAAGCCTATTTGTAGAAATTCACGCAGCACAGGCTGCCACTTGCTCGCCGAAGTTATAAATATTAATTAATCCGAGACGGACGCTCCCTCCCTCGGCCGACTCGAATGAATGAACAGATTATTATAATGCCCGGTGTGCCAATGCCGAACGGTCCGGCGAATTGAAGTCACCGGTGACCAATCCGTCCTGCTAGACGCGCCTCGAAGCAGTATTTCATCAGCAGCCTCGCAATAAATTTCTCATCGTTGTCCTTCCACATTTCCAAGGCGGTCCCGGGAAGAGGGAACGAGACGGAATGATAAATGCCATCGAACGGGCAGCGAGTGTCGTCGACAAATCGTAGACTCTCGTCACACCTCAGGGACAAAACGTCCAGTAGATTTATCGCGTTTTAACGAGACAACGTGCGCCGCTTTCTTTCGGCCGCGCGGCTACGTCTTGATCAAGTGGCGCTCGATCGTTAATAATCGCCTTTCTTCCGACCACCTAGCCCAGTCTCTCAAAAGATTAACCCCGCGAAGACAAAAGGAGAGGCTTCTTCCAGCAGTTACGAAATATTAAATATTGTCACAGCGTGGTCGATGTAAGGTTGCAGTAATATGCGAAACTGCCCTGCGATGGGAACCTTAAGGAAATAATAGGAGAGAGGGATTGTCGGGATAACTATTAATCAGCTGACACTTGGAGAGTCCATGCTGAACAATGTTGAGGAAAAATCGATACAACAATACTCCGTTGTAAAATACATTTGTAAATTAATATATTATAAATATATTTGTAAACTAATATATTGTACAGCAATATATTGTAAATTAGTATATTGTACAGCAATATATTGTAAATTAATATATTCTACAGCAATATATTGTATACCATAGAGGTCAATATTTTCTGAGATTTTTTTATCTCACCCCCTAAATTGTGAGACTCGGTGAGCAAATATTCACAAAATTTGGCAGTATTCACACAACGGGAACCCGGATCGTCTCAGCATTAAACTTTCATAATTTCAATAATTCCGTGTATTTTGAATTGAAGTCTTTCCAACTTCAGAACATTGAAGATTAATTACTCGTGATAGTATTGGGTTGGCAAATAATGAACTTTAATCAATAAAATATTTTAACCTCTCTGCAATCTTATTACCAAATGTTAGTTATCAAATGTCAGAAAGAAAAAAATGATAACCACAATAGAAGTTATTGAAACGAGAAAAAAATCATATCAAAGTATCACTATCCATTAGTGAAAGTCGAAATTACTTTCTTGCCAATCCAATAATTTATGACAAAAACTGATAGGTGAAATATAAAGCAATATTAAAAATATTCAAGCATCTCGCAATCAATGCAAATATTTTTTATTTCTGCACAAAGATCCGTATTTCGCTCGCGAGATGCGTGTTGCATACAATTGTGCACGAGTTCACGATGCGGGAGAATGGGTCGCTTTAGGATCCACGGATGCAGGTCGTAAATGAAAAACCTTGCTGGAAGAGTTCGACCGGTCGATTACGTTGAGAACTCGATAAATCCCGAATCCTTTGTCCGCGCTAACGACCAGGCGACAGTTAAATGCGTGCCTGGAAAAATATTAGCGATAAATTTCGGCCGGTTGATTTATTGTCATCGTTCGCGGCGGTTCCGTCGCGGGTTACGCGGTCGCAATGTCCTTTTTACGGACACCCAGATAATTATTCCGCTATTTTCGGGTGAAATACGATCCCCGATTTTTATGCTGTGCGCATGACGCGTTTCTTTAGCAGCGACTAACCCTCGACTATGGCAGTCGAGTTACAATATGGCGGATGGGGTGATGGAATACTTCTGGTCCATTACACGCATACTTTTTGAGTGATCCGAAACGTGTGTTTTAAGTTTTTCGATAATATACACATACAGGCAGATGAAATTAATCCTTTTTGTAAACTAAATTCTTCTGTTTGCGAATTAACTACTTCGTAGGTCCTATTCGCCCTTTTGTACATTAAATTCACCCTTTCACAGATCAAATTCACCCTTCTGCGGTCCGAGCTTTTCTAAAAAGTTGTTTTCTCAACCCCTTGTCTTAGAATATCGTGACAGACACGCGATGAAGCTTCCGAACCGAGTCTAATAAATATGTATGTTATTAATTTCCTTTAAACCGAAATAAAATTCTACTTTGGTTTTGTTGATGTGTATAGGCATACAATAGACATAAATTTT
The DNA here is from genome assembly GCA_028454225.1 of Lasioglossum leucozonium. NCBI lineage: Eukaryota > Metazoa > Arthropoda > Insecta > Hymenoptera > Halictidae > Lasioglossum > Lasioglossum leucozonium. The sequence continues at coordinate 9,833,003 of CM052222.1, read as the reverse complement.
CTCCTTTTTTAGGAAATTACGAACTGCAAGAAAGTTCTAATCACTGAAATCGTAAAATAAATCGTAAGGCAAGGGGTTAACCTAACCCAGACCTTCACAACGAAATATCCCGTCTAGAGTTATTATTCCGACGGAAAATATTTTATTACACATATACGACCGCAAAACTACAAAAATCACAAACAACCGACAAAATAACAACGTATTACTTCACCTCTGAGTCGTCTACGAGATGAATTTACAAAAGGAACCAAATATCCGCCATTTTCGTGTACAATTTTTACCATCTTATGAAAAGTGCCACGGACCATCGATGGGACAGTTGAAAAAAACTGAAATCTAGAGAAAATACGACCTAGAAGAAGAAGACTCGAGTCGCAACTCGAAAGTCAATGATCAAGGACCAAGACAATCGCGACGAGGCAGAAGAAGAAGAGCAACTCGGAAGAGTAAACGAAGTCGACCATCGAAGTCGAAGACGACGAAGAAAGGGAAGAAGAGTAGTCGAGCCCGCTGGGAAGAGGCAAAGGATTCGAACATCAAAGTCGAAGACGACGACGACAAAGAAGTCGGAGACGAAGAAGTAGAAGAAGAAGAAGAGGAGGAAGTAAGCAAAAGACGAGAGGTTCGAAGAGAAGGATTTTCGCGTGGGTGTCGTTCGGTGGGCGTCGCGTCTGCCTCGTCGAGAGTGCGGCTGACCTCTGACCTCCTCCTCGAGCACCTCCACTCCTTCCACGTTCGTTCGGTTCCCCTATGTGAGGCTTCTCGTGCATGCAGATGTTAACTCGCGTACACAGACCGAGGGAATCCAGTGCGGGCCAGGAAGACAGAGGCGCGGAGAGGGCGAGAGAGAGAGAGAGAGAGGAGGAGAGACAAGGAGAGGAGAGAGGGAGAGGAAGAGGGAGCTCGCACCGAGGGAGAATCACGCGTGCAATTATCCTACGCGTGCGTGGGCGACCCCTTTCCACCTCCAACCCCTCGTGCCCCTCGAGCTTCATCACCTTTTGCCCCCTTCGTCTACCTTCTAGGCCTCTGTCTCCCTCGATTCATCTTCTCCTTTCCCTTCCTCCCTTTATTTATCCCCCCTCCACACTCTCTCACTCTCTCTCTCTCTCTCTCGCTTGCTCTCTCACTCTATTTTCCGCTATCTTCTCCGCCCCCTCGAAGACGTTCCAATGCAGGACGAGCACTCGTTGCATAATCAGATTTTTCTCCCTCCGCGGCTGACCCTCGACCTCCGGCTCTCTGTGTTGCAGGGGCGAGTGTGTGAACCTTTCCTCCCCCGGTAGTTGCCGCAGATTTTTGGCCATGCCGAGCCGAGCCCGGCCAGCCGCCGTATCTAGCGGATTCCGCGCGACGAGCCATTTTGCCGGGATTTTATCTTAATGGCGAATTGTTTCGCACGGGATACCGAGCTTTCTGAGCGAACCGGCCGAGGGCACGGGCCCCGGCCGTCCGCTGAATTCTTTTCCCGCGCCAGGGGATGCTGCATATATGTTTGTTTTTCTTTTTTTTTTAATGTTTACCGGCCGGTTTATTTGACACAACGCTGCAGCTGTTTTAGTAAATGCTCTAGCACTGACCACGATTTTCCTCGCGCGAGTTTGGCACTGAGCCTATCACATGTTTTATATGAAAGTTGTACAATATTTTTACAGATGCAATGCAAATACATCTTGAAAATGATTCAAACTAGAATCGAAACGTCGATGATTATTTGATAGTCTGCAGAATTGTTTTTTTTATTTACATATTAGTAATTGATCGAACCGTAGCGCCGAAAATATTGAATAATTGTTATTCACATGGTTTATATTTTTCATTTTATTGTTGTCAGGAGATTTGGAATAATAAAACTGTCGAGTATTATTATTACACTTTACTTTAAATATAAAGCGAGGTAAAAATTATACAACTAAATTCATCTGTTGTTAAATTATACGTTTTACACTGTTTTAAATTACACTTACTTACTTACATTACACTGTTTTAAATTACACTTAGTTACTATTTTAAATTACACTTACTTACTTAAATTACACTGTTTTAAATTACACTTACTTACTTAAATTACACTTACTCATTTTTTTGTCACAAATGCATCAAATGTCAAAAGGTGTCCTAATTTCTCGATCACCAACAAAATCGAAAATCGCTGAAGACCGCTTAATACCATTCGACGGATCCACATTAAACAATTCCGAACCGCAGATCCAAAAATAATCACCTATCTGGTTTCACAGAAAAGATCCCGAAATAACAAGAACACAGCTCGCGATATCAACAGCTCTACAACAAAAACTGTAATCGGAGATACGCTGTTGAGCAAAGTTCGCGTATAGCGATGGGCAGATAAACAAAACCTGAAGCGATGCTGTCGCCAAAAAATTCCCGGGCCGTGGTATCACGTGACAGAGTGTATTACGTCTCATCGAGCGGACGAAGCTCGCGATTTCCAATTTGCGAGAGGAGGAAAGCCCACGGGGCCGCTTTGTTACAAACCTGATATCTCGAAATACTATTTCACCCATTCCCGGCGCGGCGCGGCGAACACTCGGCGATATATACGTGAGATAATAACGGGTGTCTCGCAGGAGTTCCAGCACCGGTTGGCGACACTGGCGACAAACTCGCACCGCCGGAGGCGGCTTCGTGGTATCGTCTTCGTCTTCGTGCTCTACGAGCTGGGACAGGCCGCACGGTCCCCCCGTAATTAACGTCTTGGCGCACCCACGTACGTGGATTCGCCTGTGTAAGATCACATATGCTCGTGTCCTTTCAGGTATCTACACGAGGCAATAAGTATCGCCACCTGAAATTACCGATTCCTTTGTCAGCGGACAGGAAGGCAATCGAATCTGCGTCGAAGGGCTCGGTTTCTTCTCGTTTAGCGACGCGCCTGCGGAGCCTTCTGCCTATAAATAAACCCGCAAATACTAATCATTCCAGCGATATTTATTCGGGGAACAGCGCGCGATTACCTCGGAACTGACGCGTCCATTGTTCCGGTCCACATTTCAACCCTCCACAGATACCACGAAGACGCCTGAAAGACGTCTCTTGCTGACGTCTCGAATGTCCTACGAACGTCTTTCGAATGTCTTCTGAACGGCTTATGTTACAGAATGTCTTAGAAACGTTCGTTAGACATATTTTGGACGTCTTTTGGACGTATTAAACACGTTCATTAGACATATTTTAGACGTATTTAAGACGTCTTTTAGACGTTTCTAGGACGTCCTTTACCTGGTAGAAAAAAGTTGACCTATGCCGGGCGCGAAAGTAGTATAAGCATTTTTTGTAATATTTAAAATTATAGATCCAGTAATTATTGGACTGCAGATTTCATGCATTTACGACAAAAATTAGTACATGCAATTTTAAGTAGTAGACAGATCTAAAAAATTTAAGAACTTCATTAATGCATTGGTTGCAGCACATGAACGTTATTGTATTAAAGCATGAAAGATATTTAGCACTTATACCATCAAACGTTTCTAGCTCACTGCAAACCAGACCGATTTTCAATCGACACAGATCTACGATTCTAAATTTTCAATGCAATCCCACGTAAAGAAGTTGCGAAACACAACTCGCAGTATTTTCTCTGAAATTCCAACCAATTGCAATCATTTCGAAAATTCTTTTCGCGTCACGTAACAAACAAATTGTTCAAACATCTCAAAAAAAAAAAATCCAAGTCGTATGGTCCAATATTAAAAAAGTTATCGTCTTTTTCAGAGTGCTCAGAGTGTATAGACAGCATTTCGAGCAACTAATAAAATAAGCTGATATTACGCTTTCCGTTTTATTACTTTTGTAGTCTTCAAACTGAAACTGATTTTTTCGCCCTCTAGGTCACTTCAAGGTTGCGGTGTGTAGGTCGTTGAACTGATCTCGACGAAAATTTTAGTATTTTCTCTACAATTCCGATCAACAGCGATTTTTGAAAATATTTCTTTTCAAATTATGTGGTAAACTACTTGCTCTAACTTCTAAAAAAAGTTCGAATCGTATAATCCAATATCAAAAAAGTAATCGTCTCTTTAATAGCGTGCGAATATTAAGCTGTATACGCGCGTCACATTCCAGAAACACAAAAGAAAATTTGCGTTGCCTGCGTTACAATCTGATGCATCTCGTTCGGTAGGATCACGCGTAACATATGGTCGGCAGTGTTCCAGAACCTAATTAATCCGCGCCTGGGCGACTCCATTGAATCCGTAGGCCGTCCAATTTCCCATGATATTTGCCACGCGTTGGCCACTCGATTTCACGCATAACGCAAACGAACCGCGCATTCCTTTCACCTGCAGACTATAGAAAAGAATCCCAAAAAGGAATCGGAGGTGTCAAGACGAATTGGATACACGGGTGGAACCGTGCGAGCCTTCGCCGGGTCAATTAACCAAGTCGTGAGATATATTAGCCACCCTGCGGTCCGTTCGGCGTGGATCTCGACACTTTATTTACGAGGGAATGGCTTCGCCTAACGGAGAGGAAGACACTCGACGCCCCTGCAATCTCGGCCGGCGGATCTTCACGCTTCCGGAAGCTGTCTGTATCCCACGGGGCCTCGACAGCACGTTCCTGCGGGACATAAAGGACGCAGAAATGCGTCCTCGCTTCTCGATGACCACGAGGGATCTCCTCTCGTTCTCATGGCGACACGGCCGCCGCGTCCCACCCTCTTAAAAGGGCACCAGGGTGGCTGCCAAATTGTCAACAGATACCGATCTACCACTGGCGACGTGCTCCAATTTGACGTCTGTTGGGACAGGTCTGTCCAGACCTGTCTTGCCAATTTCCGCCGGCAAGAAATGTTTTCGGATAACCGAGAGCTACTCTGACGTTTGCCTGTTTGTTTCTTACGCTTCGTTTCGGCGTTCCCAGATAACTAACTTACCCAACGACGTCCATTTTACGTACTAAAATGACGTTTCTTTTTGGACGTCTTTAGGACGTACAGTTTTGCAACGTAAGACGTTCGTAGGACGTTCAAGACATCTATGAGACGTCTTTGTGCTATCTGGGTGGTTGCTACGTCGAAGCATGTAACAAATGGTCGGAAAGTAATTTCGTTTCCTCAAGGGAAAATGAAAGCCAGTTATTTAAAAAAGATTAAATATTAATTATGAAAGTATTAAGAATTAAATGAAAAATTTAAAAATTGCAACCTTTACCTTTTCCTTCGCTAATGCGACCAACTTTTAAAAACAATTAAACATCTCCAAAAAAAAAAAACTCAAATCGTTTGGTCCAATTCTAAAAAAAAGGTAACCTATTAAAGGTAATAGGCCGAACGATATTTTTTTTTTTTAAATGAGTACTATAGAAGTCTCCACTTGGAATGCGTAACAACGCATGAAACAAATAAAAAAATAAAACATTGGTACATTGTTGTTCATACATTCCAACAGCTCGGACAACTAAATCGTTTCGTCTCACACGACATTCAGAAAATCGTGTTTTCGCCGACTCCTCGAGGCAAACACTCCGCTGTCGGATGGGTCGTCGCGCGGACCTCCCACCTCGCCGGCCCGTGGTCCCAGAAAAGCCGGGGTACGCGTGAAATCACGCAATTACATCATCCCGAGTGACCGGAAACTACGAATGACCTGTACGGGGGTCCCTATCGGAGAGACTTTCCAATTGAATCTCCCGTGGCGGTATCCACGATTCCACGTTCACTGGTCCGCAAGGGCCGCGGTGAACCGGAGATAAGATCCTGAGAGCGGTGCTGGTTCCTCGTGCTGTTGCCAGCTCGTGCCGGAGAGCTGCTCCTTAAGAAGGGTGAGAAGTGTCACCAGGTTTTATGTCGCGGTCGGGAGGGGAGGGAAAACGTCCTCTGAAAACGATGGAGTAAGAGAGAGAGAGAGAGAGGAGGGGAGGAAGGGGGAGGTCGAAAAGAAGAAGGAGAGAACTGGGGGAACGGTATCGGGAGGGACAAGGAGCAAGGTGGTCGTGAGCGGAGGCGACAAATGGGGATGGAAAGAGAAGGAAATCGGGAGATCTCTCAATGGAGATAGGAGCCACGAGGTCCGGGGACGACGGAGCTTTTGGCTGTCGTGCGAAGGTTTCGTGAGAGTAATTTGTCGTGCGACCACCTCCGGGAATGTTTAAATGAATTGCTCGGGGTGGGCCCTACCACGAGTCTTCGGGAACTTTTATCGGCGCGACATCTTGTATGGGAATGCGGGCCCAACAGGAATAAGAGGCGAACCGAAACCCGCGCGGGAACGAGAGGAGCCACTTCTCCGCTCCGTGGGGATGGGGCTGGAGTCGACTTACCTCCCAGTTGGTTTATTACTCAATCCGCGCTCACGGCTAATGGATTCGTCTTCGCCCGGCCGATGTATACGCTACGTACCTTAGACACGCATTGACCACCACCTGCCCACGTGTCGATGTCTCTCGAAACATCTTTCCTTCTTTCGGATTCACCTCTCCGTGGAGGCACCCCTTCCTACCAGGGACCAAGGCCCCGGCCTGAGTGCACGGCTCGTTCCTCGATTTACGAGCGCCCGTCGTGCTTCGCGCACCCATGCGCACCGTGCCCGTGACCATGCCCCCGGTACGCGATGGCTGTTAAGGGTCGCGCGTATCTCGACACTTCGAAAATAATCGATTTTTTGCTTTCCACGGTATCAACCATCGGGAACACGCGTCTGAGTTATTGCTCGCGCCATTTTTGCCGCGCGCCGCTAATTTAATCACGTGCGCGCGCATCACGCTTCGCGGCCCACCAGGGGCCCGAGGTTTTCCACGGGTCTCGCGTCTTTGGGAAACGTACCGATAACACTGCCCAACGGCCAAAAAATCTTTCAATTCTCACTATGCAATTAGAGTCTTTTGCGCTGGTTCCGAATCTGCCCTTAATTTTTCCCCTAGACTTTGAACGAATATTGTGATGTTATTATAAAAGATATATTGCGTTTATTCTGTCAGTAACTAAATATTAAGGGCGGACCGAAAAGTAATTAAAAATTTCCCTTCCTGGCGAGAAACATTCATTTATTAAAAAATGTTAAGTATGTATCAACAAAATAATTTCCATCATTTTCTAACACTTCTTGCCAGCGTAAATGCAATTGTTCGATTCTCTTTTTAAAAAAGTCCTTCGGTCCCGCTAATATTATGTCCGCGAATAATTGTGAAAATAATGATATATGCGCACATTAATTTCGATTACCGATCTCTCGTCGCGCTATCGAAAAGCGCGCCGCGCGTTCGCGTTGCAACACCGTGCAATCTGAAGGACAAGCAATAAATTAAAGGCAAAACCAGAAACGAGGGGGCGAGAATATCCCGGCACACCCGTTCGGCACACTTCTGCTGAAAGCGTCCGTCAGATTTCCGTAAAAATCAACTTTTTACGACGTAATTTGTCGACGGCGCATCAACAATGTAAACCGGCAACATGTTTCGCGTGTAAAACGCATCCGCGAGAGCACGGCCGTACGTTTCGCCGACCTTAAGAGTGCGGTGTCCCGGACCGAAACCGAGAAGAAGAGCCGGCCAGCGTAAGGTTATCCTGGAATTATGCAAATTTCGATCGAATAATATAAATAAGTTTATCAGCGGCTGCGGAATGGAACGGTGATTACCAGATAAAAGTGGGCCCCGGCGGTGTTCGGGCCCCGCTAAGCGAATTATTACACGCCGCGGTGTATTGGCTGATGTCGTAAACAAGATGTTCGCATGGTTAGTATTTCTCCGCGTGCAGATAACGAGATGAGGTTCACGCGAAATTTATCATCGCGTATTACTCCGCTTAACTAACGCTTTCCACGGTACCCCGTAATACCGCTACGCCGGAGTATTTCTCCACGGGTTCAACGGGGCCCTAAAGGTGTCGATGGTTATATCGATTACCACCACGCGGAATTCCGTAACGAACGTGTCGCTGGTTTAGTCGACGACGGTAAACAGACTGACACGAAAATTCATGTTACCCGCGTCGCGGTTCTAATACGGAATCTATTTGAACAATAAATTATGGACAAATATTTGAACTGCGGCCATTTTGTTGAATCCATTTTGCAACCTATAGGCTCATATTAACACCTTGCCTTATTTTAACGAGTCAGACTCGTGATGAAGATTTTAAACAAAGTCTAACAAGTATTATAATATTATAAATATTACCCTTCTCTTTTTAGATGAAATAAAATTGTAAAAAAGTTGTAAAATATATATATAATGTTATAAGTAGATCTTTATGCAAAATAAGATTTTTTTATTTCAATTACACCAAATTGGAGTGAAATAGAAATTTATTTCTTAATATGTTTAATAGGTGGAAAATAATATAACAGTATCTTTAAATTTTTCCAGTATTTTTACTGTTGTAAATTATACCTACTAATTTTTGCCATAAATGCATAAGTTTTTTTAAATGCATAGTTTGTTTTTCTAAAAATATTACTCATAAAATTTTACAATTATATAATTTTATAATAATTACGCATTTTTGCTTGTTTTCAAGCTGCTCTCGAACAATAATGGGCGACTTTCAGCAATTTATATTTACGCTACAACTTAGTTTGAACATTTAAGACGAAATTTTGGACGAAGTTGAAAAAGTGATTTTTGGCCAGTCGATTTCGAACCACTGTGAGACGTTTTTATGCTATCTGGGTAATGTATATCTGCTTAAAGAATTATAAAAAAATCAAGCTCGTACAAAGTGTCCGCTATCCTTTGTCGAGGAGTGCAGCTCCCAGGAGGATGGAACACAGTGTCCGTCAAATAGTGTCGCGACGGTGCCGTCTCTCGATTCGATCAGACGCATCCCGGCCCACGTGATATCGTAAAATGGCAAGGGCTACCAAGATGATTGCAGGTCCGGGCGTGAGCACACCACCAAAATCGTCCGGGGACACACCCACACCTGGACAGGCAGACACTCAACGGAGGTGCCTGGGGATCGTCGGTTGAACGATTTATGGCGGAGAGGAATTCTATCGAAAAATCGTGGCTGTCCTGAAGTTTCTGTCAGACAGGCTGGTTAGGCTCGGGCCCGGCTACCGTGCAGATCGATCGTAAAATGCGACGGTTTACTCGCGAGACGGACGGTTCGTAGACTAATATCGCGGCGGGTCCCGTTCGGGAAGAGCGGCCGGCCACTGTAAAATCGGTGAAATCATTGACCGGTCGTGGTCCCGTGAATGGCGAGGCGAATTCTACTCGTCGAGGAAAGAAGGTGTGGCAGAACGAGAGAGAGAGAGAGAGAGTCAGGGCCTCTGTCTCTCTTTCTTGTTGTCCACTCTATTCCCCGTCGCGTCGTCTTCTCGCGACGACGGTGCCCCGGTGTTAGGCGCATATAAACACGAGCAGGTATTGAGCCTGCAGGTAAAAGCCCATGGTGGTCGGTGGCTCCGGAGACCCGCGAGATAAACTTTACTGCGTACAAGTAACACGTACAGGTAGGTGCGAGCTGACCGGCCGACGCATTGTCCCCGGCGGGACGGCCGTCCTTTATTGCGACGATGATTCGCAACGTCCACACCTTCAGAGAAACTCGCCGGGGTCGCGAGTCGAGTCAACGGCGATTTCGACGAAATTCTTCGTGTCCTCGGCCCTCTATCAGCCCGCGCGCGCTGATGGACGCGAAATCACGCGCGACCCTCTTCCGAGGAACCACGCCGACGCGCATAACGACAAATCGACAATTTACGACGACGACAAAAATGTAAAATCAGATTTTATTTGATTTTCTGGTTAGAAATGCTTAATCGTTCGGAAAAGTAGCTACTTACGGTTAATTTGCGGTCGAGGGTTATTATTTTTATAATTTAAAAAGAAAAACTGTTTCACAATAAATTTTTGTGTAGTCTTATTAATGATTATTAGGCCCGCTACACACATCCGTTTTTCTAACGTGCGGCGACCGTGCGGTACCGGAATTGCGGTTCAGTTTTCACAACATTATAAAGACTTATTTTAAAAAAATATAATTTTTTCGAGACGCAGTTTTCTTCTTTCTTGAAAATGATCCACATAGGGATCGAAACGTTGAAAGTTTAGATTAAACTTCCAAATTTGCTTTCTGTAATTATTTGATCGAACCATTGCGCCGAGATCATTATCACTTTATACATTTAACAATCATACGTTAAATATCATTAAGAATTTAAATAATATAAATTGTATTCTATTATCGTTTGACTCACAGCTAAACTGCGGAACTTTACGCAAAATAAAACTGTTTGCAACGATTCTAGGCAGTAGAAGTTAAATAAAAATTCATTTCATCGCTTAATAGATTTTTTACATTGGAAACGTCGTAACAATATTTCTAAATTTTTCTAGTGTTTCACCTAGACAATTTCTTCATAAATCCATGGAAATCCACAGTGTACTATAGGTTTCAGTAAAATCGAACCTTTACAACACAATTTATCTCCACTGATTGCAGATCAAGCGATCAGTAAAAGAAAAGCTCATTGTAATTTTAATGATTGTAGATAAACTCGATGTCATATCAATCACCAATGAAGACATTACGAGGAGTGTCTATCGTAGATAAGAATTGTATTTAAAAGCTGATAGAACTGAAAGAATTTACGTAACTCACTAACACCACTAGACTTAAGGGGCACTAAAAGTGACTATTTTTCATTGACTTATAAAAATAATGGAAATGTATTTGTTCAGATATTTGGAAATTTTTATCATTATTCATAGCAATAAAGGTAGTGAATCAATTTTCTATAAATTGATAAAATGAAACAACAAACTAACCAATCGACAGGGAACTTTCAGCATCATTTCATTCCATTGGCGTTTTCAAAAATTAATTCTTGAAAAAATGGCCATTTTCAAATTCCACTGTTCATTACCCAAAGTAAAACGCGAATTAACCATACCGGGCCGAGCAGCTAATTCCCGGTCGCTCGGCCGCTTCGAGTAATTACGAAGCCGACATATTTTTCTGGGGCGACGCTAAAATAAAATTGAAGCGGGCCTATTCGTTCGGCCTATTCCGCAGATAATCCATTGAGCAGTGAATCTCCGCGTCCACGATCGCGCGTTATCGCGTCTTAAAGGAGGAATACGGGTGATCCTCCCCGAAGCGTCCTGAATGAACAGAAGAGCGAAGATATTGAACCGGTTCGTGAACTAAAATAGAGGATAATTTCTTGGTTTTCCCTTTTCCGTTGCCCCTTTCCATCGACGGGAATAACGGCGGTGGTACGTTCGTCGTGCAGTGTTGTGACGACGCGATTGGTACCTATATGGTAATAATGTGACATGGTTGTCGGTCGCGCGTCGTCGGCTCGCACCAGGAGGCCTTATCTTACGGTGAAGGGGGCCCCCATCCATGGGGCCCCCTGTGAAGCCTATACGGATAGGGCCTCGGGTCTGGCACGCGGCACACCCCCGTATGCACGCCACTCCGCTCCACGGGATTCCTGCGGGATTCCTCTTCTGCGTCTACCTTTTTCCTTCTTCTTGGCTCCTCTCTTCCTCCAGCAGCCATCTCTCTCACTCTCTCCCTCTCTCTCTCTCTCTCTCGGCACAGCACCGGTGACTGGGCTCACCGAAATCACCGTCCATCGAGCTGATTTCATTATGAATGCTTCTTTATCGTGTTGTCGGTATTGTTGTTAATAAGACAGCCTCTCTTGGTCTTCTGGGACCGTGGAACCGCTCTTCAGAAATTTACGAGCGAGGCGTCTGTACGCCGCGCCGTCGACTCCGCCAGTCGTATTTGATTATTAATTCCTTCCTCCTTCTAATCGAAACGACCTGCCTATAGCTTTCCGCTTCGGAGAAATATTTCTTCTCGAATTAAGCGCGTGGACTGATACGCGGATTCGTTCCTCTTCACTGTTTTCGATGAGATGATTCTCTCTCTCTCTCTTTTGGCTTCGAGGAGAAGATTTTAGCTACCACGTTGTCGCGTATAACTCTGTATAACTTTTTTCCGAATAAAATTATTCAACGAAACTGATAAGCATATTCTGTCATCGCTATAAAAGTTTGTTGACTGTATTGCGGTAAAAATTGAATTTTTTTGGGGGCTTGTCATCTTCATTTTGTAGTTTGGTTTCTTTTTAAATTATCGTCGAATAGTTGATTAATTACATCATAAGTAGAAATGAAAAGTTTCCTCTAGAATTGCCAAAGACCGGAGTGACCTATTTTCTCTTTTTCAGTTATTTATTTTCTCTCAGGTTGAAAATAATATAACAGTATTTTTTAACACTACCACGAGGGGTCAAATATGACCCTTTTATATTTTTCATTTCACAATTGTCAAAAATTGCTTACATGGAAGTTGAGGGGAAGTTACATGGGAATTGATATATGATTTTTTTCACTGTTTTATGCAACAAAAATGAGGAACAATTCGGTCGTATACAGCACCCTTGGTGTAACTTTAGTGTAAAGTTGACGGCTCACATTTGAAGCTCGACGAAACGGCTAAAAAAATCGTACACCAATTTTTAAGGTGTCGTTGTAAAAAGGAAGCTTCAATCTTGAAATTCATGTTAGTTTCAGTCCCAACAAAAATTTTTCAGTCTTCACAGACGTTTGAATGTGTATCATTTTCAATATGAATCGCGTCTGCGGTTTCTCGTTCGCTACGTCATGAAAAGAAAACTTCGAATAAAATAAACGGTGGGTTTCGAAAGTAGAGGCTTTCAGCTTTAAAATGAGTCAAATTTTATGATCGTATGATAATTTTTTACGAAATTATTACTGTTTAAATATTGGCAATTTTTCGAGAATCGGGTATTCAGTGTTGAAATACTTCTTGGATCCACTGTATGTCATTATTTCTTGAAACGGAACAAGCTTAGGGGGTGGCCTGTTAAAAATTTCACAGTTAACCCTTTGCACTCGGAGCTATTTTAACTTAAAAATTAAACATTTCTTCCAGCCTAGAATAATTCCGTTCTACATTTTTTTATGGATATGATATTGATATAATACTTCATAAAATACTTAAATGTTTAGTAATTGATTAGATACCAACTTATTTAATAATGTCAACAATATTTTAAGTTTTAACTTTTAGTGGCGACTCTGAGTCGCCACTCGAGTGCAAAGTGTTAAAAAATAAGGTTACCTTTTTTGTTCCTGACTGTAGCATCAAACAGTGTCTTCGGGAATCGCAACCCTCCTGTTTCTGCCCCCATCGTCCTTCTCCTTCACGTTCTATCTCCCGTTTAATACGGTAAAAACAGGCGAAACGAGTCATTGGCAGGCGGCACGCATATAATTTCACCTATAACTTCCGCCTTGTACACGATGGGCCCAGGTATCCCGATAGAGGCGAGGAGGATTCTCTCTCTCTCCCTCTCTCTCTCTTCTCTCGTACACCCACGAGACGAGGCAACAGCTCGCCATTAAGGGACACGGATATTTCATCTGCGCAGTCATCGCATATTTCGATTTCTTCCCTGTCATCCGGCCGGCTCGTACGGGTCACTTCAAAGGAGCTCTGGCTTCGAGTCCGTACAATATACCTATGTACCCAACCCCGTCCTCTTCTTCGGGGTGTTCCCCCATCGCGTCGTTATTTTTTCTCCGACTCGGTGCTCCGATGATTTTCTAACGGACCGCGCCGCGTCGGGGGAAGACGAAATTTAAATCGATCGATATTTTCTGGAGTACACGATCGAAACGTTCCCCCTGCGATGATGGATTCGGTACACGACCCGCGACAAAATTCAGCGGGCATGTACTAGAAATAGGTATCAGTCGTACAGTTTCATCGGATCAACCCCTCGCAGCTGCAACGTCCAGTCGGACTCGAGCTGGAGATCTCGCACAGTATCTTCGTCATTGTTCGAACAAGTTGTTCATCGTACCATTTTGTGAACGCATATTGTTTTAGGAATAATTAACAATAATTAACGATCACACAGGAGATATAAAAGACACAAATCCTGTGGTCATCAGAAAACGAAAGACGTCAATTGGCGTCTACAGCCTACAACGCGTAGTTCCTACTGAAGATTTTGAACAGAATCTTCATTATTGTTCAAAAACGAATTTCAAGTTATTCATCGCACCATTTTATAAATATAGAAAACATATTTTTTGGCGGAGGGTAAATTTCACTATGACCACTAATTAACAATAATTAATGATCACAAAGGAGATATAAAAGCCACGAATCCTGTGGTCATCAGCGCTTAGAAAACGAAAGACGTCAATTGGCGTCTACCGTCCACAACGTGTTAATATAACATTTTTTTACCAAGAACCCTAATTTAATTTTCGATAAATATAGTTATGTATTAAAACAAATTATAATCTGTTTGACAGTAGGGTAATTGTTAGTCAGCCAATAATGGCTAGATAATCTTAAGCATTGTTGTTATTAATATGCTATTTTCTAAATGTTTCATAATACGTATATTTACACGAGGCTGCACATTAGAAGTGAAAAATGGCCTGATCATTGTGCTCATTCATATCTATAATAATTTGTTAGTAGATTTTTAAGCCATCATACCCTAATTTATTTTTAAGCCATCATAGACTAGTAAACTTTTAAACCATCATACTCTAATTTATTTTTAAGCCATCATACCCTAATTTATTTTTAAGTGATCATAAATTAATTTATTATTAAGCCATCATACCCTAACTTATTTGTAAGCCATCATACCCTAATTTATTTAATTACAATTCAATAGAAATCTAAATAAAATGAATCAAATACGTCTACAGTAGATTCTTCTTAAGACGCGTATAATAAAGATTGCTAAAAACCTCGAAGAAGATCTCGAAGGTCTGGCTGCGATTGTTTCACCGAAATGCTGGTGTCAGAAGCGATTCATGGATCGACTTAAAGACCTCGTGAAACCCGATGCCTCATCTCTATTCATTTCTTTCGTGCGACACTGCTCTCGGTCTTTCTTCCGCTCGTCGGATTCCGAAACGCATCGTGATTATACATATAAATCCCTCGAGGAATTTCAAAGTAGACACCTACGCCGCGCCGGGAAGCTGAAAGTGTGAACATGCTTGAGAGACAGCTGGTCAGCACGACTACTTTTTAATTATTAGTCATCACTAGGCTGTGGGTGTTTATGGTTAAATATATATCCCTGCGAATTGAATTATAGTAGGAACGAACTGTGTATCAATTTGTTAAGATTTTTATCACGCTGAGAATTAAATAACCCGAAACTTGATTCAGTTTTATTTTATCATTTCAGTGAAGCTTTTTTAGTGGTTTATTTTATATTGTTATTTAGTGACAGTTCGACTATGAAATTTCTTTTAATTTAAATGAGTATTATATTTTATTTAATGTATTAGTTTGATCTCGTTGAAGTTGTTAAAACAAATTACTAAATTTAGTTCCTATTGGTTACGATTGATGCAAAAAAATAAAAGAAAAACACTTCTGAAATAATAAATAAAATATACTAATTTTATTCAAAGCACTAAATGCTCGGTAAATTTGTTTGAAAGTACTTCAACTTTTTAAAAGTAGAATAACTTTTACCGTCCAATAAAAACTTTTTCTTATTTGCGAAAAATTTTCTATTTACGCATAAATATTCTTAGAACAGAAAATCTAAAAGTCAAAAAATAACTGTCACATCAGAACTAATTGAAAATTTCAACAGTGTCCAAGGCCTGATTACTAGACAGCGGATTTAAAAACAATAGAAAAATTTAAGGACACTGTTATATTATTTTCAACCCATCAAACATAAATTTCTGCTTCACTCCAGTTTGTTGTAATTGACATAAAAAAATTTGATTTTGCACAAAGATCCGATGATTACATTGTTCAATCCAGCTACCTCGAAATGGCACAACCGTCCCCGAAGAATCGAGTGACCATCGAGGGTGAAAAGATCCCTTTCGGAAGACGAAGAGTCTCCTCGGCGAGTGGACAACAGAATAAAAAGAGGAAGAGGAAGAAGAACGAAGCAGCAGCAGCAGAGGAAGAAGGAAGAGAAGAAGAATAAAGGTAGGAAGAAGTTGTCTCTTTAAGAAGAAGGCAATGACGACACGTCTCGCCTTCTAAAATCGTGTTGGTCCGCTGGCTGGTGCATTCAGCGGAGGATTAGCGGAATTAATAAACGTAAACCTTTTAACCTAACGCCGCGACGGTGCCGATAAATTCTTATTTATATTATAATCGGGCGACGAGAGGCAACGTGTGGGGACCACGAGCCACCATTATGGATGTTCCGGCGCGTCGTCACTTCGTAAACCTGTTGAATAAATTCCGACGTGGCGCTTCGTCGTTTCTAAGCTCGAAATTACACGTTAGAACAAGCGAGGCTGTTGGCCCTCGTGGACGCGACGCCATTTTCGAGTGCGTAAATATGCTACGATTACCTGGGAACGACGAAACGGGAACGACGCGACGTTAAGGGGTATGTCCTCGTAAAGAGGGACCCGATGGTTCCGCGGTGGCCGATACGGGAACCGGACGACGCAGATTTTACGAGCTTGATTCCAGCTAGTCGGAAAAATCGTACCCTCCGCGCCGAGATTTTTGGCGTTCATTGTAGTCGAAAAATCGAGGCCCGATTCGACGTTGCAGCGTGTGTAATTGCGAAAATCACGCTGGAGCTGTAGAGCAGGCACGTCAACAAAAGTCCCGAAATAAAGAAGAAACACATTTATTTTATTAGCAGTTAATTAATTATATATTGGTTTGTTTGGAAGTTTTTACTATTTAGAATAAGTTTCATAGCATTTTGTTCTACAATCTTTTGCGATTTTGCGCTTTTCGCAACTTGAAGATCCCATGCTCGTAGAATTACTATTATTATTATTATTTATTCATTACTTTAAACCGTATAAAGTTTATATAACATATACATGATAAATTATACAATATACGATTATGTCACGATTTAGTGTCTAAATTGCAATTAGTTTACATTAATTTTGTTTCAGTACAAACTATTAACCATTGCAAAATTCGATATCTTCAATTTTTTTAATTTTGAAAAATTAAATACAGTAAAAAAGAAATTTTCTGTATAAATTGCACGAGTCAGAAGACAAATAGAGGGGTCTTTCTTTTTTTAATTATTCTAAGCAGTCGAAAATAATGTATCGACACGTCTAAATTTTTTTAATTGTTCCTTTGTTTTAAATTGTTGATACATTTTCAGTCTGCATATAAGTTACCGAAATCTACAAAACGCATTTTTTAAATTATCGTTACAGATAAAAAAGTTGAAGAAACATCATTTTTTAATTTTTTTAAGATTCCTACCATTTGCAATCTAAACAAATTTTTACTCATCCTATAGCAAACTGCACCAATTCTTTTGGGCGAGGATATTTTTCTCCCAAGGTCATCTTTTTCAGAGTTATCAAGGTCAACGGTGTTTTTGACGCATATTTTTTTTATTGCATCGTGTAACTGATCGGAAAATAAATAATAACGTAACCTTCAAATGTCTACACTCTGGAAAAAATAACATTTGCAAAAAGTTCACCTTGTGTTACCATCCATATTGCATTAAAAACATTTGTTATGTCACCACAAATAAAGGACACAAATTTAGGTGGACCACCCTGTATAAACCATTTGGTTTAAAGCAATAATAAATAAATGAATAATAAACTCGTCGATAGATAATGCGTTAAAAAATGCCGGAACACTTCGATGCCCCGAAGACAAAGAGTCGAGCGCATAAAGTTGTCGAGTCCACTTATCGGAGCGGCCGGTGATAAACATTTCGGTGGTATGCCACGTCGTGGAAGGTCCCCGAAAGGTGTCCGTGATTTTAATTAATAAGGGCAGAAAATACCTGACCGTAGGATAAGGTGAGCCCGGTGATGAATCAACGGCGTAAATTATCGAGCGGCGTTATCTGGATGTACTATTGGCTGTTGAGGTACCTGCTCTCGTCCACACTCCCCTAAGCATTCACACGTAAAATTACGTTATCTCCCGGGTTTCTTGGGAGGCGAAAGATACATCCCGGAGTAGTACTCGGATACAGGTAGATAGATCGTCGTACGGGTACGCAGAGGCGCGCGTAAAACGATCGAGAGAACCGGCAGGATCGCATAAACTCTCGAGATTTAAGCGGCCCGAGGGCTCTCAGACGAGGAAACCATCTTCCACTTCGACCACCATGGCTACGCTCTTAGGCCGGTCTTCGCCTATGGTTTAACAATGTTTCACCTGAAAGGTGAGCTAAATGTCACGGGGCCCGTGACCGTAATGCTTTTAAGCGGAGATATTGAAAATGAAATCGTGAAAATAGTATTTCAATTACCGTGCGCGGGGATGCTTTCGTTCGTGGGAGTTCCGACGCGACGCGAATGCCAACGTGCAAATGGGGCGAGCGGGAAAGAGTGCGATACAAGGGACCACGAGGTTTATTAGGAAGTCTGCTGCAAACATGTCCCGTTTCAATGGGACCGTTTCGCACCTAACTTGGACGTTATTACACTCGGAAGTCTTGAATCACTGGATTCCTCGGGAGAGAACTCCATTTGCCACCCCTCGAGAACCGTTTGGATGTGTTTGTGGAATTTTTCTACAACTTCAGAGATATTTATGTATTGAGAAATTGGAATGAAATTCGAATTTATTGTGAGAGAATACCTGTACACGTGGAATTTTTAAATCAAATCGTTTTCATTTTCAAGCTAACCCAATATACGTATCACTTTATAAATTACTTTGTAAAAATAACCAGAATGTGTCTATCCAAATTCTCAGTTATTATTTTTTTATATTGTATGGTCGGAGAAATAAATGTTTTAATTAAAAATAAAGCTGGCCTCAACAAAAATTACTTATTGTTAGTGAAAAGATATTTGAAATTACTAGTGGAAGGATACTTGTCAAATTTTGAGCTTAACAAAATTAAATAGGTTGATATCTTACTGATTCTGTTAGTTAACAATTGGGCTTCGATAATAAAATGGAGACTGTACTATAAAATATAGAATAAGGATATTTGTCAATTTCGGGGCTTATAAAATTAAATTATTGATATCGTACTGATTTTGTTACTTAGGAAATTTTTAGTGGAATCAATCTCTTGTGTCAGCAACAGTAACAAAAATAATAAGGAATGCAAAATAACAAAAATAAAATTGTCTTGTGTGTAAGAAAAATATTTAATGGTTACGGGGTTGATATACAAGAGAATAAAATCTATAATAATAGAATAATATTTAACATTTCTAAAACAGTATTAAAAAATAGAAATGATAATTGTTCAGAATTGTTTAAACGATCTTACTTTTATTTTGCAGTAAACGATTAAAAGGATTATTAAAGACATTGATTAAAGCCTATGCAAATATTTTACGTGGCACCTTCAGTGTTAGACATGAACGGAGTTTGGTTTAATAGTAACTCACTGTGTTTATCGAGTCCTGTACATTTACAGACCTTTACATATAAATATCGAGAGTTCTCTAGACGCTAAATTAGTTTGAAGACAGTAATGTTTATAACTTATAGGGTTCGATTTGCTCCTGACTACACGTAGTCACGTCGTCATGTAGATTGCAGATGTTTATGCAAATCCATAAAATACAACGCTAATTTATGGAAAAGAAATAGTGAACATGATACTTCCTAGACAAAATATTTTATTGTGATCATAAAAGTCTGTATAAAGTGGTAAACTTTATAAATTCATTGTTTCGTCGCGTTTTATGATGACAATCTAATGACGTAGACGTACATAGCAGGCTAATAAATCGATAACTATATAAAATATTTAATTTATTTTCAAATAACTCTTGTTTCACGCTCCTTTTTATTGTTGATAAGATCGTATATAATACAATGCAATGGTGTATTAGCATAAGTTTTTCATTCATTCTGTACACGCTGCTATTTACATAAGTACTTATTACAGCCTGTAACTTACAGGTGCTTTATGTTCTTCTCTACAGCATTCATTCTTGTGAACACTTGCAGTATGTTCTCCACGTTTTATGTGTCATCTACCTCATTATGTTTAGCCGACATTTACTTCACCTTTTAGAACATAATTTAGACCAGAAAAATTGGCTAAGCGTATTCTAAATGTGAAGGCGATTCGTTCATTCAGAAGATCGCAGAGCCTCTAAATTTTCGATTTCTATTGGATTGTGCTGGTTGATTATTTATTAGTTGAAGCTGTTTGTTATATCTAGCATCAAATATATTTTTAATTGTTCTCACATGTGAAAGGAAATAATCATTTTCTTATTACATTTTATTATTCACTATATTCTGTTGTATTGTAGTTTCTTTTAGTAGACATTTTATTGTTTTACACAATTTCTATTGCATTATCAAAGACAATTGTTAAGTAACAAAATCAGTACGATATCAATAATTTAATTTTATAAGCCCCAAAATTGACAAATATCCTTATTCTATATTTTATAGCACAGTTTCCATTTTATTATCAAAGCCCAATTGTTAACTAACAGAATCAGTAAGATATCAACCTATTTAATTTTGTTAAGCTCAAAATTTGACAAATATCTGCCCACTAGTAATTTCAAATATCTTTTCACTAAGTAATTTTTGTTGAGGCCAGCTTTGACCTCGAACTTCAAGGTCGAAAGGTCAACAATGTTTTTTCTATTGCACCGTATTATTCTATTCATCGCAATTTGCATCCACGAGGAATTATTCCAAAAATTTATTTCTCCGACCATACAGTATAAAAAAATAATAGCTGAGAATTTGGATAGACACATTCCGGTTATTTTCACAAAGTAATACGTAAAGCGATATCAAGTTTAGTGGGAAATGCATTTTGGAGTGTCCGTATTCGAAGGCTCCTTTAGAATGTGGAAAGTTAAATTATGCTATTAGTTAGGCGCCCTCTGAAACTGCGCAGTCCTTTCTGGGATAGCCTGATAATAAAAATGATTTGATCAAGCACGTTTTCCAAGTTATCAGCAGGATGTACATATAAAAGCCGGAGAGGGTTAAAGGATCCCCGTGCGTCGTGGCTCCTTCGTAAAAAGACAATGGTTCGTGGCCGGTTGAGCCTCTTAAGTGAGTTTATGCACAGGACGAGCCGCTTGTCACGGTGAATATATTCACTGTACTGACTTAAGAGGTTAACTATGCCCGGCGATATTTCAATAGGAGGCGAAGCAAATATCATGTTCCAGCCCAATCTCGCGATGGGGCAGCGAGAGAATAAACTGTAAAAGGTGTAAATCAATGAAGTAATGTAACGAGTAGAGGCGGAGGGATATATTGGTAACGTAATAAGTAGTCGGATCGTATGTACGTCGGCGACGAGCTTAAGGCTCCCTTCACACGATTTCGTATTTCCGTGTTCCGTGGAGTTTAGTGTTGCGCGAACGGTGGATTTGTTACGTGCCGTTACGCGGCGCATTGTCAGTAAATAGATAGGGTGTTGCGAAAACTTATTGTTAGCGAGTCGCGGATCTCAGACATTTGTAAAACGCGAGAAAGGCGAAGGGAAAGGTTGCTTTATCTTAATTATTACTATTTTATTTTTATTAATCTCGAACGTATGTATATTGGTACGAAGTACCTACGTGTTAAACAGCATTGATTCATTAAATCAGATTAAAACCAGTTGTTCGCTAAATTAATTGTTAACTATTCAATTTTTTTTATCGATCGGAAATTGTTGAAATCAATTAATATTTTCGGCGCTCGAGTTCTAAATAATAATTGACAAGTACATAATTTTAGTCACATGGGATTTTATACTCTGAAAATAGGCAAGAAGAAAATTGTGTGACAAGAAAATTTCCTTAAAATGCTAATAGTTATTTAATGTGAACCTATAAACAACACAATTAATAGGTTTTTCGATGACTGTGCTATATCTAAAAACAATTAAATAACTTGCTATATAATTAATTTCAGGAGATGACATTACTCGAGTTAATTATGTCATCCTTTAGATCGAAATGGATTGAATCAATCCATCGAGATTAATGCAAGACGAAATTATAAATTAGTGTAAAATTGAATCTTTATTAGAGCTTCTAAATAATAATTGACAAGTACATTATTTCAGTCCCATACTTGGGATTTTATACTCTGAAAATAGGCAACAAGAAAATTGTCTGACAAGAAAATTTCCTTAAAATGCTAATAGTTATTTAATGTGAACCTATAAACAACACAATTACTTGTGGATGTAGATGAAATTTTATTATCTCACCACGTTTCTCTCTACCAATTCGATAGAGACGAATATTAATTATAAACACAATTTTAATACATTTAATGTATTTCAATATAAATTTTAATATATTTAATATATTTTGACATAAATAAAATATGAATATTCACACCTAGCTATCGAAGGTCCGCATAAGGGTTGAAGTAACTCCAAAATTGCGTGCTGTTGCAGCTGCAGTAGTGTGAATCGAGCCTAAGGGCAGCTAGGATGCCTCGCACGCAGATGCGTGAAATAATAAAATAATGAAACACAGCGAACGGGGGATATATATCGGTAATATAATAAGTAGTCGGATCGTGTGCGCGGCTGTGAAAGGGGAGAGGGAAACGTTCGAAGGAACCCTTCAAGGTTTTACAGTCGTTTTGTATCGATATTACAGCAGTCCTCCGTTATCTTAAAGACATAATATCGTAATAACATGCGAGCGAATTTTTACAGCGAGCGAATTCCTTTTCGAGAATACCGCGCGCGCGTGTGCGCGTCTTTCGCGCGAGGGGGGAGGGTGGTCCGTTTGTCTTTCACGGGGATTTTTGAAATTACCCCGAACCCGTGTAATTTGAAACTGCAGCGGTAGATGTTGCAAAATACTCGGCACTTCTCTGCGTTTCTGTTGCGCTAGAAATTTCATTCCCGGCGACGTTCGAAAAGATTTAGTCCCGAGATAAACCCCGCTGTCGTTGCTCGAACGCTGATAAACAGACGAGGTAAAAAGTTATCTTGCGCCTGCGAAAGGGTGGGAATCTCAGTGAAAATTGTTTTCGGTACTTACGGAGACTCGTTCCTGGTTGTAAGATCATTTTCATTCGTTCTGAAATACAAGACAATCATGGTACAATGTTACAGGTATACATAAACTACCAGAGTGTAATGTCAAACTTCGATAAATTAACAGCTGAACATAATTAACCGTGGCGTAACACAGACAGATTCTAATTATTTTATGTAACGATAGGTGCGGTTATTTAGGAAGAAAATTAACAATTACTTGCATATGTTATCTAATTTTATACAGGGGGTCCCGCATAACTTTTTATTGAATAAATTAATTAGAATGCGGATCTTTATGCAACATAAAAATTTTCTGTATAAATTACCAGAGTCAGGAACCACAAATAAAAGGGTCTCTCTTTTTTTTGGTTATTTTAAGAAATAGAAAATAATGTAATGACATACCTAAATTTTTTAAATTGTTCCTCTGTTTGAAATTGCACATACCTAATAAAATCCGCAGTAATAATTAATACTATGATCGGAGTTATTGCTAGTCACTTGAACATTAAAATTTTAAACATCACCTAGCATATTAAAATGTTTCAAAAATTATTGAAAAATCAACATTCCAAATGAATTGTTCGACAAATTTGTAGGTGTCACAACTCTCCATGCTGCATTTTAAATTATGAAATTATAATTTAGACTCCTTGCATATTTGATTAAAAATTTTAATAATAATTATAATATATAATTACAATTTATACTCACGCATTGTATTTTTTATAATAATCTAAATATATTTTCAAAATGTCTCAATAATTTATTAATCAACGGAACAACATAAAATAGATATTGTTGATGTTCGTAACACGTGACAATTGCAGTCGTACAAATGTATAATCCACTACACCTAATTCCAGCTCTAACCGGCGACCGCAAGTAGTAACATATGACGAGAGATCGCTTATGCGACCGACCATGATCCCCTCGACGCTGTTTCTGAATATCCTTTAGACAACGGCCGATGGCCATAGCTGATCCTCGCAGAGTATACTTGCGGCTGGCCGCAAGAAAAACACTCCGAAAGAAGAAACAGATAAATCGACACAGAGATTGCGCACAATGTATCGTAAATAAGATCTACGATTTGTTTCTCCAAGTCGAATACGTGGACGCGTTGAGTTTTACATAACTCACCATGAGGAGGTTCAAAATCGAATGTAGAAAATCTTCATGGAAGATGCTTCACGCGAAACTTTCACCAACACGTTTGTGACATTTTTCTGATTAAAATGAGTCCAAACACGACACCGTTTGGATTATATTTACGCGTTTTGGTGGAACCTCGACTATCCGAACCGAAGATACCTGGATATACCAAATATCGTGCACATCTATTGCACATGTATCGAGACATTACTGTACTTTTTTTTGATAATCTCTTGTCGAATGACCTAGTAATATCTATTGTACATATAA
The DNA here is from genome assembly GCA_028454225.1 of Lasioglossum leucozonium. Taxonomy (NCBI): domain Eukaryota; kingdom Metazoa; phylum Arthropoda; class Insecta; order Hymenoptera; family Halictidae; genus Lasioglossum; species Lasioglossum leucozonium. The sequence continues at coordinate 9,808,659 of CM052222.1, read as the reverse complement.
CGAGACATTACTGTACTTCTTTTTTGACAAAGTCTTGTCGAATCTCCTCGCAATATTGAGGGCAATTTTTGATAAATATCGTGACATCTATTGCACATATATCGAGACATTACTGTACTTCTTTTTTGATAATCTCTTGTCGAATCACCTCGCAATATTGGGGGCAATTTTTCCACAAATATCGTGCACATCTACTGTACATACATCGAGACATTACTGTACTTCTTGCTTGCTGATCTCGTGCATCATCTCCAAATGGTGGGGATAATTTTTTCACAAATATAAAGACGTCTTTATGCTATCTGGGGTGGTGACCTTCATAATGACCCCTAATTTTTCGGGTGTTTGCACTGTCTGAAGTTGCAACGTATGTCACAGCAATGAGCCCCTAATTGTCAGCCCGGCTCTCGAATACTCTTGGCAGTCGAAAAATTGACTGAAGAGCAAAACAGTGAGTGGTACTCCTGGTCCCGAGTGTGACAGACCGAAAGGATCGGGTCCAGGATTAGGAGAGTATCCCGGAGCATGAGTAAGGGGTCCGAATCTGCAGGGTATGCGCGAAGAAAAACAGGAAGAAGGTTTCGCCGCGAGGAAGAGGACGAAGCAGCGAAGCAGGGAAAGCGAAGGAAGAAGGTGGAGGAGACCGAGTTAAAGGCTCATACACGTGGGCGAGTATGAGGTTGTGTCGCGCGAGTCACCGGTCGGTTGCCCAGGGCGTCCTGCCGTCCGTCATCCTGTCCGCCCGTCCGTATTTCGTGGGCTAGTACACCGGCAAACGAGAGTGTGCTAGTAACACTGCCAAATGCGCTCGCGCGCGCGTCAGCGCAGGCCCCGTCGTTCCGCCAATCAGGGTCCAACGTGAGCCAAGTCGCGCGATTTCTGCTCGTTCAAAGTGTCACATCCGGGGACGGGCGTATTGTAATTTACTCGCTCATTCTTTCGCCCGCCGGTAAATCACGAGCCATCGCGGGCCTGTTTTAATTGTCCGGCGAGATTAGAGGTGAGCTATGATACTAGAGACGGCGGACCATCGGAAGGAAATCAAAGAACATCGCCGCGCGATTATTTGCATCTTGTGGCGCGGCGCTCGTTAATGGCTCGGAAACGATTTATTTCGCAGTGGTTGATAGAAAAATTTGTTGCTGGTAGGAGAGGAACGCTAGGTCCGCGTGCTGGTTAAATGACGGCCTTGTGACACTTATCCGACTCATTTGATATTTCTCGATTGGTGGTGTGTCATTTTTTTGCTGATAGTGTAATTTCGACAAATATCAACTTTTTTGGGGATTTCGATTCTCACTATGCAATTCTTATAAAGTTTTTTTGCGCTGATTCCGAATCTGCCCTTAATTTTTCTCCTAGACGCACAGTTTGTGAGAAATTTGAGTTTAAAAAAAAAACAGTTTTATTTCGCAGTGGTTGATAGAAAAATTTGTTGCTGGTAGAAAAGGAGCGCTAGGTCCGCTTGCTGATTAAATGACGGCCTTGTGACATTTATCCGACTTAGCCACTTTTCATTTGACATTTTTCGATTGGTGGGGTGTCATTTTTTTGCTGATAGTGTAATTACACTGTCCAACAAATTTCAACTTTTTTGAGGAATTTCGATTCTCACAAAAGACGGACCAATCAAAGGGCAGCTGCAAAGGTCAAACAACGGCTCGGCCAATGCCAACGCCCGGCTCAACGCGAGCTGCTAGTAGCCGCGCTCTGATTGGCCTGTGTTTTTCGTTAATAACTCCTCAATGAAACCACTGAGAATATTTTCGCAAAGGAGAAAGTTACTTGAGATCACATCAGGAATCGGGGGTGGCAAGCAAGTACAACATTTTTGGGACACCCTGTATAACAATCCTGTAACAGTGTTTCTTGATCGAACAGTTTTGTAACATTTGCATCCTAAAATCGGACATATGCAACAACCTAGTGGAATTGCATCGAGTAAGCTTCGCAATGTTCGACTGAACTTGCTCCCATGCCGACTCATTCGTGATTCTAATGTAAATCAAGTTAAGCGTCGACCGTGACATCGATGCAAAGCCGTTCGCACGTGGCCCCTGGTGCAGCTGTTAAACGATACACGCCTGCGGAATTGTGGGTGGCCACCTTCTGCGTGTGCATCCGCCGATCGTATATCGGCAAGTACAACTTCGTTCTGCCCGGGTATGGAGACGTTATACCCGGGACCTCTTGCGCAAAAACATGTACAGGGTGTTAGTTATTTATTAATCCGCCGAATCACGCGAAAAGGGAAAATGTGGCGCGCGAGTAATCGATTCGGCGACTGCCTATAAAAAATATATATAATATAAAAAATATCGGCCAATAAAAAATATGTTTCAACCCTTTCCACTCGGAGCTATTTTAACAGGAAAATTAAACAACTCCTCCAACCTAGAATAATTAAATTTTATGAATATGCAATTGATATACCTCATAGAATACATTTTAAACAAAAAAGAATACAATCACAACAATTTTGTGGAAATTTTATCGAGCGTAGCTTAATGAAATCAAAAATAATTTTCAGGCCTCTGATATCATATTATCTGGTTATCTAAATTTTTATTCGTACATGCAAATACCGACACGTCTTTCGCATCAACCGATAGTGCACATTGTATGGAAATATGTGGCCCATATTGTTGAATAAAATCGCAGACCATCAGAAAAATGAATATCCATTAATATGCTAATTCCCATTACGATAATGCGCAGCGATACACTCGAATTTTTCTGTTTCACCGATACAATGTATGCGTGTATGCCTCTCTATCGATGACCTGCACAAATAATTTCCATTAAGCCAGCGATTTGAACTTTAGATATCAGATTGCGCAAAATGGTAATCGCATATCGATGCTGTAATTATTTCTGTGTTTCAATGCGTAAAATATGTGTTGCTCATCATATATCAAAGTTCACTCGTACGCAATATCCAATTCCTTTGTGTGTTGAGCGGAAACTTATAAATAATTGTTGTATAATACATCATTGACTCAAGCGCCACAAAAATAGCGATGAGTATAGCGATTTTTAAACGTGATTTTTTGTTGTTGTTGTTGTTGTGTAACACTTTATCGATGGGAGAGAGGAGAAGTTTTATACGTTTGTTTATACGAATACTTGACAATGCCTGTCTTTCGTGAGAAAGTGTTTATTAGCATTTTTCTGTACCAGGTGATCTCTGTTTACTATGTAATTTAGCACATTTTTAAAAAACATTTATTATATTCTATATCACGATAATATATATATTCTATAAGAGAAATTGAAGTCGTTTGGTCCGTTTATAAAAAAGTTATTCTGATCTAAATCCTGTGTGATCAATAGACAGCGGATCTTTATGCAGAATAAAAATTTTCTACCTGGTTTGCAACAAACTGGAGCGAAATAGAAATTTATTTTCTATCTTAATATGTTTAAGAGGTTGCAAATAATATAACAGTATTTTTAAATTCTTCTAATGTTTTCACCGTTTAACCCTTTGCACTCGGAGCTATTTTAACCCGGTTACGCTTATTGGGTCCATGTGGACCCGAAGCATTCTTTCATTCTTAGTAATTGATCAGAATAATGCTACAGCAATTTTTAATGGCGACTCTGATTCGCCACTCGAGTGCTAAGGGTTAAAATTACACCTACTCATTTTGCCATAAACGCATAAACATCCGCTGTCTAGTGATCAATTATGCGAATAACTGTACGCCTAGATAAAGAGAAACTTGTAAAACCCAGCTGTTACGAGTGTCGAACAGTGCAACGGGGTCCGAGGACGCCGCGAGGATCAGAAATCGCCGATTAAGATAGACGTACAAGCGCTAACGAAACAGAAGTGTGAGAAGGATCAGTGTAAAAAAAAAAAAAAGAAAAAGAAGAAGTGGTCTCACTACCAGGAAAACGTTGACGAGAGCGTGGCGCAGGTAAGCCGAATCGTCCGGATCGAGCAAATTCAGCGAAGCCGAAGGTCTCGCGTTTGAACAAACGGAGGGCGCGCAGGTCAAAACCCAACAGTCACAAAACGATCGTGTCATCGGTATCGCGGAGGAAGAGAGTAACCCAATCGTCCGTTCCCCGAGGCACGCGTGTAAAGATATGTATACGCTGAGGACAGGGAAAAGCAGAAGAATCAGAAGAAGAAGAAGAAGAAGAAGAAGAAATTCCGAACGAGCGGAGTAGGTACTGACCAGACGTGTTATCGACGCTCTGCCAACCCCTTAAATCAGCGAAGGTAGGCAAAGCCGTGGGGATGAAGAAGGAAGGGGAGGCCGAGGAGGTGTGCGCTCCTCCTTTTTCTTTCCCTGATCCCTCGGACTTTTTTTCTCGGCTTCGTGACGAAGAGAGGACATGCGCATGCAGATCACGTCGGTTGTAGCCAAGTGATAGCGTATCTGTGGGCGGCGCGTGCGTGTGGTCCTTCTATGTCCCCTTTAACTCTCATCCTTTCCTTCGTCTCCTCCACCATACTCGGGGGAACGCATCGTACCGCACCGCGCCGGCCCGTTCGGGCCCGTTCCGTCTCTTTTTCGCCTTGTACCTGAGCCTCCTTCTCCTCCTTCACCTCCCCCTACACTCGTCCCGGCCGATATCCTACCGGTTTACCTCGTCGCCTTTAAATGGGGAAATGACAGACTTAATACGCGATTTAATGCGTGTCTACCTGACGCTCTGCTTTCCGCAACCGGCACGGATTCCTTTGCCGAGGATTTTTCTTTCTGCAACACGTTCACCGCCCCACCTAAGGCCAAATCGATAATTCACGAAAATATAAAATTAGACTTATGAGAAGACTGCTTAATCATTATCTTCGGAAGAGAAAAAGAAACAATTTCACACTAAAGTTTTGTGTTAGTGTTTTCGGCGCTCGGGTTCGATCAATTGTTACTATTTAATAGCATGTTTGCAATATATTTATCGACGTTTCGGTCTTATTTAAGCAAGGCGTGTCTGCTGGAAGTCGAAGTAAAAATTCTTAATTAAATAAACAAACAATTCAACTGCAAAACATAAGAAGAATTTACGAATATAACTTAAGAATAATAACTTGAAAATTATAACTTAATAATAATAACTATAATTTAAGATTATAAGAATTTAAGAATCTAAACACATTAGGAGAATTTAAAAATATTGTTATACTATTTTCAACCTACTAAACATATTAATACTAAATCTACCGAGCACTGAAAAACGATAAAACTGTTTCAGCTTGCAATAATGACAAGGCTCTATTTATTCAGATTTTGTGCATTGTTCAACACGATATTTGCTTGGACAAATCGTATTTTTTATAATTGTAAAATGAAAAATATAGAAGGGGTTAAGAAAGGAAAGATATTTTCACTGGAATTTATTGTAATTTAGATTAATAAATTTTTATTCTGCATAAAAATCCGCTGTCTTCGATAATGTTTAAAGTGAAAGTAGCTTTTCGACTGGCTCTCATTCAGTGGAAATCCCAATTGGACTCCGGCAAATTAATTTCGTCAAGGATCAGGCCAACCTGTCACGAAATTATGTAAATTTGCATTAGGGGACAAGATTTTTGTCTGATCTGGATCGGAATTCCTCCAGTTACCAAGTTCGGATCCGACTCCTAGGCCTCCGAAAGAAGTGGAAGTCGACCGGTCGTGCGAGATTCTCCTTATCGACGTTAGGCCCGTCTTCGGCCCGTGGGCCTGAAATAGCGTCTTCGGGCCCACCTCGTGCCTTCCCAGCGTCCACCATCGAAAAAGAAACGTAACCCTAGACGTATCGTGGTGTCATGTCCCGCGCACCTGGCGGCCTCGTTCTTTGTAACACGATACACGCGTTTCTTCTTCTTGTTCGTCTTGTTCTTCTTCTCTCTTCGTCGCCGTCGTCGTCGTCGTCGTCGTCGTCGTCGTCGTTCGTCGCCGTCGTCGTCGTCATCGTCGCCCCTGCTGCCGTTGCGTCTTCCCTCTTCTTCTTCTACTTCGTTGGTGCCTTCTTCTTCGCTGTCGAGCTCGCTTCGTGTTACGGACATGAAGAGTATCGATTGGGATGACAAGAAAAGAAATGTTCAGTGCTAATTAGTTGTCGGGAGACTTCCAAAGCCGGTCCCACGGACCTCGGACATCGTTTGGGAGCTGGACCGTCTTTTACACTAATTAACTCCCGTACCCTCCTCAGAAATTGTTGCATGACTGAGCCTAGGATTTATACTTCCATCATTTTTGCTTTACACTTAATTTGTTGATTCCAAGTACGACATGGTGTATGACACAAAATGTGACGTTCAGATATCAGGTAACATGTGACATTATTGATATTACGTTAATATGCGACGGAAAATATCACATTATAATATTCATGACGTAAAGTATAACATTATAAATTAAAAATAATTTGTCGATTTAATGTTCCATTTAGAATATCATATTGTGTCGAAATATTGTATAATATATGAAAATTGATTAGCATTTAATCCGAGCAGTGGCGTGAGAGTTAATATTTCTTCCGATGATTAGTATAATTAATGAATATGCATTCCAAAACATACTACTCAAAAACAGTTTAGTATTTATAAATTAATTGGAAATCCGTATATGATTTGAAATAATGTCAAGAAAATAGGTGTATTCATTTTCACGTTAATTAGTATTTCATTTATTAATATGTTCTTAAGATTACTTTTTCATTCATAGAAGAAAAAATGTATACTAACTTCTCCAAAACTAAAATATAATAAAAAATGTATACTAACTTTTCCAAAACTGATATAGAAACAAATGTGTACTAACTTTCCCAAAACTGAAATTAAAAAAAAATGTATACTAACTCGTCCAAAAGTTTCAATCCAAGGTCCATTTCTTGTTTGCAACTGAACGAGTGAATCGACGAATGAGTTCTCGAAATTGCACTGCCTCGTGCCACGTAAACAAACATAAATTGCTTGGTAACGGGTGTCTGGGTGAACAGAAAGCGCAGGTGAACGACAGATTAAAAAATAATATAATAAAAGTTTATTTTACACGTACAAACGGAATCGCGCAACGCGCACGTAGTTACAGTAAACGTGAGAACGGTCCTCTTTACATACTACGTCGGATGCCTATACATAGAAAAAGAGAGACAGAGAGAGAGAGAGAGTCGAGTGTAACACAATTACAGATCTAACGGGGATAATCGTGACGTACAATAATAATCGTAATCTAATATTAACAGTTACAGATACGTACGCGGTTGGATAAAGAAAGAATCGGGGCTCGCGTGTCCAACAGTGTGCGGCTTCGGATCTAGCGTCCGTATAAATCTCATTGAAAGGATCGTGCGACGAACGAGTCGATCGAACGCATCAAAGTCTGCATTCGAGGGCCACTTGTTCGCGGAGGTTCACTGTCGCGGAACACCAAGGTCGAACAATCGATCTTCGTCGAAGGGGAGCAAATTGGTCGCGGGGCGAGGGGGATGGTGTCGCGGGCGAATGAAAATTTGCTAGTACAATGCAGTGGGGGTTTCACTAGGGGCACTAGGAGGTCTCCTGGAGGACGACGGTGCTGGAGCCAGGTACGGGGATCCCCGGCGGCGGCGGTGACGTCGATACGCCCAAATTATGAGTCAACGAGTGCCTCCTCAGGTCGCAATTCCGACGGAAGACCTTGCCGCAGGAGGCGCAATGGTACGGCTTGATGTCCGTGTGGGTCAGCAGATGAGTCTTCAGGTTGCTCCTTTGGTTGAAGCTCCTTGCGCAGACCGGACACTTGTGCGGCGACTCCTCCATGTGCAGGATCTTGTGCACCGCCAGGGTCCGGCTCTGGCAAAACCCTTTGCCGCACTCCGCGCATTTGAACGGCTTCTCCTTGCTGTGGATGTACCTGGAAAATTATAGCTCCGCGTCATTCCTGCTGTCTTCCGGTTCTACGTTGATGCGCGAGCTGTGTAAATTAACCCTTTGGCTACTGTGGGCGCTTACAAGTTTTGCGTTTCTGACACCGAGAGCGCCTATAGAAAATTATATTGATATTTATTCCCATAAGTTCTCGGTGCGCATCGTAACTCAATTCCTGCCGTATGGGACGACCATACAAATCAAAGTCTGCCGTAGTCAAGCGGTTAAGTAATGAGACTGGCAACCTAGCATTCGACCCGGCAACACTGGGGAACGCGGGCTTAGACTATACTAATAGACCCGGCATAGGTATAGTATGTGTATGGGAAAACCGAGAATTCAGTGTCCGAAAGATGATGGGACGTCACAAGATAAGTCTTAAGATTATTTCAAAATACTTTTCATTGTAATACCTTAATAAAACATAAAATAAACATTTGTATCTCAAAGACAGTTTATATATTGATTATTTCATGATGAAATGCCAAATTCTTTGAAATTATCCTGTTCATTCTTGTACTGTGTACAGTGCCAAGCGTAGGCACTGTCGATGAGCATAGCTTGTACATCTTTTGAAAATGTGACGTCACAGTGTCTTTCAGCTGATTTCATCTTTCGGACAGGGAAAATTATCTACGCCGTGTCTATAGGTATGGTCTAATGTACCGCGGTTTCTGCGCGAGTTTGAACTGGCTCATTTGTATTTTTTTCGTGAAATAGTATTTTCTGGTACGGTCTAAATCAGTGACGTGAATTTCGAGCGACCTGGTGTGCCATCAGGCTTTGCTTCAGACTTGGGCGCAGTGCGACGGACACTTTTGCAAACGTACAGGAGTCCTTGTAATTTTATTGTATAGAAACTATTTAATACACCAATGGTTAAGTATTAATTTGACAACGTAGTGAATTTACATTAAAAAAAGATAAACACATTAACAAAAGTCAACGAGATTGAACTTGGATGAATGAAATTTTTATTAATTTCCCTCAGGGTTATAATATGTTTACAACTTCGGACTTTGATTAAACTTGAATGTTTATAGTGTAAAAAACTTCATATCTATAAACGCAAAAGGAATAAATATTTTCTTTAATTATAGCCCGAAGACGGTAGAATAAATCTCTAATATAAAAAAGAAATTTGACTTCCATCGCCAGCACTTAATTTCTACGTTCACATGTATGAAAATAAATGAAAAAGAAATTGTAATAATATAACCGTGGATTTTTTGAATTAAATATGTATTAACGTAAAAAATTCTTGAATCAATCTCAAATCATTCCAATATCCAGCGCATTCGTGATTTTTATACGAACATCTTCGAATACCAAATAAATATATCGTGTGAGAGCAGGACAGAATTACGATCAAATTCATGGCGATTACCTCTAACAGTAAAATAAATATACACACGCGCGAAAGCATGATAAGGATTTAAAGTCACGCGAAGAACCAATCCGCTAATTCACGCGTGACCGTGCGAGCGAACAGTTAGCGACAATTTCAATGCCTCTCTAATGAGTCGAAAATACTGTCGACTGCAATTCCGTTAAGCGTGTAATCACGTCAACGATCCAAACAAGAAAGAAAAAAGAAAGGCCCCGATGATGCTACAAACGAGAGAAGTAGAATGCCGGCGCGAGGATTTTCAGTCGTGGTAACCCAGGCAAAGAGGCCAATTAATGAGAATTGCAGACGTATCGACGAATGTCGTCGTGATTGATGATCAAGATACGAAAAGCTCGATAAATTATCACGAATTGATCAACGTAATTAATACACTGCTGTGATCCCAGACGCCGTCGTAATTACGGGACGCGGGCAAACAGACGCGCGTATTATTTTGTCGTATTCAGATGCCGCACGAAGATTGCAATCAATTTACCCGGAGAAGAAAGCGCGTTACGATGCACTCTGATTGGCCTAACCACCCCGACGACCACTTTTACAGTATTCGTTTCGCGGAGCACCGAGGTTACATCGAGAGCCTTATCTTCCGCGTTTCCACGGCGAACAGATTCTCGTTCAGTCGACTTTTCAGTTGGAAGATTTCACAATTTCCAGCGACAAAATTTCTGAACAGACTTGGAGTCTAATTGTTTTTTTTAAATGCTCGGTGGTCAACGCACGTGACCAGAAAATTATCTTGAAAATTACCATTGCAATTCTTAAATATATTTAAATAGTTGTAATATTCTAAAAATTACCAGATTGTTATTGCAGAATATTCGCTTGAATAAAACAGTTTGTTCAATGATTTGCCACGGAAACATGTTTATGATTTCAATAATTGTAAAATAGAAAATCCATTTCACCGGTGCTGGTGCGTTCAGTGGTAAATTGTTTATGCATTTATGAGAAAAATAGAGGAAATACAAAACTGTGAAGACATCAAAAGAATTTGAGAATATCATCTGCACTATCGTCAGCTCATCAGAATACTCGAAAGAATAATTAAACTTTAGACAAACTTTATTTTGCATAAAGATCATGAGACCTACAGTGAAGTATGATAGCAATGTGTAAAGGGTTTTAGGAATTGCAACACGAATAAGTTAACAAGCAAATATTCTAATTCCAAGGTGTCGATAATTCAGCACTTTGTTAATAACTAAAAATAGGTATTATCCATGCATTCTCAAACTGCTAACCGGAAAGATGTTCTAATTCCAAGGCTCGAATAAATAACGACTGATTACAATTGTACGAATGACCATAATTCCACAGTTGGCTAGCAGCAAAAAAAAAAAACAAAAAGACATAAACCATTTAACCGAGCTTATTAGCGAAGCAATATATCGACGACCAGAACAAAGAGCATCGTATCAATCCCCTCGCAATTCAATTTCACCGATTGTCATCGCCTACGTCACCCTAACCGGGGGAGCCAATAAGCCCGGCCAGCACGGGATCATAAAAGCGGAGCACACCCGATAAATCATGGGCCAGCAGCTACGTGTCCTCGCTTACCTATGGTCCCTCAGGTGATCCTGCCGTCGGAAGGCCTTTCCGCAAATGTCGCAAGAGTAGGGTCTCTCGTCGGTGTGGGTTCTCTCGTGTATCAGCAGGTTGTAGCTCTTGGTGAACTGCCGGCTGCAGAACTTGCAGATGAACTGCTTCTTCGGTCGGGAGGCCCTGCATGTCCGTGGTATACTGGTTTCGATGGAGGTGGTGGTTGGTTGTAACGACGAGGAGGACGACGACAGGGAGGACGACGAGGACGAGGAGCAGGCCGACGAGGAGGCTGGCGACACGAACGACGAGCCCGCGATCTGCGTCAGGGAAGTCGACTGGGTCACGGAAGAACTCGCGGAGCCGAGATTGGCGCGGTTCCCTTCCGATATCCGTCGCAGAAGAGTCTCGTGGCTGGAGGAGGTGGTTGCGACAGAGGTGTCGCGTAACAATACATCCTGCTCCTCGAGCAGCGCCAGGTTCTCCTCGGGGTCCTCGATGAAATCCAACCGACCCTCGTCTTCCTCCTCCTGCAGCAACCTCTCGGCCAGGTGATCGTTCCTCGACGGCGACGTCGACGCCAGCGGGTTCTCCAATCCCGCGTTGATCGGCGAACACCTTTGATTGCCAGCGCCAGTGGTCAGTCCAGTTTGCGCGACACCGGGCGCCGCGCTGCTCGCGTGAAGACGATGAAGGGTCAGATAGGTCTCCAAGGCTTGAAGGTTCAAGGCGGCGGCGGCGGCGTGTCCAGGTGGAAGCAGCGCTGCTCTCTGGAGCGCGGCGAGCAAGGCTCCCTGGAGCCCGAGGGCCACGCTCTGCAACGTGAAACTAGGTAGAACCGTATCGGTGACACCGGCGACGTCCCTGAGCTCGGCGACGGTCGACGACGCGGACGTCGACGAGGACGACGGGACCATCACGGCTCCCCGCTCCTGGTCTTGTTCCTGCTGTTGCTGTTGCATCCTACCCCTCTGCTGGCGTTGTCCTGGGTCAGGCTCGGGGGCTGCCGACGTGTTGCCGGCACCATTGGCGGGGGTTGCTCCGTGGTTAGCTCCGGGTGTGTCACTCTTGGGGAAGGGCTGCCGACGGTAAGTCCGATTCCGTTCACTGGCCGGTCAACGGGTCCGGCCTCATGCTCGACCCAGACCGTTCCCCCCCGAACGGTGGCGAATCGCGAGTTTCAGCGACGGGGATGTTCGCGACAGGCTGTTACGGTGGATAAAACGGCAAAGAGGAAAGACGCGTGCGAGATGCTGGCGGTGCGAAGGCGCCCCGACGACTGCTCCTGCCTCTCGCTGCTGGGCACTGCTCGTGGAGACACCTGGTGGCAGGTATCCGAGGCGAGTTGGGACCGTCCGCACGGAACGGGCCCCGGATTCTGGAGAGAGAGCCCCACAGCTGGCCCGCAATTGCTCGCCGTTTCAGCGTAAACGGCGTCGTTCGTAATCTCGCGTGTACGCGTGACTGCGTGCTGCGTAGCTGCACGCGTGCGAGGCCTGCGTTACCGGACCATCGCATACGGAGACAACCCCTGATTCCTCCTCCTCCTTGTTCCTCTCATCCTCGTCCTCGTCCTCATCGCCCTCATCGTCCTTATCCCACCCTCTCCTCTTTCTCCACCTACACCCTCTATCTTATATGCATACCTCCCCCCGCGACCCCCCCTATCCCCGTTATCATTTAATTCCTGTACCGCTGGGAATTACGAAGCCGATGCACCCCGACGGTTTTATGGATTGGCACTCAATAACAATTACAAAGTTCGAAAAATATATTTAAATAATTAAGGAAACAAAAACAAAATTTTTAAATAAATGCTCAACTTCTGAGCCACTCATCTCCGCGGGAAACATGGATTTCTCGCATTTTCTCGCTACAATCTACAGGATTATACAGGGTGTCCCAGCTAACCTTGACCACCATGAATATCTCGCTTAGTATCAGTAACAGAAAAAAACGTTATAGGACAATATTAACCTAACCGAATGCGCAATATAATGATTTGGAAAAAACATTTTTCAATGTCACTTTTTTCTAGATATCAAAGTCATCAATTTTTTTTTATGGAATTATATATTTTTTTTATTTCGATGTAATAGTAGGGGTGAAGACCTCTTCAAGGACATACTATACATATAATGACCTTCGTGTGACCTTGGGTATGAAAAATCCAAAAAGCATTACAGGTATTATCAGTGATTAATTTACTACACTAATTGGTTTGATTGAACTACTCTATTTCAATAAATGCTCGAAATAATGACTATTGTTTTCAATACATTGTTGTGTACGGGGAATAAATAATTCTCTGACTGTTGGACAGGGAAAGAGATTTTAGTGTACATCATATGGTCCAATATTAGCAATGAAAAAATTAGAAGAGCCAGAGAATCAATTATTTTCCGTATATAACAATGTATTGAAAACAATAGTTATCATTTCGAACATTTATTGAAATAGAGTAGTTCAATCAAACCAATTAGTGTAGTAAATTAATCGCTGATAATAACCTAAGGTCACACGAAGATCATTATAATAACATTGAAGAGGTTTCCCCTACTATTAAAAAAAAGTGGATGACCTTGATATCTAGAAAAAAAATGACATTAAAAAAGGTTTCTTCCAAATCATTATATCGCCCCTTCGGTTAGGTTAATATTGTTCTATAACGTTTTCAAGATATTCAAGGTGGTCAAATTAGCTGGAACACCCTGTATAGGAGAAAGGCAAAAATTTCTGTTTATTGCCTAAAGTATGGTAAAGCTTAACCTAATTCTGAGTGCAAAGGGTTAAGACACGTGTTCGCGCTCCACCTTCCCCCACTTCCGCCGGGTGCCGGTCACGTGACGCGTTCCGTCTCTGTCGTGCACGCGTCACAATGTCACGTGAGTAATCCGGTACCGGCAGAGAGGGGGGCTGTTCCCCTCGATTCGTGCTACCTCCCCTCATCCGGCGGCTCTGGTCGTCGAGGCTCGGCGCACAGACATGAATGCTCGCGCAGGCGACGCCGTGGTCGTCGGAGCCGCTTCCTGCTTGGATTTTTCACGGCTGGAATAGATTTTCGCGGGCCTTGTACGGCGTTTCATTCAATTACACGGGCGTTTAGTGGCCGAAGGTTAAATCGGTTTCTATCTGGCGACGTATCGGTAAATCTCCGTGCTTCTGTGTTCGCGGCTATCATTAAAACGTCGCGAATTAAGAATTATGAGGTACTTACGTAACATACTGTGAGCTGTGAAAGTAATGAACAGCGAATTCAGGCATGGCGTGTGTCACCAGCGCGATACGTGCGTCGGGCAATAAACAATGTAAATACGACGTTGCCTGTTCGTTCGTGTCGGAGGAGTTGTTCGCGCGTGTACTGTCCAAATATCTAAGAATACCACTGTCCACGATGATGGAAATGTGTGCGAGGGGCGAAATAGAGAAGCAAAACGTTCGAACGACGGGCCAGCGGCGGCCGGGGAAATTGTTTATTATATTTCATCGTAAATCATTCGAGCGCGCCGGTACCGTTAACGCGGTTTGCACATGTTACGCCGTTCTAGCTAAACTACGCGTAGGTGACGTAAAGTTTGTAATTGTTGACTGAACCAGCATCGAACGAACGCGAGGGATGGTGTTTCCTGTTTTATGGGTATACGTAACGACGTAATAACCAGGGCTGGGTAAAATAGTATTTGAAATAAGAAATTAAAACATTTTCAGAGATTGTCTTGAAAACTATGTTGATTGACGTATAAAACAGCTGTGAAAGATGTAACAATCGAATTTTGGTGTCTCACAATTTTTTCCACTTTTTATCGCTTATCATTAACCAATTTCGATGAAACTTTGTGCATATAGAATAACGCATAAATAAAAAAGGCAACAATCGTACCCTTCCCTATTTTGTCCCCGCAATTTCGTCCAATGGTAATTGTTAATTAAATCTCTTTATGCATTACCTACTACATTAATCCCAGCATCTCGAGAAAAATTGAGTCGTTTGGTCTAATTTTTAAAACATTATTTGTTAATATATTAAACCTTTGTCCACAACTCAACCTAAGTTCAAATTTATTATTATACTACGCTTTTTTCAACAAAATTATCATAGTCGAAAAATCGCATTCATGCATTACCTACTACATTAATCCCAGCATCTCGATAAAAATTGAGTCGTTTGGTCTAATCTTAAAAAAAACTATTTGTTAATATATTAAACGTTTGACCCCAACTGTTTATCGCGCACAAATATCCTAGAAAAAAATGAAAGTTTCGAGCCTTGCACCAAGTTCAAATGAATTATTGTACAAAAATTGTAAAAATCGACAATTCCTCCCGAAATATTATTTGGGTCCACAGTAAAACTGTCGCATCTCTCTCGATGAATCGACTTCGAGGCGAAAGTCGAACAAGTTCCAAAGTTGAAAGAGTACTCACAGGTCCAGTTTCCACCGTGGCCAAGGTGCTGGTCGATCGCGGGCCGTTCGGGCCGATCGGGCCCACCGCGCCCTCCGTGCCGCCGCCGCGCCGCGCCGCGCCGCCTCGGTGCAGTGTTTCGACTCGGCTGCAAAGCCGCAACAATTTACGACGGCAATTAATGCGCGCGAGTAAACCGTGTATAGCGCCTATAGTTAGCTGCCTCTTCGGCGCTGCGCGGCGCGACGAGCCGCGCAACGAGAAAGAAAGACGGACACGTTCCCTGCACGCGCTGTACCGCGCAGGAAGAAGCGAGCCGGATCGGCATCGTCGGTGAGATTCGAGGTGAAGAGAGAAAGAGAGGTTGGCCCGGATGGGCAGAGGAGAAGCCGAGAGAACCCGAAGACGAAGAGGAGGAAGAGAAGATGAAGAAGAAGAAGAAGAAGAAGAAAAGCCACGGGAAAAGGAAGAGAGGATGGACGTGTACGAAGGGAACCTTCGGTACAAGAGACAGAGAGGAGGAAAGGAGAGGAGAGACGGAACCAGGGAGAGAAGAGAGGCGAACCGAGGCAGACTAAATAATATTATAGGTGGTGTTCTCACGGTCCCGGGACGCCCGCGGGCCAACTCGTCACCCCCTCCGCCCCTTCCTCGTCTTCTTATTCTCCTCTCCTCACGGCCCACCTCGTACCTTACCTCTTACTCCCCCGCGCGTGAGTTTCGCCCACGCTGGGGCCCCACGGAGTCGTCAGGCCACGTGGGAGGGAGAAAGAGGGCCCGAGCGACCGGGAACGAGTATGGACGACAACGGACGAAGGGTCAGGGTTCAGCTCGCGCTCGCTGACCGTCACCGTGGACGGTTTTCTTTCTCTTTTCGGCTCCGTTCCCTCCTCTTCTCCTCCTCTCCTACCTCCCCTCCCCCCTCTCGGGCCCCTCTTCATCTTCTTCCTCCGAGCCTTCCTCTCTCGCCGTTCCCTTCGATTCCTCCTCTCGTGATCCACGTATTCCACTGACTCTCCTCTCCTCCCTTTCTCTTTCCTCCTCTGTCTCTCTCCCTCCCCCCTTTCTCTCGTTTTCCTCCCACACTTACCTCCGACACCGTTTTCTCCACGCAGATATGACGACTTCTGAGAGATTTTCGCGTACGTCCGACGCTCCGGGCCCCGACGCGGTCGCGCGAGGCCCGATTGACGTGACGCGCTTGGTTAATTAAGTTGCTCGACGATGGAATCGAGCAGTCTTTCTCTCTCTTTCTGTTTCTCCGCGTGCCCGCTCTCGGGCCCGGGTGATTGAAAGAAGCTCTTGACACGCTTTCCAGGAGAACGAGATGGATAAATGGGTCCGAGGGTGTGTGAATGAAGAGTTCAAGTTCCTGCTCCGGTGCTCGCGCCGCGAGAGGCAGTGTTCGATGATACTGGTCCTATGCGAGCGATCTTTCCAGTCGCTGCGAAGCAGGTTGGGCCTTATTTGCTCTAACGAGGTTCGTATGTGTCTTGCGATTAGAGTCACGGTTATGTAGCTGTAATACAACGTTTTTAATTTGCATCGTAAGAAAATATGAGTAGAAGGTATTCATCACCATTTCTAGCTTTTAGCCAACGAATAATAATAACGACCGACCAGTTGATATGCATACGGCTCCGGTGATAGTGACCAGGAAAATTGAGCGTGAATCACGAATCGTGATCAGTAGAGATTACTCTGACTTATTAGCAGTTCTTATAAACAGAGCCTACCTGCAATGACTGTACACGACGACCGGTTTCGATCTTTAAATAAAATTATTTAAATTCCATATATTATAAACTTGTTTAAATAGAATGATTTTGATGGCGTCACGAGTGTAAATGGTTTCCTCGTAGTCGTAGACGAACGTGTAGAGGTCACGCGAAGGTTATGCCCATTTTGTTTTTTTTTATCGTATATTTTTGTGCGCTTTAATCTATGCGATTCAATATTTTGTAGAAATATTTTGCGAAAGAATATTAAACTATTACGTGGAGAGATTGTTATTTTAAGAAACATTTTGATCGGAACGAGTTAAACTATATTCGATTGAACATCGCTTATGTTACGTATGCGAAATTAATGAATGAAATTAAATAACAATTCTCGCTATGAATAATTTATAGGAGAAACATATATTGTTACGTGGCAGGTGGAGTTATATACAAACTTTTCTTTTCTCTTTTCGTATACGTCGTATTCTCGAAACGAGAAACAAGATATCGGGACCTCGTGTTTGTATCAGAAATTGCATTGCGTCATCGTTGGTGGAATTCCATTCTGGAGATTTCGATGTTTGACCTCGACAACTATATTTGGTTAGTGCGAATGAACGAGGCTGCTCGCTATACTCCGATTGTATTTAGAATTTGTGAATGTAAAAGCCATAAATAACATAAAACCGTAAACCTATTGCTGTAGTTCGTGTCAAGGTAGAAAAGAACTGAGCTTCTCTCTTATAACGTCGTAACCGTTATCATTCTCTTTCGTAAAATGTTTATTCGGTCCTGAGTATCGCATCAAGCGTATGAGATGTGGTCAGAAAAATATTCGGACTTCTGGCCATAACACTTTATTCGAAATACTTATTCTTTTTTTGTTAGAAGTGTACTTTTCGAAAGCCACATCTGCCCGGGTCGTTGCCAACAACATTTCTCCACTATGTTTTGGCGTTCAACAAATTTTTCTAATCACTTTCGACAATTGATTTCGGATTAATATTTTATTTTATCTCTTCATTAAAACTCATTACAAAATTCATTAAAACATCTTGTAAAATACCCAAAATCTTGGCCACACTAACATACATCCAATCACATGTGTGTTTTAGTGCAATTAATTTTGTAAAATAAAGAATACAACATTCATTAAAACAACGCAAAGAAGTAACATTTAAACTAACAAGACAGACATCATTGCTAAGAGAATTCTGGAAATTCATGCACGTAATCAGTCTTCAAGACGTAATTAGTCTGGGGCACGATTACACCCTAAAATTCTCCATACACAAAAATAACAAATTTAACAATTTGAAGTAACATTTAAACTAACAAGATCATTGCTAAAAGAATTTTGGAAATTCGGCAACTTTCCCAGCACGTAATCAGTCTTCAAGCCGTAATTAGTCTTACACCCCAATACGCAGAGTGAATTAATTGTTCATAGATGGGGCAGGTCAGCCTACAAAGAAAGTCAGTTTCCAAAGTCAAGGGGCCGATCAGAGTCTCAAGAATCATTACCATTATCGAATAAAACGAAGCGGAAGGCAGCGAGCCGTGCACAGTCCCGAAAAAGAAATGAAGCGGAACAAAGAGCGAGCGGAGAATTTCGCGGCGCGCAAAAGGCTGCGCGCGGCGTGGCGGCAATAAAAAGGCAGGAAACAAATTAGTGCAGTTACCTGGTTCCATTTATCATTTCCCTCTTTTTATCCGTTCACCGTGTTTACACGTGCTCGATTCCCGGGGCGGGGGGAGGCTAATTCGAAAGTGTTAGCCCGATCGGGGTAGAGAAAGGGTATCCGATTGTAAAGCGATCCGGCTGCGGAGGTTCGCGCGTGATGATCGCTCGAGACCGAAGACGATCTCGCGGAGGAGCGCGCATGCATCGAAATCGCCTGGCGATCCTCGAAAACGGCGCGGCGCGGCGCGGCGCAGCGCGAGCACGCGGCCATTCAGCAGCTTTCAATTTGCTCTTGTTTCCCGAACGCGGTGAAGCGCAGAGGGAGGCCGCGACTTCCCGCCGCGTAGATAATTAGATCGCTACTAACCACCGCCGCTTTCACGCATCTTCACCTCCGCGGGCCACGTACGCAACGTTTGTTTCTTCTGTCCGTGCACCGTCGCGTCGTCGGCGTCCTCTTCCACCTCCACCAACGAGAGAACACGAACGATGAAGAGGAAGAGGGCTCTCTCCACCCCGCCCGGTTCTCCCGGTGTTTCTCGCGCTTTGCTCGCACGCTCCTTCGCGGCGTGATGCCGATAGACGCCTCGGACGCAACAGCCGGCCCAGCTCAAAAGGGGTAGATGGTTCTACTTGATTTCCGACGTGCCAACGTTCTTTATGCTCCGATCTACAACCCGCTTGCTCCACGGAACCGATTTATTAGGCACCGGGAAAAGTCCGTGCGGTTTTCTTCCCAGAAATTAATTCTGGTCGAATTTAAGGGCGGGTGGAACAGGGTTCCAGGAACCGAACAATTTATTTTTACGTAAATCGAGGATAAGCACATTTCGAAAATATATTCCCGCAGTTTGAAAGGTTGATTAGGAAAAATTGAAGATTTTACAGCATAGATTTATATATATTTTATTTTATTTAAATTTAAATGTATAATAAATACACGAATGTGTAAATAATAATGTAGTCACCTAAATATCTCCTTTATCTCTCATGACATAACAAATGTTCTTAATGCAATATAAATAGTATCACAAAGTGAATTCTTTGCAAATGTTATTTTTTTCCGGAGTGTTCACATTAATTTTCAAAGATCAAGGTCATTCGAAAATCACGTTGTTATACATCTCTGAATTTATTTTTCGCTCAGCTACACGAAACAATAAAAGAAAAAAATAGTTATGCATTAACAAACATCGATGACCTTGACAACTCCGAAAAACATTATGCATTATTAAACATTAACACCATGAACATTGCGTAAGAAATAGTTTTTGCATCACAATAACCTGCAGAAATATTTAGGTTGCCTTGCTTAAATGTACCACCCTGTATATACCGAAATATACGTTGAAGTTCTGGAATAAAAAAGAAATCTCCGTGAACATTTTTGCAAAGGAAAAAGTAGCTCGAAAATTCCCGAGGAGTCAACTCCGTCAAGCACAACATTGTCAGGACACCCTGTACATACGATCAATAATTGCAACCGCAAAAATACGGAATAACTGTATGTACAGCTCATCAACAAAAGCTGTTTATCACGTTTCTTCTTTGCAATCGGCCGGCGCAACCCGAATTGAAGACACGCGAAGCCAACGACAAAAACTCAGCCATCTGTCCAGGACGATGAAGATAGAACCGCGGATGTCTACGGCGGCTGGTCCGTAGCCGGGAGATTGATTCGTCCAATTACGCTGAACAATCCTCGCGATGATTCGATCACCGTTGCCGAGGGTCCTCTCGCTCGCAGGATCGTCCAGCTGGCGCTGCGTCCGGCAACAGTTTCGCTCGTTCTCGAATGTAAATTTCAGCGAAAATCAACGCCGCGCCGGAATAAGACAACGGATTTATCGTGCTCGCGGGATCGGGTCATTAGTACCGGTGCCGGCTGATTAATGACACGGCCACGCCCTTCTAAAGAGCCACCTCCTGATAAGATTAATGCGTCACCGTCATCGCGCATCCTCTGCGCTTCATGCGCGTGTCACCGAACCCGCTTTTGCGAATCTATTACCGCGGAAAGCTGCGCGCGCACCGCGATTAAACGCGCTGCTTACGAATGTTATTCCATTTTTTAAATTAATGTCCGAGTTGTCGTCGGCTATGTCGGTGATTTATACCCAAGAGTCTCCTCTCTCTTGCTGTTTACAACAGGAATAGATTCCTTGTAGACGAGATGATACGAATCCTACGTTCTTACTGCCTTTTGTTCAATCTCTTAACGCTCTGTTTGTCTTTACAATTGGAATATACGCCATTTCGTTTTGCAACAGGAGATAATAAAATCATGGGAAATTAATGGTCACCGGTGTTTTTAGTATTGAGTTATATTACAGGGTAGCATAACCAAAAGTTATGGTTTTATCTTAGAGTAATATACAGACACGGCTCGCGGTCTTTAAAATAATTTATGGATCAGTCTCGTCCCTGCAATCATGAAGTACTCACCAGTATCACCTTCAACTCGAAGCTTTATTACCGTCGCAAAACTAACTTGCGCTGGAAGAGTTAATACCCTCATACTTTTCATTTAAAATGGTATGTTAACGCAACATAGTACTGCAAATGATTTACAGCTTTCTGTGGATCCCTTAGCGTATAATTTCTTCGGCACTAATGTTTCGGTAATGGTGTATTAATTTAATTATCGTGGAATTCAAAGTGATTATCGTGAACACGGTGTAGAGTGACTAATTCAATTATTTTGAAATCGAATTATCGTCGTGATCAATCTATCAATCGACAACTATTATTCAATGAGAAAAAGGAAAATAGTTTATGATGTTTAACAATTTATAAGCAATTTTCTATTTTGAATATGTACTTTCCATGTTTTGAAATTTATATAATTTACGCATTTATATCATTCCATCAATTAACTATTATTTAATGAGAAAATGCAAAATAGTTTATGATGTTTAACAATATTTATAAGCAATTTTCTATTTTGTATATGTACTTTCCATTTTTCGACATTCTATAACATTTTTATATTTATGTATTTAACACTTCCCATAAAAATCAATAAATAAAATCACAGTTCTATAAATTTTAATATAAATACACCTGAATATGGTCGATTTTTCATGTACAATATTACTGTTAAATTACAATATGCAGACCTGTTACTAAAATGTGTTTGAATGTTAAGAACTAAGAGAATTATTATAATTAAATGAAACTCCGAAGCTGTTTTAATACGTATACTTCTGAAATCCATTGAAAATGCTTAAAACTTTGAGATCATAGAGTCAGTGTTATACAAGACACATAAAAAATTATATGGATGAAATGGTATCCTTTGAACAGAGTTTAGAAAGTGAAATCCGAGTGAAAGCGACGTCCAAGCAGTGTCGCCAGATCAAGACTTGTGTCCCCACTCTACATTCCCCTTCTACGGCGCTATTCCGGTCACGTGACGCGTCTCGTCTCTGAAGTGCATGTGCCCTGTACTGGCAGAGTGGGGATAACTATTTCTCCTCGATTCGTGCTCCCTCCCCTCATCTGGCAACAATGCTTCCGTGTTTGCTTTCTTCCGAGCGTTCCTTACAATTTCTCTTCACCGACGCACAGTGCGATTCTAATCTAATTATTACATAATTAAAAAAAAATTTCGAACAAAAGTTGTACAGTATACAGTTGACAACAGATTGCAATAAAAACTCTTCATTAAAAAAAAAAATTAGAATTTTTTTTACTAATGGAGCCTTATATTTTTGGTGCATTAATCGACGCATCTTTATATTCCCTTTAAAAAATTATTAAGGTGCTTAATAATGTCCATTTACATGCCGCACTGTGCGACGATCAGAAAATATTTCCATAAAATGATCAATAAAATCCAATAAATCTGCCTTAATGAGAAACTCCACGAGCATATACAAAACCAATTCCTGGAAAAAAATTATTAATATTATAAATATTATAAGTCTCACACGATCGACACCATAAAGTCAAATAAATTGTAAGCTAGGTACAGTATTTAAATAGTAGACAATAAATCCATTTTATTTTAAATCATTTTACGTGGACAAACATTCGTCCTGTAACATTGACGATTTCTAATATTTTTTATTTACGAATATTGCGATTGTAATGAATTACTAGAAAAACTGTAGCAATTTCGATAAAGTAAAACAGCTAGTCACTTTCAGTGCTCCATAAATGAAATAAAATTTGAAGTTAAAAAAGAAGAAAACGTTCGAAGAATACTGAGAATGCCGAGACTAATAAACGCAGAGCAGCCGGTGTTTAATCGAAGTGAAAATCTCGAAAGACGCCGCGCCCAGCTGAAGCCTATCGCGTGGATACAACACGATTCTTCTTCGTAATAAATACCCTAGAGATCGGGACGAGACAGGAACTATACATATGTATAATACAAGAGTACCAATGATCCTAGCCGCGGCGTCCATGTTTTTCTTTTTTAGGGTGACACGGCCCCTACTGTTTCTCGGGCGACTGGATAAAGTGCTCCCTGTCACGCGCACGAACCTTCAAACCGGGCCAATGAAATGAATGTGATACTTTCAGCACTGCCGCCTCCCCTTCGGCTCCGTCTCGCTGGCCCGCGTATAAATAACGCATAACTCCATCCCCGATGAAACAGCCCTGTTATGCGGTGGCTAGGCTAGAGGAATTCTTCTTCGGTCGAAGGATGACCTTGAATAGGCTAGCAGGAAGGGGTCCCCGGGAGAAAAATCTTCCGTGGATGGCACGTATCACCAGGAGGCAGAAT
The DNA here is from genome assembly GCA_028454225.1 of Lasioglossum leucozonium. Classification (NCBI taxonomy): domain Eukaryota; kingdom Metazoa; phylum Arthropoda; class Insecta; order Hymenoptera; family Halictidae; genus Lasioglossum; species Lasioglossum leucozonium. Next base: position 9,785,313 of record CM052222.1, on the reverse strand, counting down.
GTGATTCCATTAGTCAGAACCTCACCACCGACAACCACGGTTTAAAGCACCGTTTACACACTTCGGCTACCCGCCTCGCCCGCAGCGAATTACTTTTCTGGTCCGGTTGCGGTCTAGGGTCACTCATCGGTGAGCCCTCGTCATACCCATAAGGGAGACCTAGGGGAGTTGATACGATTTCTCGAATTTTTTCGATTTTCTGTTCGAATTGGATTTTTCTTCGAATAACGTGAGCTAGAAGTTGGTACATTTATTTAATATTTTTTGGTTGCGGTCTAGGGTCACCCATCGGTGAGCCCTCTTCATACCCATAAGACCTAGGGGAGTTGATACGATTTCCAGAATTTTTTCGATTTTCTGTTCGAATAACGTGAGCTAGAAGGTGGTATATTTATTTAAAATTTTTGTGGTTGCGTTCTAGGGTCACTCATCGGTGAGCCCTCGTCATACCGATAAGACCCAGGAGAGTTGACACGATTTCCAGAATTTTTTCGATTTTCTTTTCGAATAACGTGAGCTAGAAGGTGGTACATTTATTTAATATTTTTGTGGTTGCGGTCTAGGGTCACTCATCGGTGAGCCCTCGTCATAGCCATAAGACCTAGGGGAGTTGATACGATTTCTAGAATTTTTTCGATTTTCTGTTCGAGTTGAATTTTTCTTCGAATAACGTGAGCTAGAAGTTGGTACATTTATTTAATATTTTTGTGCTTGCATTCTAGAGTCACTCATCGGTGAGCCCCCGTCATACCCATAAGGGGAGTTGATACGATTTCCAGAATTTTTCCGATTTTCTGTTCGAGTTGGATTTTCCTTCGAATAACGTGAGCTAGAAGTTGGTATATTTATTTAATATTTTTGTATTTGTCAAAAACGCCTGCCGCTGTAGGTCGCGCTCTGATTGTTCCGTGTGTTTGGTTAATATCTCCTAAACAAATCCGCGGACGGCATTTTCGCTAAGGAAAATGTCGTTTCAAATGACATAAGGAACCTCCCATTTCAGTTTAACGCAGTAGTTTTGGGACACCCTGTGTATTACAAGAATAGTTCGAGACCTCTCCGGAATTGCAGGGAAACAGTTCTCCAGCGGTTCCCGGGAGATTATCGGACACCCGGTTGATCTACGCTTCACTCGAAGGCTCCCGAACTGTATTTCACCTGGGCTTCCCACGGCACTGCGAAACAACAACGGGACAAAAAGGCGCGAGTGAAATATTTGACGAACAAAAACTAAAGAAAAAGAAAAGGGAAAGGTAGCGCCTACCTTTCCACGTGGAGGCATCGAATTGCGTACATTAACACCACAACAGCAGCGGCGCAACAGCGGCGCAAGGAAGCAGCCGAAGAAGGATGCATCAACAGGCGTTGACCGCATGCGGTGTAAACTCGCCTTCAGGGGACCTCGAGTTACCCTCGAAACCCCTGGCAGGGGGTCCGTACACCGGCTTCTCCTTCCTCTTTTTTAAAAGTAAGGATGCCTGTCACCGATAGTGATTTGTTGAGTGTATTTGCATTTTAGATTTAGGCTGCCGCGCCTGCTGCTGCTGCTCTCTCTCTCTTTATCTTGCTCTCCACGTTCCTCTTCCTCTAGCTCACCCCCACTGACCTTCCCTCTATGGTCTGCGTTCTCATTGCACCCTTGACCGAGCCTTCTTCGATTTTCGTTCGTCCTGTTCTGTCTTGCAGTGCATCAGAAAGGTGTCTGTGCTTATGCTACTCTTCATCAGTTTTTTCGTGATAATTGTGGTAGTTGCTGATTCACCCTCAGCTTGTTGCAGACGATAAATATTTTCTTTTTCAATATTGTTGAAAAACGAAACATAAACTGATTTTCACTTTCAAAATTAAACATAAACTGAACTGATATTCACTGTTATGCTATGGGACCTTTTATACGATTAATAACTAGACTGCGACCCTTTATGCAAAATAAATAATTGTATGATAAAACGATAAAAACTTCTGCATTGCAGGAGTCAGGAGTCAAAGATAAGAGTTGTCCTTTTCTTAATTATTCTAAGCAGCCTGTTTATTATTGTCATGATGAGTAATCTCGGAAAATTAGGTACACAAATACTCCTTTGACCTATTGTAAGCCAGCTGCTTCGGTTTCAGGTTTGTTGGCCCTCTCGCTCACCCTCCAAGGGATGGAACACGGGGGTGGGACGCAGGGATGCAAGAGGGGAATTTGGTTGGTCCAGGAATGACATTAGTCATAATGCCCTGACTGCCGACCCGGAGACTTGTTTATGCACGTTTAAAGAATGATTAGGCGACGGAGTCGCGACGGGGGGTACGTTGCCATCCCCCTTTCTCTATGGACCCTCCCGCCGCTCCCTCGTCAGGCCGCTTTTACTCGTGATTTTTCTTTCCGCTTGCCGCGCACATGTCACCGCTTCGAATCCCTGCGTGAAAATGACAACACACTTTCTCCGTCGGCCCAGGAATCCTTTCCCTTTCGGTTCTCGGGGGGGCCACTTGGTCCTCCGCGGTCCAGAAATACTGCTGGACCCTTCGAACTCTAACGTTATTGTGGAAGATTTGGTTGAACCACATTAGGCTGGACAAAAAACTAATTTACGTAATCATTTTTCAAATTTATGAGGTGACTCTCAGTAACATTCGGACGATTTTCAAAGGGCGATAACTATTTTAAAAAATTGGTCTGAATTGCGTGGGGAAATACTGAGAGTTGTTTTTCCAAAGTAAAAATAATTTTTAAAAATATAGCTTACACATCGATACATCAAGATCGTTTACATGTCAAATTGTTTATCAGGTCATAATTTGCGAGTACTGACTCAATATTAAAATGAAAAATTAAAGTATTCAATATTAAAATGAAAATAAAAAATAATATAAATTGCAATTTTCAATGCTACTCCACATCGTGCAAACTGAAATCACTTATACGGATACAATAACATAACGAAGTTACAAACTAAAATAAATTATTGCCAACACTTTTTAATTTTAATTCAGACAGAAATTCTGTTCCAGCTTTGTAGAAATATTTTCTAATTAATAGATGACATTGCATACTGTTTTAGATTGCATTACATTTTATTAAATAAAATTAATTAAATAAAGTACTCAGTAACGAAGTAAATTTCTTCTTGTACCCATTTATTGAGTTTATGGTTTACATTAAATGTATCTATTTTATTAAAGTTGTCTGATGTATCTGTTATTTATTTATTTATTGCTTTAAACCATATAAAATTTATATTATTGTCTAACTTACAGTTTACATTAATTTTGATTTAGTACAAAGTATTAATCATTGCGAAATTCGATATCTGCAATTTTTAAATTTTGTATTCGTTTATGATGTTTACTCGAGTTTATCAGTTATTAAAAATGCTACGCTAAAATACAATTATTGCAGATTTTTTCACAGTATACTTCTCAATTAGTTTTTAAACAAAAAAGAATTCATTTACAACAATTTTGTTGAAATTAAATTTTTATTGAGCATAGCATGAAATCAAAAATAATTTTCAGGCCTCTGATTTCAGGGCCGCACAGTACTTGTATCGGAAAAGTGTTGATATAAGCGTGTCCCGCTCTGGTTTCAAATATTTATAGATTCCAAGCAAAATCTTGCTGAATGAAGTGGTGCGAATCCCATTGATGTCCCGCGCGATTCATTGACACCGTAATCCCGCGGTGTTCCAAAGTGTTCCAACAGTTGCAAGAACTATAATCACGTAATCTCGAGCCGGTAGGCTCACCAGTCTTAAAACGGAGACCCCTTTTTCTGGGATGAACTTACGTATTTGGCCGCCGGGAGGCTCCAGTTAGCAGCGCCTTTTACTACGTAACCTGCCGTTATTATTATTAATTTTAGCCTTTTTGCGGCTGCCAGTAGTTACTCCTCAGTTTACTGCTGTGAGAAAGCTCGGCCGAGTGGAAATTGGCCAGGGCTGTACCAACAAATCGCTCATTTCCCATCGTTCTCACTTTTTGCAGTTACCTGATTCTCTTCAACTCGTTCGCGTTATTTTCTTAATCATGTCACTCGTGGGCGCTTGAAATTTTCTTATGCAAATATTAGTTAGTGTTCTTTGAAACGCACATTTATCATCACTTAATTCCTGCAAGACATCATTCCAGATTTGGAATGATCTTATTTGTTATTTCAGAATTATTTCTTATCTCTTTTTTTTAACATTATTATTTTTTTATCTCCTTTTTTTAACATTATTATTATTTTCTTTATCTCTTTTTTTAACATTATTATTATTTTCTTTATCTCTTTTCTTTAACATTATTATTATTATTTTCTTTTTATCTCCTTTTTTAAAAATATTTACATTGTAATTTACATTGAATAATATGACCGCCTAAAAATATTATGTTCAATCCATATGATATTCCACTTTTAAATTCTCTTATTTTAATTTCATCGTGATTTACAATCACTTTAAGTCATAATGTATTAATTAAACATAAAAAAAATCTATAACCCCCTTAACTTTTACCATCTTATTAGGAATTTAGTTTTCTTTCATTCAAATAATTGAATATACTGAAGCTCCATTCACTTTTAATGATGGAATTTTTGGTTCAATTTTCTTTATAACTACGATTCTATTTATTTAATTGAACTTTAATCTTTTTCTTAATTATTTCAACATGTTGATAATAATTCGATAGCCTTCTTAAATTTTTCTGACGTCTCTACTGCGTAGTGATTTATCTATTCATTTCTTGAAACATTATTGCACAGTTTACAACAACATACGAGAAGAATAAATTAGTTTTAATGATACTATGATGATCCGAATGAACGCTTACAAAAATTTGTAAAATCTATTTGTCCTTCTCACAGTTTTACTAAATTGAGAACAATAATGTACAAATATTTTTCAATTCACTAATACATTTTCAACAATAATTGTGAACATTTTTGATATTCGTAAACAAAATATCCATACCTAAGGCATAATTGTTTGTTTTTCACATTTTACAAGTTCTATTCAAACTGAAATGTTTACTTTCAGGAGCTCTATCCATTCTTGTCAGAATTTCTGTGAGAATATTTTTCTAAACAGATCAATAGCCCATATTTAAAATATTACAAGGTCCCATAACCCTTTCGACTCCTTCATCTATCGATCGGAGGATGTATCGTGATAATGTCCGAAATCTACCAAAAATAAATGCAACGCTAACGAATACAAATCTGAAAAACCGTGGCGAACGCAATGGTCTTCCAAGACAGTTCTCAATGTTCATTTACAAACCAGGTAATCGACGTACAAAGAGCCCGACGGAGCGGAAAGCGATAAATCACTCTCCCGAAAGGAATTCATGAAGCGCACCTCTTTATCAATAATATTTGAAGGCGTATACATGCCCAGAACTATGAACCGCGTCTTGTGGATTATTAACATTTTCCGTGAAATGCTACTAAAATGCCAAGCGGATCGACCGAATGCTAAGGTGGATGAAGGCGGTCCACAAAGAAGAAAGAGCTGCGAAAGATGAAGAAGGAGGAACAAGAAAAAGAGTTCGATTCGTCGTGCATTCCGTCGGCGTAGCCTTTGAATGACAGATCGATAATTGATCATTATTATCGTATGACTGGGGCCTATTGTCGAGGTATTTCTGCGTCCACTCCTCCGTCTGCTTTTCGGACTGTGGATCCTTTCCTTTCGGAGACTTCCAGTGCCGCACCCTGCTCGGAGAGCACCGTCTGTGCCTGTTCGAAGGTTCAAAGGTTCAAAGGTCGACCCTGTTACTTGAACACCCGCCGCGAGTGTCGCGCATTCCTGCCCAAAATCGTCCTTGAGTATAATACTGATAATACTGATTATCGTTTCTTAATGTTGGACAATCGGCCATTGTTATGTGGAGCCCCGATCCACGATCATCAGAAAACAAGAAAGAGTCATTCGAACTCTTCTCTTTTTCAACACGAAATTCTACTTTTGTACGCGCACCCGATGATGGACTATTACTTTTTAATGTTAGACGAGTGTTATGCGGAACTTTTGTACTCGCAATGATCTGAAACCGAGAAGGATTAACTCGAACTTTCAAAATCATCCCGACTACTGATTACGATTCTTTAATATTGGACAATTGGGCCCTATTATGTGGAGTCCTATCGTCGACCCACAATGATCTGAAACCAATGATCCAGTCTAAAATCCTATTACACTCGTCGATGGACCATCATTTTTTAATGTTAGAAAATTGGGCCCTGTTATGTGGAATGTTTTCTTCGATACACAATGATCTGAAACCGAAGAATATTAATTCAAACTTTTTTTCCAGCCCACAATAATACGTGTCTATGTGCAATCAGTGACGAATTATCATTTTTTCAACGTTGAACAATTGGGCCCTATTATATGGAGCCCTATCATCGATCCACAATGATCTGAAACCAAAAAAGATTAACTCGAACTTTCTTTTCCTGTCAAAATCATCCTGATTATGTGCACTCGACTACTGATTATCATTTTTCAACGTTGTACAAGTGGGCCCTGTTATATGAAACTCTATCGTCCACCCAAAATAATCTGAAACCAATGATCCAGCCCTTTGTCTATGTGCACTCGACTACTGATTATAATTTTTTAATGTTGTACAAGTGGGCCCTGTTATATGGAACACTATCCTCAATCGATTCGATTCGAATTTTTTTTGCCAGTCCACGACTAGTGATTACCATATTCTATCGTTAGTGGTATGAGGAACTCTATCACCAATCCACAATGATCCTACACTGAGGAAGATTAATCCAAACCTTTTATCCAGCCCATAATATTACTTATCTATGTGCACTCGATAATGGATTATCATTTTCTAATGTTGGAGTTCCTCTCTCTCTCTCTCTCTCTCTCTCTTTCTCTCTCTGTCTCTCTCTCTCTCTCTCTGTCTCTCTCTCTCTCTCTCTAACAGTCTCAAGTCGGGTTTACATCAAACGTGTGCCTAATGTGGACACAGCCAGCGCTGTTGCACAGATGTAGTCCCGACCTTAAAGACGCATAATCGTATGCAGCTACCGCCTTGATTATGCAGATTAGCATGACAGCGAAACGTACGTGTGAACACAGAGAGAATAAAGTCCGGAATAGAACGTTTTCCTCGGCCAGCTGATAAATCGCTTTTAACCGAGAGCACCTCAACTAAGAACTACCGGTGCAGTCAACAAATCACTAACTGCAATTACGGTTTACAGAGACTTAATGCGGTGTTAATAGATATTTTAAGACGGTATATACGACGTCGGCCTATCAATATACAATGCTCCACTTTAACTGCCATTGTAAAAGAGATATTCGCTTCGCGGCAGGTGGTAGCTCTAACGCAGCATTGTTGTTGATCTACGATAAGTTCCAAGTCGTTTGCATCAACCATTCATATTCAACATTGTCTTAATCGTGGAGAATCGCGGGACAAGTCCGTATTCTATAGTACACTGTAATATACTTTCCCCATGATTATTATGTAATTATAACATATAATTTTATGTCATATAATTTTAGATAAATATAAAATATTGCTACATGAACACCAAGACCCCGATTCCCCATTTGCAGGTAATTTACACTATTTCTATAATTTTACCATAGTTATTCTAATGACAATTACTATATCCAATTTATACAGGGTGTCCCAAATCTACTGCGTTAAACTGAAATGGGACATTTTACTTAACAAAAATTTCGCTTCAAATGACCCAAGGAACGTTGACGCAGTAGTTTTTGGGCACCCTGTATATATATATTTAAACAGTAATAATTTCGTAAAAAATTACCACACGATCATAAAATTTGACTCATTTTAAAGCTGAAAGCCTCTACTTTCGAAATCCACCGTTTATTTTATTCCAAGATCGTTTTTCATAACGTAGCGAGCGAGAAACTGAAGACGCGTTTCTTATTGAAAATGTTACACATTCAAACGTCTGTCAAGACTTTTAAAAATTTTTCTTGGGACTGAAACCAACATAGATTTCAAGATTGAAGCTTCCTCTTTGCAACGACACCTTAAAAATTGATGTATGATTTTTTTTCACTGTTTTACGCAACAAAAATGAGGAACAAGTTCGGTCGTGTACAGCCCCCTTGGGGTAACTTTAGTGTAAAGTTGACGACTCACATTCGAAGCTCGACAAAACGGCTAAAAAAAATCGTACATCAATTTTTAAGGTGTCGTTGTAAAGAGGGAGCTTCAATCTCGAAATCTATGTTGGTTTCAGTCACAAGAAAAATTTTTCAAGATCTTGACAAACGTTTGAATGTGTAACATTTTCACTAAGAAACGCGTCTTCAGTTTCTCGCTCCATACGTCGTCAAAAAACGATATTAGAATAAAATGAACGATGGATTTCAAAAGTATAGGCTTTCAGCTTGAAAATGAGTCAAATTTTATGATCGTGCGGGCATTTTTAACGAAATTATTACTGTTTAAGTATTGGCAATTTTTCGAGAATATTTAGTGTTGAAATACTTCTTGGATCCACTGTATCCAATTCAAATATTTATTTATCCGAACTTTTATTTTTTCTATCTGCTAATATAATAACTAGAGAGCGGATCTTTATGCAAAATAATAAATATAATGTTATTTCTTCCCGTAATAATTTTAACAGATGAGAAATCATATATTGACATCTTCAATTTTCAAAATTCTCCTACAATTTTGAATTTCAACTACACAATTTTCCTATATAAATGCATAAAGATCCGCAGTCTAATAATAAAATTTTAATTATTTGGAGCTGAGTGATTCGTTCGGTAAATCGGCAATGTGACGTTATTGGTTCCTGGAGTTCCGACAGAGTTCTACTGTATGTTGCTAATAACTAGACAGCGGATCTTTATGCATTTATAGGAAAATTAAGTAAATGAAATTCAAAATGATTGAAAAATTCAAAAAATAGAAGTTGCCAATATATCTTTTGCATTAAAAGTTAAGGGAAGAAGTAACATTAAATTTGGTTTCTATTTCTTGCAATCGATGCAGACAATTTTTATTTTGCATAAAGATCCGCAGTCTACTAATGACCGACCGAACGGCAGATTGAAGCAAAAATAATTTTAAAAAAATGCTGGAACGAATAAAAAGTTCAACCACGTCGTTTAATCAATATCGGCGATGGTACAGATCGTCCGGTAAATGATCAATATCCCCGAATGGATCAATGAAAACAAACAAGTCGCAGTTCGTGCCCCCCACGATTAGCCGCGGGTGAATTCCGATGTTTCGCTAGACGACAACGACGACGACGACGACGACGTATCCTTCCCCGGTGCTCGTCTATGGTTTACGTGACATTTCGGAATGAATATGGCCGCGTGCAACGTGGGGGGGAAGGACGTCCGTATGCGAGCCTCCGTACATATTTTGGGAGAACACCACGCGGTCGAGCCGGTCATGTACCGCTGTGGGCAACAATATTCATAACTAATAGATCGCCGGTCCCTGGGTGACAGAGCAATACGTCCTGCGTTTCGATGTTCCTGGCCTCAGAGATCGAGCGAGCCCGCGTGCGGGGTCGTGGCCGGATCCGTCGCTTGGTTAGGTCCGCTTTACACGGGCCGAGCATTCCGGGAAGTCCAACTCGAACGACCATAAACAAGCCAGCAGCCCTCTTTCCAAGCATAACCGTCTTCCTTCACCTGGTTCGACTTTTTCCTCATTCACGTGTCCCCGCGACCGGATTACCTCTTGCCGGACTTCCGGTTTTAGACTGTCCACTCTCCAAACTGATCATCCGAAGTGAGTTGTGAACGACGGAGAAACATCACGGTGATACGTCAAATCTGCCCCAATCAATGTTCGTCCTCGCTACCAACACTCGGTCCTGTTCTACATGACTTTCTGCAAGCGAGAATCCACGATGTGACATTACCTAAGTGAAACACGACGATTTGAACGAAATTTATACAGTATATAGTTTGTTGGAACATATTTGACAAGTGCTTCTTTTTATCTGCAGTGATCCAGATCCAGGGGATAAAAATCATGCAACAAGTAGCCTATGAATAAATTCAGGTGGTGCAGTAGAGTGACTCACCCTGTATATTGTTCTTCATCTTAGGGACAGTACCTAATTTAATGAAATTTATGCAGGATATAGTTTGTCGGAATTATTTGACACATATTTTTTTTATCTGCAGTGATCTATATCCAGGGGATGAAAATCATGCAACAAGTAGCCTATATAATTCAGGTGGTGCAGTTGTGTGACTCACCCTGTATATTGTTCTTCATCTTAGGGACAGTACCTAATTTAATGAAATTTATGCAATAGTTTGTTCGAAAATATTTGACACATATTTCTTTTTATCTACAGTGATCCAGATCCAGGGAATGAAAATTATGCAATAAGTAGGCAGTGAATAAATTTAGGTGATGCAGTTGTGTGACTCACCCTGTATATTGTACTTTATTTTAGGTATATTAGCCAATTTAATGAAATTTATGCAGGATATAGTTTGTTGGAACATATTTGACACGTATCTTTTTTATCTGCAGTGATTTATGTGTAAGAGGTGAGAATAGCATGGGGCAATCATGGTTTTGTACTTTTATAAAGACAATCACATTAATTGTGCCATTAAATTTTAACTAGACTGTGAATGTTGATGCAAATTGCAATTTTTCGCCCTTTAAAACAGAATAACTTTTGTATAATTGTACCAAACGACCTGATTTTTCGTAAGCAAGTAGACTGTTCTGTGGTGAAAATTACAGTGAAAAATGAACGAAGAAAAGAAAAATTGATGCTATACGTTCTACGCCTTCGAGTTTCTTACGTCACAGTCGTTTAAACGTATAAGTCACCCAACTCCTTTTGCAAAAAGGACGTTTTCGTCACGATCATCAATGACCACAGTTCTTTTAACCGCACAGAACAAACTAATACGACGTTACGCTTTAGTGACCGCGAGAACAATAAATCTGGACAGTGCGGTCGTGTTCAACCACTCGCAGGATTGCGGCTGTCACGACCATCATCCACCCATTCTTTTCCTTTCTTATTTCATTAAAATTCACGCGTATTATACCATCGTACTTCGTAAAAAAAAATATTCATGTGGCTACAGACATCGAACTTGTTTATGTTAATCGTAATTATTTTACATATAGAACTATTAAGAGTTACACAACTTCAGATTTAATTGTTCCATAGTCGAGTGCTTCGTTTGAAAATGTTTGAAATTTTCATTACGGGCACGGATAAAAAATTGAAAAATAATTTTTATAATTTTTAAAATCAATCATTTAACTAGTAAATTAATCCTCCTAACATCACCAGAAAAGCTCAAATCGCATGGTCCAATTTTAAAAAAGTGATGCGCTTTTGAAAAGTCAACGAATACTTTTTACACTCACTGTACATGATATTGATCAATGTTGATCTTCGTCAATTTCTCAGTAGCATTATGTCATAATAGAAACAACTTCAGTTGCAGGATAGAACCCATCGGTGGAACAGTCGCTAACAACCCGTGATGTTGCGACTCCAAACTGCCTAGGAAAAGAAAGAAACAAAGAAGTCTTAACCCTTTGCACTCGAAAATTAAACATTTCTTTCAACCTAGAATAATTCCATTCTACATTATTTTTCCTCATTTTACGGATATGAAATTAATGACTCATAAAATACTTGAAAGTTTAGTAATTGATTAGATATCCACTTATTGAATAATGTAAGCAATATTTTAAATAATAGCAATTTTTAGTGTCGACTCAGAGTCGACACTCGAGTGCTAAGGGTTAATACTCGGTACACCGTAATTTCGCCTAGTTCCCAGTCCGGCGAGATCCCCATTAGCATAGATCGGTAATCGGCAGAGTCGTATTCGCGATTTCCAAACTCCTGGGTGGCAGCTGGTGTTTAATATTCATCAAGAAATAATTGCCGATCAGGCCGGGGCTCGGTGAATCGGGCGACCAACACAAAAAACGGCTCGAGTCGAACCCGGTCACCCCCGCAGTTAACCTCCCCCGACAGGCAATTCGCGAGGAGCCTGGACCGGCCGCAGGATGATCGATCCTCTTTCGTGTCACCGGTGCTCGTCAGACGCCGAGAAGAAAAAAAAGAAAAAGAAGAAGGAACGAGGAATAACGTGGGGCCGTAGTGGGAGTGGGATAAAGAAGAAAAAACGACCGAATACACCGCGTTGGCGGTGTCGGAGGACCCTGAAGAATCGGTAGAGAGACGGCGGCGGCGACGGGCGCGAGAGAGGAGGAGGTGGATGAAGGAGTAGAAGAAACTGCCGAGAGAAGAAGAAGAAGAAGAAGAAGAAGAAGAAGGAGGAGGAGGATGAAGAGGAGGATGAAGAGGAGGACGAAGAGGAGGAGGAGCGGTGAGTGCGGGTCGCCATTAAGCGGACCCCCTGCCGCGTGGCCCGCGGCAACCCTTCACAAAAAACTGTAATTGGAAATACTTTTCCTCCTTTTTTCCTGAAATAATTTATGAATCTTCCACCGGTCAGCCAGCGAAGGATGTGGCTGCTTCCAGGCTCGGTTCCCTCGTTCCTCCTGGACTCGGCGACTCGAGGAACCGTTCGGAGAACAGTTTCGTGAAGGAAATATCACGACTATCCTCCCCCGCCTTCTCTTCTTCCTGGCCCACGGTGTAACGAACCAACTGGCAGAGTGAGAAAGAGCTCGCGCGCGCGAGAGAGAGAGAGAGAGAGAGCTCACTACGAGAACGTTCTCTCGTCGAGATATGGCAGAACTGTAAAAGGAGGTGAAGGACAGGTGAGGGATCGAAAAGAGAGAAACCGTGGAGATCGGTGCTTCTTGCGCTCGGCCCACGGCGACACCCCGCGGCGAGAAGATTCCATTGAACTGTCTTTGAGGCTCTCTTTATTTTACGCGGGACTTTACGGCGTCATTTGGATGTTGTCGCTGACAAACCCGGGGCCCCGCGCCGCACCCTGATTGGTACCCTGCGAAGTCTTTTATTAACACTGTCAATTGCGGTTAACGGCCTGTTTAGAGGGGAAATGGATCAGGATTATGGTTGTCCTTTGTACCGGCGACCAGACGCTCCTACAAACCAGTCGATCCGACTTCTTCCTTCCCCACCACTCCGCCCTTTACACGCCGCATCTTCCGCAAGATGACTTTTTAGAGGAGACGTTTCGGCTCGTTTGATGAAGAAATAATCGACCGAGGTTTTTTCGAGGATTCACTTTGACGAGCCAACTTCCTCGGAGTCACTTTCGCGGGCTGATTGTGCGAACGCCGTTCGTGACTGATAGGGTTCGTGGACAGTTCAACTGCGAAACGGATCGGACCGGGGTAAATGGGAGGACATACGCTCAATTTTCCTGGTCGCCGGAGTGGATCCAAGAAGTATTTCAACACTAAATAATTCAGGAAGAATTTAATACCTATGTAATGTAAGATGCATGTAACAATATTGTGCTTGCTATATAAACCATTTGGTTTAAAGCAATAATAAATAAATGTCCGACTCTCGAAAAATTGCCAATATTTAAACAGTAATAATTTCGTAAAAAATGACCACACGATCATAAAATTTGACTCATTTTAAAGCTGAAAGCCTCTACTTTCCAAATCCATCGTTCATTTTATTCCAAAATCGTTTTTGACGACGTGTGGAGCGAGAAACTGAAGACGCGTTTCTTATTGAAAATGTTACACGTTCAAACGTCTGTCAAGACTTTGAAAAATTTTTTTTGTGACTGTAACTAACATAGATTTCGAGATTGAAGCTTCCTCTTTGCAACGACACCTTAAAAATTAATGTACGATTTTTTTTTACTGTTTTATGCAACAAAAATGAGGAACAAGTTCGGTCGTCTATAGCTCCCTTATACTCGTGTAAAGTTGACGGCACAGCTCTCATTCGAAGCTCGATGAAACGGCTAAAAAAAAATCGTACATCAATTTTTAAGGTGTCGTTGCAAAGAGGAAGCTTCAATCTTGAAATCCATGTTAGGTTCAGTCACAAGAAAAATTTTTCATAGTCTTCACAGACGTTTGAATGTGTGTCATTTTCAATAAGAAACGCGTCTTCAGTTTCTCGCTCGCTACATCATGAAAAAAGATCTTGGAATAAAATGAACGATGGATTTCGAAAGTAGGAGCTTTCAGCTTTACGAATAAAAAATAGAAATGATGATAAAGACCTTATTTTCATGTTTCCTTAAGACGCAAATGGGTTAATATCCTCATTATTTATACATGTTTGGCGAGGGGGTTGTCGTAATTGGAGGGAGGATATACGGCTGCGTGGGTGAAGGTCATCCGAAGGTCATATTTTCCGAGATCAATAGTAATGTATTTTTAATGGAATGATATGGTTCACATAAATCATATTTGGCAACAGCGTAGCTGTGTAGATGTGTCCGAATAAATAAAATATGAATTAAAATAATATGAAATGAGAATGAAATAAAATAAATAATATATACCAAACATATTAACCTGCTTACGAATACAATTATAAACACAATTAAAGATCTGTATTAATGTTTACAGATTTTAACATTTTACGATCGATAAAAAATTGAATATTTACAATTAAAGACGTCCGAAAAAATTAATTTACGTAAGGGTTGCTGGGAGCCTTCGCAAATATAGCACAACATAGTCTCAAGCTGAAAATTAAATAGTCAAGTAGTCTACTTTCTATTTAACCCACCGACAGGGGTGTCGGGGTCAATCTTGACCCAGACACTCAGCCTGTATACAATTTCGCTTCGAAAATCGAATTCTGGCCAGCTTCTGCGATTCTGGCCGACTGCGTCGTTTCTCGGCTAGCAGGACTTTTCACGGTACGATCGTTTTCCAACGATCCATTCGGTTTCGTCACGTGAAACACGATCGTAACTCTCACGGATCGATCGAAGAAGTAACGAAGCTACACCTCTCGGGACCGTTACAGAGGGAGGAGGAGGAGGAGGAGGAGGAGGAGCGGACGAGGACGAGGGGAGAATATACGAGCAACTGAAGGAGGAGAAGAAGCGAAAGTGGCCTCTTCTTATTTCGTGCCCAGGGACACCCCGCTGCGTGAGGGTGGAGGTGAACCCTCTTTAGAGTATTACGAGGACCCTTACGGCAGCCTTCGGATGCCGTTATCAATTTGGGTGATTCTCAGGATTTATAATGAAGATGCAATGCTCGGCGTCCGTCCTTGTTCGTCCTGCCGCCGGTTCGCTTCCTTCTGTTTCGGTCCCGAGGAGGCAGGGTAAGAGATCTTCGTCATCGCGAGCTTTGATCACCCAATCAGCGGACGGGGCCTGTAGCCCCGTGTTAGTAATTACACCGGCAAACCACCCAGGACGCCGCGTATCAGATCTGCTGAAGACAATGTCGATAATGCGCCGATAATGAGCAGAATAAAACGTAACGGTGGTACTAGCCTCCTGCCTTTTCTCCCCCTACGAGCTCCTTCATGCGCCGGCGATCATGTTCCTATACGGATCCACTAATCGGCCGATGTTACACGTGACGCGTGCGTTTTCTCGTACCTGATGCAGCTTAGCTTTTGGGACTTCGTGAATTCCTTCAACTGGTACCATTATACTGCTAATTTGCTTGCATCTACAAGTATGGTCAACATCGACGTTGAGAATTCTTGTTTTCCACAATGTTTTGCACTGTTAGGTACGTCGCGACTGCTAATTCTTTGCGTTTGTGACAAAAATGGCAGTCGGATGCAAGACTTATTGAAATTATTTTGAAAAGGGAATGCATGCAACTTGAGTTTCTCAAAATTGACATTGAGAATTCTTGTTTTCCACAATGTTTTGCACTGTTAGTTACCTCTCGACTGCTAATTGTTTACATTTATAACAAAAATGGAGGCCGAACAGGAGATTTATTAGAATTATTTTGAAAAGGGAATGCATGCAACTTGAGTTTCTCAAAGTCGACATTGAGAATTCTTGTTTTCCATAAAGTTTTACACTGTTAGTTACGTCCTGACTGCTAATTCTTTGCATTTATGACAAAAATGGAGGCAGAACAGGAGATTTATTAAAATTATTTTAAGAAGGGAAGCATGCAACTTGAGTTTCTCAAAATTGACATCGAGAATTCTCAGTTTGCATAAATATCTGCACTGTTACTATAGTTAGACTAGGTTTTAAACATTTATGACGAACATGGGCAGATGCAATTTAAAACAGTAGAGGAAATGAAGAAACATTGCATTCTAAAAGTGGATAACGCGTTGACCTTTGACATAGCAATTACGCTTAACAAAATGTTGTATGATGCAACGTTCCACCGGTAAATTTATATCAGAATTTTTCACGAAAGATAAAGGGGTAACCTATAAAATGACAAACAGTTCTATGCAACAATAGACATTATATCAAATTGATCCCATTATTTGTTCACGTTGCCACATCGAGAGGACTGAATGATAAAGACAGAACTTTCCCACAGACCCGATAGCAGAAACTCAACTTCGCCCGAGCAAGTATGGCTTTCCTCTGACCCCTTTATTTATTCTTTTATACCTCCTTTCATCCCCCCACCCCTTAACCAATCCCCCGAAGTCGTTCTTGAATCCTAATAATTTCCAATTTTATAATCTCAACAATTTTAAATTCATTGATAATGTACCAGTAGTATCGCCATTTCCGAAAATATTACTCAGAAGAAAAAAGTCCAGATTACGGTAATCATTAAAAAATATTTATCGTAACATTTGCAAATATTTACCTATACAATCCAATAATGCATACCTACGTAATTATGTAACACACAGAAATAAGTTTTCACTAAAAAGTTTTCACTACAAATTCATTTGAACAATTCAGTGCCCCATTATCTTCTAAAAGCAATTATTTCCATTAACATTGTTTACGAAAGTCACATTAACAAAATATTAGGGTGATCAGCCACCACGTTACATGAAAGAGTACATACATAAATGCGAACATTGACACACGATAATAAATAATAAATTCAGTGTTCCCGATTTGTTGAGTCGGGCCACATTCACAATTAGCTAGAGGCTAATTAATTAAAGAGTAGAACGAGGGTTGAAATGGCAGCGTTCGCGCACGAGCAACCGGGAATGGCAACCGAGTGATACATCTGCCGCGTGATCCCGAGGCTGAGGAAATCGGCAATTAATTGCCAAACAATCTAATGGACCAGGAGCAATTTTCGCAAGTCAGTTGTTCTAGCCTGGGCCCCGTAGCCTGGTTCATTAGCGGCGGATTTAACGTTCAGCGCCAGCGAGCGTGACACGCAGCCTTTCACCGTTTCGATAATGAGCATGCAAGAAAAGCTGGACGAAGCCGCACGACCGTCCTCGTTACGCCGAATGAAGGAGACCGTAGACGTAGTCCCCGGAGGAATGAGACACGACAGGTCGCCGGACGACCCTACGCCGCGACCTCTATGCATCTAAATTGGCTGCGCCCCCATTCGTCATGCAGCGGCTCGCTTCCCCCATTGATCGCTCGCGCACACTTCGTGGGAAGTGCTGCCCGATCGTCCTACCTTTTTTGCATCTTCCTTCTCTTCTCGGCATATCCCTCGGCCGTTTCGAACGGTACACCCTGAGATCTCTCTGGTGTCCTCCTTTACCAAGCCGCGCCGCGCCGCGCGGCTCCTCCACGGCGCACAGTGGGCAAATCGGCGCAAAATCAAAGAACTTTCTATAGAAATCAGATAGAGCGATGAAATTTCTTTTAATTTGTAGCTGAAAATTTTTAGAATATGGGGAAAATACAGAGATTATGGTACGAAGGTTTTTTAACCTTGATAAAATTCTTTAAACTTGTACAATTTCAAGAAGATTGAGAAATTTTTTTAATTAATACGTGCTATACATCATTTCCCGTAGATTTTTTCACGCTGGTTTCAAAATTTTCTACGACATCAGGAGTTTGCAAACAATCTATTCTTGTGACAAGAAATCAAAAGATTTCATTAGTCACAAAAATAGATTTTTTGAAAAATCTTGATGTCGTAGACAAATTTTGAAACCAGATTTGAAGTCAGCGTGAAAAAATCTACGGGAAATGATATGTAGCATGTATTAAAAAATTTTTTCCGCTCGTGGTATTGAAAAACCACAATTTTCTCGAAATTGTACAAGTTTAACGAATTTTATCAAGGTTAAAAAACGTTTCCATCTCCGGAGGTTGAGGGGTGCTTTCTACCCCTGAAAAGCGTAATTAGCCGAAACCAAAAAACACGTATTTAATATTTTTCGGTGTTTAATAAGTACGTCAAATTTCATTCAAATCAGTGAGTGGGGTAGCGTTACTCGTAAGACCGAAAAATAAATTGTAAAGCAAGGGGTTAAAGGGAATTTCGAGAAACAATTCGTCTCTCCACCTTCTGTTCAATGGAGTCAATCGATTTGATCATTTGGCGTAACAGAAATACATCAAATGAATCTTACGCGTTAAATTTTATTTATAGTTGAAGGTCATTTGAAGATCATATTGTGTTACATGCATGAATTCGTTATTTTGTCAGCTACAACATTACGTTAACGAAAATATATCATTCCATTTAAAAAACATCGATAACTTTGAAATCTCATAAAAATGACCTTGAAATTTTTGTTTCCCCTACACCGTTATATGTGGCCCTTAACTTTGTCCTACGAAGTTTTTTGTACAACGAAAAGTAACGGAGATATTTATGTGTGCTGCTTTATCGAATTCACCCTAAGAATAAGAATGACATTGTAGCAAGTTCCGAAATAAAAGAGAGAAAACACACGCGGCAGAGGGCCAGGGGCGTGGAAGCCCTCCGATCATCGTAGCTGAAGGAAACAACAAAGGGTTAAGCACCGCGAAAATTTCCCAGCCGGCCGAAAACGTTGGACGATCATCCTCTGTCATCCTCGATAATTATCGAAATCAGCACGCGCCCCCCATCAGCAGGATCTGCCGGGATAGCTCGGCAGAGCGGAGATGAAAGAACGAGCGAGGACTGTCAGGTCCCCCTTGTCTCATTTCGACTTACTAGACACGGTTTATCGAGCAGCATTGTGTTACGTGGCGACCTAAGACAAGGTGTTTCGTTTCTCGCCCGTCTGACAAAGGGCAGCACCGGCACAACAAAGCCCTATCCGCGCAGCAGCGGATCCCCGAAGACAACCGCGTGAAAGAGCGTAGTCGTGTCTCCTCCTCCCTTGTTCCCTCTCTCTCTCTCTCTCTCTCTGCAGCGTCGATTTCTGTTCGTGGTGCTCGCGGCGCGCGTAAAACCTTTTTCTCTCCGTGAGATGTCACTTATTAATTCTCCCATTCTCTCGAAGGCAGCAAAATGAATAGCGGGAGCTGACTGAAGTCCGGTGGAACCCCGCCCCCCTACGAATCGGCCGCTGGCGGAATTCTTTCGGTGAGAAAAGACAGAAGGTGGACAGGAACGAGACGTATCCCGCAGGACAGCCGGTGGAAAGGTCAAAGGATCCACCGGCTACCTGAGCACCCTCTCTACCGTCAGGTAGACCCAGAAGAGCGCGCTCCTCTTCCAGGCCCGTTGCCTCTTTTCACCGGGGCCGCGCGACGATTAATAACGTTTTTTTTTTCTTTTTCTTCGTCTTCCTTCGTCTGCTTCTTCTTGTTCTCTCCTCTGGAAAAGGGGTGAACGAGGAAACACGAGGAAGCTGCCGTTTAAGGAAAACCACAAATTTCGAGCAGCCAACGCGCCGCCGGCCGCTGGGATAATTCTCGTTCGCCGGTGGAACCCGCTCGAAGGACCCCCGCTGATCACTTTTCAAGAATTCCCCGATGGTACTCATCGTCTCTACGATCCGCCTTCCTAGCTTTGATATATAGATTTTCGCGAGCTGACGTCACCGGCGGAATTGAAACTCGTAAATTCACCGGGAGGAATGCGCTGGAATTCTTGTAGGGCACTGTCCATCAAGTTTACTGGCCTCGTATCACCACCGCATCGGTGTCCAGTGGTTTACGATTGCGTTGATTCAACAATTTGTTCCTGCCGCGCCCGTCGATCGCCTTGTCCATTTCCCAGAACTACCAGGGAATAAATAACAGTTTATTGGGAGAGTCAGGTAGCCCCACGAACCAACCCAAATTGTTTATCGGTCCTCACCGCGCGCGATAACTGCAACGGCCAGTCGGTAATCGGACGTTGTCTCGAGTGATTGTTTAAAAGTCGCGCGAAAGAAGTGTTCTCAAAGTTCGTCACATTTTTAAGTTGTGTACCGGAGATCAATATTCGACTATGGATTCTGCAATAGCAAATGATAACCTTTATTTTTATAGATAAACTGTAAATTGTTAATTACCTGTATTATTAATTGTTAAAGTTCGTGTCCTTACTTTCATAGTTTTTACTGAAATGCTTTTAAACTCGATGTATTTTGTCATACTGTACGGTATTCTTATAAAAAATATTAATTTACAAACCACCTCGGACCAACTTTTCATTTGTAAGTATTTAAAGCCCAAACTGGTATTATTTTATACAAATAACAAGAATGAGTTCATCGAAATTTTTAGTCCTTTTTTTATAATATATAAAGAAATAAATTGGTTTAACAATTCCGCATGAATGCATCTTCACAATCTCAATATTCGTAAATTAAATATATTAGAAAATCAAGTGTTAATAAATGTTGACGTAGCTATACTTACTATAAATAAAATTTTAAAAGTATAAAAGTCGAAGATGAGAATAGATTAGAATTTATTTTCGAAGTTAAAGGTTGTTATTAACTAATATTGATATTAAATCAGCATTGCATGCCTACCATGTTTAGCAATAATTGTTCCAATTACTAAATACTGATTAGGATAATTAAAATTTTAAAGTTTGACAGTTGTAGTGAATCATTAGCGAACGGTGTCGTAAAGTCACATCGGTAAAAATATTACACGTAATAAAATGTGGTATTATTGTAAAAAGACTTTTATTAAACATAACACAATAAATTTATGGGATAGAATCCACGTGAATTCTTACAGGGAACAGCTTCATTTAAATATTTCAATTTGTCATACTAGCACGTGCTAATGCTACAAACAACAATATAAAATGAACCTTTATTTAATATTATAAATAGAATATTTTTTCCTATTGTACAGTTAATATATATGAGCAAAATATTTTTTTCACAAAAATTAATCTCTAATATTAGAAACGGGAATATTTTCCCTAACATTAAATATTTTATATTAATCATGGAAAAATATTTTTTCTACAATATGGAAGACATCTCGAGAACGTTAATTACACGCAAGTTCGTTTGATCGTTCAATTAACTTTTAATAAAACACACGGTTTCTCGTTTCCCTTAAAATTTGCATACGCTATAAATAGGTTTCCTGTCTTCCCTAAAATTTGCATACGCTGTAAATGCATAAAGATCCTCGGTGCAGTTTTCAGAAATATTTCCTGTCTATGCGAGACGCGTTTACTTCAATTGCGCGCGTCTATTTAGGTATGTACGTCAGCTGTTACACGCGTTGAAGTCACCGGCATGGCACCGCACCGCGCATTGAAATCACCGACAAGCGCGGCGCGTCACAGCGCTTCCATTAGGAGTCCTGCTTTTATTATACAAGAGCCAACCAACGTTATAAATTTTCATTCTTCGCCACGCGATACTTCTCCTCGCGGACAGCGTCGCGTTCGATAAAGCTCACATGAAAATTTCATAATTCTCTATTAACGAACGCAGGTAAGCTGCGTCGTCACGCCCGTCCACGGATCATCAATATCAATCAAGTCATCAGGAAACGAGGCAGCGCGAAACAATGCCACAGCCGCTGCGCTGTCAAGCTGGCCTGGCCATCATTTCAGATTAGTTGAAACAAAATTCTGAAAACTGAAATATTTTTACAGACGAATACGGTGCTAGCGTACTTCAAGATATTATTGTTTAATATCTAAAACGTGAATACGTATTATTTACACTGAGATCCAGCAATTATTTAATATCTATACTGAGATCCATCAATTACTTAATATCTATACTGAAATCCATAAATTCTTTAATATTTATTTATAGAATATTATTTCATTATAATATTTATTATAATATTAAATTCACAATGTAAATGTGTTCTAATTATTAACAAGTTAGTTATTGTGACTATGGATCTTTTGCATTTATTACAGAAACAAATACATATAATATAAAATTGTAAAGACTTAGATAAATATGAATATTATCACATTATCTGTATTAATGTTTTCGGCGCTCGGGTTCGATCAATTGTTGTTGTTGATCAATTGATTACCACTTCTACTTTTACATGCAATAAATTATTAAGTCTTCAAAACAGATATATGAGAAACTTGTTAAACATTGCAATAATAGATACACATAATTTACGACCCTCACAGATAAACGCTAAGCAAGAGAAAAGTAAAGAAATTTGTTGGGTGAAATAGATGAATTTAAGAACAAAGTGATTAAGGGATGAAATAAATTTATATTTTATTACTGCTTCCCACAATCAATGCAAAACATTTTTATTTTGCATAAAGATACGCAGTCTAGTTATTACGAATAATGCCGTATGTTTGAACAAATTGAGTTATGTAAGGTCGAAATCGTTATTGTCTTTTGTTTATATTTATCCTGGTTCGCTGGTTCGCTGTTGTTCCTAAAATATCCAATCTTCTATGTTATTATTTTAATAATATTTCGTTTATTCGGTCAGTTTTGTATTAAATAAATTTCGCACATTTAATAATCCAATTATTTTCCTCGAACTGTACAATCAAGTTCTCGGAGTTCGCTATAGTCTGCGAGAGCCACTAAATCTCCATAAACAAATTTTCTCGCGCAATTTCGCACAAAGGGGCACGCACGACGACGCGGCCGGTCGACCCGGCGAGATTTACGATATTATTCATTACTTATTTCGAGAAAGAATGGAGCAGAAGAAAACGAGGGAGAATAAGCTGAAATATATATCTCTTTTGCCACTTTTGACGCGAGCCGACGCAGCCGAGTAGCAGCGAGTATAATCGAGAAGCAGGTAGTCGTATATCGGGCCCGGATGAATAATATTGCGGGTCCTGGTGATCGTGTCCGTGGAAAGATGCATATACGTTGAAGAACGAGGGAAGAGGAGGAAGATTGCTGGGAAGCGAGGGTGTCGCGACACCCCGCTGGGCGCTGATGGAGCCCTGGGTCCTAGGGGTCCCGGGTGCACGATTTCGGTAATTAGCTTTTTCGTTCAGTGCCAATTACGCCGCGACTGATTTACATAAGCCCGGGCCCTGGATCCCACTTGCCCGATAGCACCGAGGCCACTAATGAAGGCAACTTTCCTATTTGACGGATGTCTCCCGCATATTTGATAGCGCTCGACGCACCTGGTCCTACAGGATTCTTCTTGGGAAAGCCACCTCGCGACTTAAATAATAGGGGAGAACCAGATAATGGCGGCAACATAAGCAATAATTATAATAAAAATTATGATATGGGGGAAATATTTATTTAAACCTTTGCAGCTTAAATAATATGGCGGTCCAACGATAAACTGACGACTTATTGAAAATGTCACACATTCAAACGTCTATGAAGATCTTGAAAAATTTTTCTTGCGACTGAAACCAACATGGATTTCAATATTGAAGCTCCCTCTTTACAACGACACCTTAAAAATTGATGTACGATTTTTTTTTACTGTTTCATCGAGCTTCGAATGAGAGCTGTGCCGTCAAGTTTACACGAGTATAAGGGAGCTATAGACGACCGAACTTGTTCCTCATTTATGTTGCATAAAACAGTAAAAAAAAATCGTACATTAATTTTTAAGGTGTCGTTGCAAAGAGGAAATTTCAATCTCGAAATCTATGTTGGTTTCAGTCGCAAGAAAAATTTTTCAAGATCTTCACAGACGTTTGAATGTGTAACATTTTCAATAAAAAAGGCGTCTTCAGTTTCTCGCTCGCTGCGTCTTGAAAAAAGATCATGGAATAAAATGAACGATGGATTTGGAAAGTAGAGGCTTTCAGCTTTAAAATGAGTCAAATTTTATGATCGTGTGGTAATTTTTTACGAAATTATTATTGTTTAAATATTGACAATTTTTCGAGAATCGTGTGTATTATAAGTCACTGTATATTTAACATGTTAAAAGTGTATAGGTACTGTTCCATGCTAAAAGTGGATATCTACAGTATCCACACTAACGAAAACGCAGAAGACGCTCTCTCTGCATCCGAAATATCATCTAACGTCCGCCATAAAACTGACAATCTATCGTCGTTCGGGAAGGGTTAAAGAGACCAGTCGAGTGCCAAAGTGTTCAATAAAATACGACAGGTAACGCGTCAAAAGGTCCGCAAAACAGATTGCCCGGCCCATATTACATCACATTACGGCACCGTAAACGTTCGCTAAATTGGCAACAGCTTTTAAAATGCCTATAATTGATCACCTCCGTTCAGCTGGGAGCGAATCAGCTGCACCGTCGCGGCGCGCACCGGTTGCTCCGACGCGGAGTTACGTGATGTTTCAGTTCAGGTATAGAATATTGGAAGCAGTCGATCGGCGACTGGTCAGGTTTCCGTGAAATGGGGGCCTCGTGGCTGTCGATTTCGTGGGGTAAATAGTTACCAGAAAAGAAGGCTGCCACCGGGTCGCCCAGGGACGACGGTGCCCCGCTGCGTAAAATTGTCTTTTGCCTTCCGCTAACCGCGACTCGCCTCGGACCCCGAACCGTGTAATTATTCGAACGCTCGTAACTTATATCCACGTCATGTGGCCGGAGCAGATAGCCCTCGAAAGAATCGAAGATAGCGGATCGCGCTGCTCTTTTCTTGGTTTGGGACCGAAATTATTTAGCACCTGACTCACGCCGCGCCGGCTCGGCCCCCGCCATATTTGTTCCTCGTTTTTCGTTCCTTCCGGCTACGCGGACCAAAATATCCTCCCGGACTTCGCACTAGCCCTAGGACTGGCCCGACGTTCTGTTCTACATTCCTCTTGTGCATAAAAATGTCGAATACACTGACGTTAACGCCGTTACGGTGGTCCGCGGGAATCGGTCCCACTAAATTGTCTTGTTAATATTCAATTTCCGAACTGGAACGGTCTCGTCTTCCCCGAGCTTTGTTCCCGTGGCTCGATCATCGTATTTTTCCGTTTTTATCAGTGATGCTTTTGTTGTTTCTTTGGAATAATCAATCGATTTTTATTTTACAATTGATTAAATTAAATATTTTCATAGTAATCTAATTCTAGTTTTATTATTAAGAGTTTTTAAATATTAGACTATTTAATTTTAAATGATTATAATTTTTATATTTCACCAAAAACTTTTAATTTAATTATATTTAATAGTTATCTAAATTAATTTATAAAAATAACCGCTGATGCTGGCACTAAATTTACCATTATTTAATTTAAATTTCTTACTCAAACTTCCATTTATTTATAAATTTAATTTTTACTTTTTTAATATTAATTTTTTGAATTTCTCATTAAATTTTAATAATTAATTTTTAAACTACAATTAAATTTTCTTAAATGATTACACACATTTTCGTATCGAAGCGGATATTATAATAAAAATCATAGAAAATCTATATAAATTCTATGATACCATTTTTATAAGGCAACGCATGCCATTTTTAGAGCTCGGTAGATTTAATATTCAGATCAAATTTTAGTAGATAAAGATTACTGCGCAATTTTAAATTAACTACCGCCGAACTTGTTGTTCCATTTTTCGGGTAAACGACGGAAAGAGGAAAAAACGTTTAAGCGGCATTCTCAGGCACTTTCTTACTTGTTAGTCGATCATTAATTTCACGGGCAACTGGTCGAAAAAGTAAATTAAAGCGTGCGCTGTTCGCGTTAATTCCGGCTCGTTAATAACTCCCCAAGCATTGCGTCATAAACTCCGGATTTTTACAAGATGCTCCGCCGGCTCCGGTGCACGAGGACGTAATTGCTGAATCGTGAATGAATCCTGAGCGTTCCACGGCAGATTCACAAGATCATTACGGCCTTGCAAGACACCTTCATCGGGCCTCGCGAGGATAAAGACGGCCCGCTGAAATTTCTACGCGACTTTTCATGCACCGTTCATCAGCCACGACGGAAATGCCTCTCGTTGCCGCGAAGAACATGATGGCAACACGTGAACGTATATTCGTTGAATTTTATACAAAAAGTAAAACGCGGATACACGCGCGCGGTGTAAATTAGATAACGAATTACTCAAGCCTGCTGCATCGCCGGATCTTTACCGACTCAATCATATTTTACGCAAACAACACCTATTTTGCGAACTTTTCAAACCGTAAATATCATTTCTTCGAAATTAATTTTGCATATTCACACTGTAATTCTGTTCGCAAAGAGTTCGCAAAGAGTTTAAAAGTATTCGCACAGATTTATAAATATTTTTGGGAAATTTGTTTGTCACAATTTTAACTTTTCCAGAGTGGACATAATAAAAGATGTAAATTAACAAACATGCTTGGTATAAATATAAACTGAACTTCCATTTAATAATACCCAGACACTGTTGAACAAATATTCTGGTTTTTCACGATCGAGCCTTTGCGCCGATACCAATTTGTTAATCGTTAACTGTCAAACAAAAATAGTTAGAATGGTATATATCTACCGGATTTATAAAATCGCAATTAGTTGCATTGTTTTATAAGAAAAACTATGAATAAGAATTTGTTTCCCAATTAAATAAATCTGGTAGCAGAGTAAATGCAAGAGTTAGAGCAGAACAGCGACCACTGTTAAATATCAAATAAAAAGCAATCGTTCGGAACTGCCTCCAACAATAAAACAATGCTAAAAAAAATAGAAAAAAGCCCACTGCGAGCCTACCGCAAAATAAAAGCCAGAAAATGGACAATAGAGTGTCTATTAAAATTTTATTCCGAGGGCCGGCGAACCGAAATTAATGTATTCGTGAAGCCATCAAAAAATTGCCATCAGATTCACAAGACCATTACGTCGTCGCGAAACAAGTTGATGAAGCTTCACGACCAGCTGAAACTTCCATCCAGGGTTTTCAAGCACCATTCGTCCGCCACGCTAGAAACACCTCTCGTTGGCGTCGGCCCGAAGAAAAGGTAATTACCGGTGAATTCCCGAGGTCTTCTAGGCTAGATGAGGCCATCAATGCACAGCGGGGAATCGCGACACCCTCGTCTGCCTTTCTACCTCGTCCTCGTGAGGGTA
Source organism: Lasioglossum leucozonium (assembly GCA_028454225.1). Taxonomy (NCBI): domain Eukaryota; kingdom Metazoa; phylum Arthropoda; class Insecta; order Hymenoptera; family Halictidae; genus Lasioglossum; species Lasioglossum leucozonium. The sequence continues at coordinate 9,758,183 of CM052222.1, read as the reverse complement.
GCAGAGAACCCATATTACTCATCCATATTTCGCTATCGTTCCCCCTCCGTCCACGATGTCTCCCCCTTATCCAAGCATCGTTGGTTTAAGGCCAATGGACACTGATTATGCGACCGCTGCCATTTTGTCCCGCGTTTTAGCCGATTTACTATTACAGGCGGCGGCAATATTAAGTGGACGCTCTTAAAAATCGCATAACTTTTTTAAAATTGGCCCAAACCACTCGAATTTATCTAAACAAATTTTTGTTTACTCATTGTCTAGCAAACTAGTCGGTCTAACATCTTTAAAAAATTCGAGACGTTTAGATCAATTTTAAAAAAGTTATGCGATTTTTAAGACTGTCCACTTAATATTGTCGCAACTTGTATACGCTGTTGTTGCTGTTATTACTAATACGCTGTCACAGTGGGACGAATGGCCATTCTAGGTGGAAAAAGTCATGTCAGAAAATAGATATAACATTCATATTATACTTTTTTGAAAACATTATGGCAAATATTGATAATATGGTAAAAATAAGTAGGTATAATTTAAAACAGAAAAATATTTGAAAATGATAGCGTCATTTTCGAGCCATTAAATATGTTAAAAAGTAAATAAATTTCTATTTCCCTCCAATTTGATATAATTGACATGAAAAAATTTTACTTACTATCCGCTTTTACAGCGGATTTTAGGTGCCATCTGAAAGAATGGAACATTAGAACAGTTTAAAAATACTGTTTTATTATGTTTCAGCCTGTTAAACAAATTAATTTCCGTTTCACTCTCAGAAAATTTTTATTTTGCGTGGAGATCCGCTGTCTAATAATTATATTACAATCTAGCACCCTATTAATAAACGAAAAGAAGATAATGAAAATAATTACAACTATAATTCGAATACAAAATGAAATAATATTCGTAAATCGGAGCAAAAACTTATTCGACTAAATAAAAAGACAATGGTCGAGATATATTTTCGATTTTATACGCCGCGCGCATATTTCGAAAGAAGATTTTTAAGATCCTTCAGCCACAGTCATTGAAAATCTGATTAATAGACTTCCGATAGGTAAAGTGTTAATAAATCATAAAGGTAACGAGCGAGGCCGAGAGATCGGAAATTATGTCGGATCTCGACGGTTCGTTTCGGTAAACATGCCCAGTGTGAATTGGCCTTTATATTGTATACATATATCTCTCTAGCGATCCTTATGGTGGCCATAGCGAAGAGACCGAGTGCCGTCCTAATTCTTCTGCCGTCACGCGGTTTTATGATACCGACATAAAATTTGGATTCCAACGCGAGACACGAGCAAGCTCGCGGAGGAGATGATCGCCTCCTTAATTATATCGGCGGAGAGCCCTTCCTCGATATCGCTTGTAATTCAGCGAACATCGTCCGGAGGATTTATGGGGATCTCCTGCTAGACGATCTGTCCTTCTCCGTGTCCCGGCGGCCTCGTTTTTCGTCAAATTCGATGGATTTAAAAGGAGCCCGCCGAGAAATATATTTTCGGAGACGTTAATTATGGTTATTAGCCGAGACGTCCCGCAATGGTAAAACTGTAGGGCTTTCTAACGACTCCGTATATATCTTGACAGAATTTTTTCAAACACAATTTCCATAGAAAGAATTCGAATTCAGTATTTTCGAACGTCCCGTGTCACTGGGGGAATAAATTCGTTGTTGCACCCATTTACAAACAATGGCAACGAAAACTGTTTCACATAATATTAATAATTATTTACTATAAATAATTTTTATATATATATCTTCCGAGTTTTCACACAATATTTTCCAGAAATTGTCGACATTTAAGTAGCGATCATCACGTGAAAATAAATAGTATGAGCCTGAACTGCAAAGTTTTTGCAAAGAGATATAATTGCAAAAGAGTTTATTGATAATGTATATGAATTAGGTGTGCAATAGGTTTAGGTTAGGTCTGGCAAAAATAATTAATTTTTTATGTACTTAAGGGGTAACAATGATTTCATAGAATAATATTGGCGGAGGAATAATATATTAAAATTAATTTTGCTTTTGAATTTAAACGGTATAACTGTTAAACTTCTGAAATTTTAAATAATTTCCTGGTTGTAGCAGCCTGGATCAACCCTTATTAACACGTTGGTGCAGAAAACTGTGCCAGAAAAGAAGGGGAGAGAAGGGGAGGGGTCTGGAGCGGGCTCATATCCACAGAGGTCATCGGGCTTCAAAGAGACAATTAATGTGCTGGGAACACAATGGCGGACGAATGGTCCATTGTCAGGCCTGTGCGAGAGGAGAGTGTCCCTGCAGCGTCTTGGTCACTTCTTTTCGGTACTGCCGCCGTCCACAAAGGTGCACCGAGTGAATTCGAGGTGAAGGGACAGGAGAAAAGGGGGACGCGTATCTATTCACCTCAGAATCATCCGACAAGTGCCTTCATCTTGACCGGGGGTGGCCGAATGAATGGACCGCTTTTGCTGCCAAACTTCAGACTATTTCGGGGAGAATTGTCCGTGACCTTACGACATGAAAAATCAAACTGAATATTTTTCGAGATATTTTGTAAGTAAACTGTGATTTCAAGTAGATTTAAAAGTGACTTTTCTAATTTACAGCAGAGAGATTAATGAAATTTCGAAACGTTATATCATTTTCAATTTATCAATATCATCGGAGAAAAATTTTTAATATGTTGTGTTGTAATTTTTATTTTCCATAAACATTTATACGCGTGTGTCACGAGTGTTGCCCAGGATAAATTCGTGGATGTAACATTAAATTGTAAATGAACCTCTCATAAATTATCATTACTATTTATTACTATTGATTAATCACACTTATCTTAACGTGTACATACGTGTAGATAAAGGGTGTCCCAAAAATAGCAATCTAAAGACTAAAAACTGTTTTCTATTTAATTGAAACCTTGCGTTAATTTTGGGACACCCTTTAGGAAGAAACGTGAGTTGCACCGTGAAAAACGAGAATCATGCGGATGTTAACGACGCGCTATCATTTTGTCTGCACAGTGTAAACAAAAGCAATTGTGGGCGGTGAAGAGGAGCGAGGTGTTTCGCGATGTAAACCTAGTTCGATCCTGTAATTACAGAAAACATCAAGCCGTGGGGGCATCGTTAAGTGTCGTTTTCGAGTCACGGTCACGTATGAGTGCTCATTTAGGGGGGCCATTCATCCTCGAGACACTTCTCTTGTCCGGCGTCTCGGCTCTTGCCGGCTGATACCTCTCTCCCTGTCTATCATTTTCCCTTTAGACTGGCGCGGTCTTATTCGAAATGGAACGAAACAAATTACTCGCGTTGTCGGGGACACGCGCTCTTTTCGAGAGCCGCGTGTCCCGTTCGTGTGTCCCTCGCTTTCTCTCCTCTCTCTCTCCCTCTCTCTCTCCCTCTTTAATTGTAACCGCCGCTTGGGCGGGCACCGCGAGCAGGGTGGGCGGCGAAGAGGGATCAAACATTTATTATTCGAAGGGATAAGTCCTTGTAAATATGTACAACCACGATAAAGAAGCAAAAAGCCGGGGACCATGGAATGTTAACCCTTTGAGCCCCTTTGCGTACTCTCCCGGCCGTTGTATCTTGCTCTCGGTCTCTTTGTATTTATGATTGCTTTGAGACCTGGACTTCTTCCACGGGGTCTATTTGTTATGGAGCGCAATGAATGAATGACATATGGAAACGTTTTGTTTAAACGACCGGCATGATCGCCGCGCCGATTATTGTATCTCGAGAAAAATCGCCGACAAATTTTTCTCAGTTCTGAATAACCGGCTATTCTTCAACCTTTGCTGAACTATTTTGTGATTCGCCCCATTCACATTTACGCTAATTATTGTTTCATACTGTCACTGTCTACACTGCCGATAGGTTTATCACATTAAAATGAAGTAATACACGAAGAAACAAATTTTTATTTAATTATAGTACCTTTTAAGTGACGAAGAACAGTTTTATTAACAACTTCCACATAAAGAGGATAAATTCCTTTGATAGGAATTGTAAAATTGCTAAATCCAGATTCGGGACCACTGTGGAAGGCCCACATTTCGCACGGTGATTTTCTCGGAAAACAGTAACAGATTTAGGGGTTGCAGTTCTCGGGGCCAAAACGAAAATTGAATATCTCGAGTCTTTCACGCAGCCATTCAGAAATTACGTCGCCGAGGAAATATAAATAAATTCCCGCGTGTTTCACATCGATAGCCGAGCTCCTTTCTTCGACTCGGCTCGAGACGCGTCTAATAATTGGCTTCGTTGAAAACCGCACTCCGCGACGAATCCTTCCTGCCCCCCCCTATCCCCTATCCGCTATCTTTCTTCATCGCGTTTGGCAGAGAGACCGACCGAAGAGAGTCGACTCCTCTACTCTTTTTCTCTCTCTCTCCCTCTCTCTCTCTTTGCCAGTCGTGGTCTTGGCTCCCACCTTCCCGGTCCATTGAGCCGGCCACGTGAGAACTCGAGGGTACTTTTACGTTTCGCCATTCACGTGGACCACTATAACAGATTGTTTCTCGGAAAGGGTAAGTCGCCGGGGGTGGCGGGGAGCCGCCTCCTTCCGTAAGACGGTTGTGTATCTATCCACCCGACCGGCTAATGACGCGGTGAGAGCGTGGAGAATGATCGTAAAGGACCGAGAAGTGGTTCGTTTTGTCTCCACGCTGTCTCTCACAATTCCTTTCCTCATCCCTCCACCTTTTCCGCCCACCTCCTTTCATCTTTCTTTCGTTCTTGCTTGATCCTTTTTATTTGTTTGCTTCTCGCTTTCGCGAAGCTGGCGCGCACACGTCCGCACTCAATGCCGAAAAGTGGGCGCATGTGCTGGCTTCAATTTTTTCGGGTTGCGTCATTCGTAACGAACCAGAGGTTACTTCTGAGGTGAGCCATTGTCGTTGCGCGTTTATGAGAGATTAACGGATGTTTTGTTGTGGAATTCGTGAGAAATTAAAGGATTGTTGTCGAATTTATAGGTTTGACAGGTACACCGTGATCACTAACGATTAGAGTATGGATAGCTGTATGTATTATTTTTCATTTGTTAGACAATAAATATAGTAGACAGGTTTTTCATTTATGAGACGATAAATATATTAGACATAGTTTTAACTTATTAGACAATAAATATATTAGACATAGTTTTAACTTATTAGACACTAAATATATTAGACATGTTTTTAACTTATTAAACAATAAATATATTACACATATTTTTCACAACTGTTTTCAAATTCTACAAAGTAAACACCAACGAATGAAATTGTATCATACTGAATTACTAGATTGCTGGATCTTCATGCAAAATAAAAATTGTCTCGACGAGTTGCAACAAACAATAACCACCTAGAGGCTTCCCTTTTCCTTTAATAATCTTAATAAGTCAAAAATAATACCTCGACTTTTAAATTCCACTCATTTTTATCAGAAATTCATAAAATCTGCAGTCTATTAATTAGTAGTCGGATAAATTGTGAAGTACACTTCGGCATCTCTGAGGGGTTAGAGGCAGCACCCCTGTCTTTTCGGCTGGGAGAGTATTCGCGATCGTCAAAGAACCTAAACCGACGAGAGTTCGTTCCGACGAACGCGTGTGTTTGCTTTCTCATTGTTATGATGATGGGGAATTAATATTTCGAAAATCGATTTTAATTTTCGACGCGGACAATGTGTTAATTCGATGGAACGGGGGAGGATTTCTTTTCTATCCGCGGAAGAATCGTTCGCCGATCAAGGATGAAGCAGTGTCTGATTGGAGAATGTTTTTCAGTCACCTTTTGACGATGGCGATGCTTGGAACGGTGTGGCGTCTTTGATGTCCGCAAGATTCACGGAAATATTTCAGATCCGGGTGGAATGAGGAATAATTGAATAAGAATGATTTTTGGCGGCGGATGCTCTTTCAAAGGAGCTGCGTGAACGTGTCACAGTATCGCTTTCATGTATTTTATTCAATGTCTACGATTTGAAATTCTCAGAACGAATCAATAATTAATCGCTCTGTCTTTTGAACAGACACGACATGTGTCAAGAGAAAGTGACATCACTCGGATAAAATACACGGAATTAAATTGTTGTTAGGTATCATTGGTAATGTTTGTTTATTGTTATTAGACAGCGAATCTTTATGCGGAAAAAAAATTTTCTACCCGGATTGCACCAGACTGGAGTGAAATAGAAATCATCTCGAGGATGAAATTTGTAGAACATAAATTTAATTTAATTTCTACAAATTTCATCCTTGACGACATAATATTTTCCTTCTTAATGCGTTTAATAAGTACCTACTCATTTTTTTCAAAAATGCATAAAATCTGCTGAGTAATTATAATAGATATTAGAGTTTATTTTGTATAATTTTAAATAGTTCCATTTCGTACGATATTACCTTAATTGAGTAATATTCCCGATTATGGATATAAGATTTTCGCTCTTATACGATCATCTTGAAATGTTTATTGCTCGTAGCAATGTTAACCAAAATGCATGTCTCGAATTTTCATGATAGATAAAAAAAATTGAAAAAATTGAATTGTACATACATTACGTCTTCAATTTTAGTTCAATTTTAAGAAAATTATGCGATCGATTTACTGTGGATTGTGTTAAATCGGATAATAGAGTTTGTGGCAAATCGGGTAGAAAATATCTATTTTGCGTAAACATCCGCTGTCCAATAATAACACAAGAGCTCGTTGAATTTTGGATACTAACAAGTAGACAGCGGATTTTTATTTAACTCCTGCTTCCCTGCTGAAGATTTTTATTTTGCATAAAGATGCGCAGTCTACTAATAAGACTATCTGCAGAAAGTCTAATAAAAACTGAATGTTCCTGTATTCCCCGAAAGCTGTGTGTGATATAATTTTCGCATGCGTGACAGTTACGAAATAATCGAACGAAAGCTCCAAAGCTCGCGTGAATTGCACTGGACTCTAAGCGTGCTGCGCGAAGAAAATGGACGATGGGGCTGGCACAGCTCGTGAACTCGACTGATCAACCTCGTTACGGTAAGAGCCGACGGTCGGTGTCGGATAACACATGAGAAAATAATAAAAAAAAAAAAAGAAATGAGCTGATCACGTCGCCCGTCTATAAAGGTCAATCACGTGGTGCTTAGCACCGTCGTGGAAGCTTCTTCGAAATCAAGCGGAATTCCTTGGAACCCGGCTGGCTTCGTAGCCGGGATACCCGTCGGGGGCCGTGTTGGTCGATTTCTGTTGTCATCGTAGCCCGGAGATGGACGTGAGAATGCGAATTCGTAGGCAAGGGGGCGTAAGAGGCCCGTCAGAAGGCCTTAGGCTGGCTCATTACCAGCAATTGTGGCCGAATGGCACCCTGCAGCGTGGTACACGGCTGCACCGGCACCAGCGACCTCGGCCACGGTCTGAACCTTCACCGGCGTCGACCGCAAGCCCAATGCCTGCCCCCGCCTGCCGCACGACAACGGAATTTAATTGCTCGATCAATCATTATTTTCGTGACTCCGCGATCGCCACCGTGATCCACGTCCTTCGCGTGATTCGTCGCCCGCCGCTTTCACCCGGTTTTCAACGCCGTTTCCGCGCCCCATCGTTTTCTTCTTCAACTACAATTAGGTCTAGCGATTTACGTACAAACAATGGATCGATTTATAAATATAATATTGGTACTTTTCCGTTAGCCGGGCGCAACCTAACCCAGACCAATAATTATAAGCATATATAATTACAAATATTAATGAATTGTAAACAAAGTAGTTTTACCCAAAAAGAATGCTTATTGGTCTGGGTTAGATTATAATTGGTTAGGTTATAATTATATATACTTATAATTATTGGTCTGGAAAAGTACCATAATATTTAATATAACAACGAATACAAATGATGTTCACTCTTTCTAAATAACAACTGGCAAACCTTTTAAACAAAAACCATTCTTCTTTTATCCGTTGCACACTCATTCATACACATTTCACTTTATACATTTTGTCTCTCACTCGTTATGTTTCTTTCTCAAAGAAATTAACGAGCCCCGTGTGAATATTCTAAGAAATAAATAATGCCTGATGGATGAAAGGAAGGAGAAAGTAGAAGGAACTTCGAGGTCCAAAAAAATTGTGGAAGAAAGTGATGTACAGAGGAAACTGAGCTTCTTAAGTTCTGCGCTTTTTAAGTAAAAATAGAAAAATGTGATAGAGGAAAAAATCACATAATACGTCCTAACTTCCTGTGACCTTACTTTTTATGCACCAATGCATACTCAGGCGCAATTGTACTTTAATCCAACCCAATTTGTTTTTGTTAAACCAATCGATCCCTCTTATTATCCTGCGTGTAAAGTACCAACGCAATGTCATCGAAATGTCGATGCTTGATATTTGACATTTTTCTGGTTAAATAAATAAACGTATATTTAATACAACGTAATTCAATGAACTGTTTATTTATTGTTCTCCATGTCTACTGGTATGCTCCAAATGTTTAAAATGGAAATATCCATGAAATTTGAAAAAATATGTACTTCTTTATTTTTTTTCGGTTTCCATGGGTAACATTTGACTAAAATGAGAAATCTTCACGAAATTTGTAAAGAAACGTGTTTCTTTTTTTCAGATCCTACGATCGTTTAGTTGTCCTGCGTTATGTTAATTTCCCGTAGGAGACACAACGCGGCGGCCCGAACTTCATCCCGAAATTTATTTTCCAATTTTCCAAGACACCGGTCGTCGTAACTATAAGAGAGAAAAAAGAAATGGAATGATAGAGCCAACGCCGCCTCCTCCCGCCCCGTTTCTCCGCCAGTAGAAAGTGGTAAAGGGGTGCGGATGCAGGTCGGGCAGGGGGGCAATATTTTCATGGCGCTTAGCGGCAGGCCCGAGCCGGACGGCTCCCATCCGCGCAGCACGACACTTTATTTCCGAATGTATCGGCGGTCCCAGCAGTGCGCCGTGACATACAGACGCGCACACACGCTTGCCGTCTCTTGTACGCAGCTATATTTTCCTGAATATATGTAGCGCCTGTATATACATACATCGAAGATTAATCGAGTCAAAAGGCCGCGGTCGTTACAAAGTGTGCCGCCCGCCGCGACACAAAACCCATGCATTACCGGTCGAACGTTGTCGAAGGAAGACCGCGTTCATGTTCTAACGTTCATCTTGTCTCCGTCGATACACCCACGCTGCCCTCGTGCCTTAACAAACCCGAAAGGGGGACGTTGGCGCAGGGGGTTGCGTCGCGACGCGTCGCAAACGCGAAATCCGCTGTCTGTCTGTCTCCCTGTGTCCTCCGAGGCGAAACCGAGCGTATCTTCGGCACGGACTTCTAGCGATATGCTAAATGCCGAAACCGGTATAATGCCGAAATCGTTACAGTACCAAAATATATGAACACTGAAAATACCAAAATACATATATTAATACCGAACTCGTTAGAATACCAAAATACATATACTATGAATGTCGAGCCCGTTTCAATGCCAAAATATATGAATACCGTACTCGTTACAGTACTAAAACACATATATGAATACCGAAATCACTACAGTACCAAAATATATAAATACCGAACTTGTTACAATACCAAACTATATGAATACCGAACTCGTTGCAATACCAAAATACATACAGTCAGGCCCATAACTAATCATACACCCTTTAAAACAGAATAACTTTTTTATAATTGTAACAAATGACCTGATTTTTTGTAACCAATTAGAAATATTAGTTTACTAAATAATGTGCAGAAAAGATTTTCCAAAAATTACAATTTACAAGGTTACATGCAAAAATGGAAAAGGCATTTTTTTAACTTTTTTATTTGGGCACTTAATGAAAATTTAAAATATATGTTTTTTAGATCTGTGTTGGTTGTACACTTCCGTATGAAGGGATGATTATTTCCGATAAACTGACAAAAATATTGTTTTACTCGGTAATTATATAAAAACAATTTGCAATGAAAGTAATTCACGAGAAACTTTTTACTCCATAAAAACTAACGATGATTCAAACTTTTTAAATAAAATTAACAACAAATTAGAACAATCAACAAACAAATCAGAGCAACAAATTGTTCGAACAAGATCGATGATTAAATGACAACAAAAACTGAAATCAAAGAAATTAATAAGTAACTCTTGATTGAATAGAAACTAAAGATAATTTTATTTCGTATATTATTTTCCATCGATTGATAAATCATCGTCATTGGAAAAAGTGTTAGGTGTCTCAGATCGGAAACGGATTAGTATAGAGGTTATTAATTTTCTGCCGACTCCCATAACGAGAGTTCGAAGACTGTGGCGTCGGAGCCATCGAAAGCGGCTTTCATCGGAGGCTCTTCACCTACTTGCGGCCAGAACAAATGTCTTTTCGCCGTTCGGATCGGCGGGCTCATATTAGATCAATTATTCAACGGAACGGTAATCGGCCGATACTAACAGCCGATAAAAAGCCCGAGAGACTCTCGCAGCTCCCGGGGAGAAATCGGCGATCGGCACGAAGACGGGGCCCGGGTGCGTGAAAAATGGCACGTGAACGGCGTCTAAGAGCGACAAACGAGGTGTGCGCGAATCCACCTTCGTTAATGCTCACCTCTTACCATAATCTAATATCCGCTGATATATTGGGCGAGCCGGTAGGGTGCCGAAGGTGCGCAAAGGTCGTAACACCGGGGGTCGGCCCCGTAGATATTTACAATTTTAATCATCGTCTCTGCGTGGGACTCATTCGGACCCGCGGCAACTCGCGATTCCTTCTTCGAATCCCCACCTTCCGCCGGACAGTTTTCATTTCGTATGACGAATCACGTGTCCGGCAATTATTGAAACGTATCTTACGTGGGATACGATACCGATCTCGCTCATCCCGAAACAATACAGTCGTCGAAATTTCCATAGGTCCGCTAAAAATGTTTTTCATCGTTATCAAATCTGGAAACGAAAGCACCATGCAGACAGCCAAAGACTTGTGTCCCCACTCTACCCTCCCCTTCTACAGGTTGCTGTCTCAATTGTAAAAATTTGCGAAAACTCGATTTTCATACATATAAACTCTCCACTGAATGGTGAACTGGTAATTAACATGCACAAATTACATACAAGCCTGTAAATGTTTGTATTTACATACCTGTTAGAACAGAAGACCCAAATAGAGGACGTATAAGAATTTATCGATCGGAATTTAAATTTCGATCGTTGGTACTGTCGATCATGGCAATCTGTGTAGTACCGGTGGTCGGATAGAGTAGCGACAACACGTGGGTATGCGTAATTAAACGGGGAGAGGCCTGATAACTTGACGTGGCGCCGGTTTAACGCGTTAATTATCTCGTTCTTGCGAGTACAGTCCAGTTAATGAGGCTTTCGCTTGTAACTTGCCTCCTACGTGCCAAGCACGCGCGCTCATCCCGGCGAAATTGCTTTTATCGTTCGTTTATCCCGGCTCCGTGGCCCGATACCGTATTCGTAATATTATTTACGGTCCTGTAAATTCGAGACAGACGCTCACGGTTTTCCACGTCGCATAGTCCGTTCACAATGGACAACAATCAATAAATCAATCTTCAGGTTGGTATTTAAGACCGCCATAGAAGTACTCCAACATATTGAAACCAATAAACCAACATTGGCGTGGATACTTCACATGCAAGCGAAATGCTTTTATTAAAATTCGTTTGCCGATTCTGCTAGTGTTTCATAAATGTAAAAACTTTTCATTATCTCCGCATAGAGTGAGGCTCGGGTAACTTCTTGCCCGTCTGTGGCTTCATAACTCCCCCCCCCCCCCCTGTACCCGTTACCCCCCCCCCCGTGTACTGGTCCCCCCCCCCCCCCCAGTGTACCGGTTACCACACTACTAGTGTACCGGTTCCCCCACTACTAATGTACTGATTCCCCCTACCACTAGTGTACCAGTTCCCCCCACCACCTGTGTACCAGTTGCCACACTACTAATGCACTGGTTCCCCTACCAATAGTGTACCAGTTCCTACACCACCAGTGTACCAGTTGCTCCACTACTAGTGTACCGGTACCCTGACTAGTGTACCCATTCCTCCACTACTAATGTACTGATTCCCCTACCACTAGTGTACCAGTTCCTACACCACCAGTGTACCAGTTGCCCCACTACTAATGTACCGCATCCCCTATCAATAGTATACTGGTTCCCCCACTACTACTGTAGCGGTCTCCCACTCCTACTGTACCGGTACCCTCACTAATAGTGTACCAGTTCCCCCACCACCAGTGTACCAGTTGCCCCAGTACTAATGTACTGGTTCTCCTACCAATAGTGTACCTGTGTACCAGACGCTCCACTACTACTGTACCGGTACCCTCACTAATAGTGTACCAATTCCCCCACTACTAATGTACTAATTCCCCTACCAATTGTGTACCGGTTCCCACACCACCAGTGTACCAGTTACCCCACTACTAATGTACCGGTTCCCCTACTACTACTGTAGCGGTAACCCACTCCTACTGTGCCGGTACCCTCACTAATAGTGTACCGATTTCCCCACTACTAATGTACTGATTCCCCTACCAATTGTGTACCGGTTCCCACACCACCAGTGTACCAGTTACCCCACTACAAATGTACCGGTTCCCCTACCATTAGTGTACCAGTTCCCCCACTACTAATGTACCGGTACCCTCACTACTAGTGTACCAATTCCCCCCACTACTAATGTACTGATTCCCCTACCAATTGTGTGCCGGTTCCCACACCACCAGTGTACCAGTTACCCCACTACTAATGTACCGGTTCCCCTACTACTACTGTAGCGGTAACCCACTCCTACTGTGCCGGTACCCTCACTAATAGTGTACCGATTTCCCCACTACTAATGTACTGATTCCCCTACCAATTGTGTACCGGTTCCCACACCACCAGTGTAGCAGTTACCCCACTACTAATGTACCAGTTCCCCCACTACTACTGTAGCGGTACTCCACTCCTACTGTACCGGTACCCGCACTAATAGTGTACCGATTTCCCCACTACTAATGTACCGGTTCTCCTACCATTAGTGTACCAGTTCCCCCACCATCAATATACCAGTGCCCCACTACTAGTGTATCGGTTCCCCCACCGCCAGTGTACCAGTCCCCCCACTATCGACTATTTCATATCGCCCCTACCGTGCTTTGGCTCGCGTAAATGCGAGGACACGTTCTAATCTCCTCAACCCCCTTCTACAGTGGATTGTAGTGGGGAGAGGAGACCTCTGCAACTCGCGAGCCGAAAAAAATCGTACAGCGACCATCGAGCGGTCATTTTAAAGATGAGAGTCCAATCTTGAAATCTACGTTGGCTTCGTTCAATAAAAAAAATGTTCAACGTCTGTACGAATATTTGAATTTGTTAAATGTTCGAAACAACATTAAGGAAACCAAACTCGTCAAACTAATAATTAGACCGTGGATCTTCATGCATTGAAGGCTTTGATAGAATTTAGTAGAATTTTTATTTATTCCGGATCTACTCCTTTAACTTTTCACGCCAGCGTATTTTTCGTGCGAATACTTTTTGAATGATGCTTTTTCCCACTGTTCGGATCGTCTTATCCCCTTCACGAACGGCAAACCTGCGGGGGATTAAGATAGCTGATAGGACCATGGGTTTCTAGGCTAATGGCGAGTCGAATTGTTCACGAATATTCGTGTTTCTCCTCGGGACAATCGTTATATTACGTAGAGCAGTCGAATACGAAAAAATTGTTTAACCATTTGCCTTATGATTTATTTCGCAGCTACAGTGATTAGAACTCCTTTGCGGTCCATAAATTTCTATAAGGAAATGTAGATTGCATCAAATTTTATCTAGTGGCTAATATCAATTGCAGCAAAATAGTTAATGCAAACTAAAAATTGTCTGCATCGATTGCTATAAATGACAGTTACGTAGAAAATGATTTCTATTAACAATTGAAGAGAAATATTTGAAGAATTTAAAAATATTCTTGCATCACTTTCAACTTTTTTGGAATAATTAAAAACATAAATAAATGTCTGCATAAATCCTGTATTTTACAATTAATGCAGACTATTTTTATTTTCCATAAAAATCCACACTTATAACAATAAGTCAGACTGGTAAAAATTTTGAACACCATCTATTAAGTATGTGTGTGTCCTTAGACATTATTTACAATCTGTTTTTAATCATTCCAAAAAAGTTGAAACTGATGCAAGAATATTTTTAGATTCTTCAAGTATTTCTACTATTTTGCATTTGGTTCGAAGAATTTAAGAATTTTTTTTTTATTAAGAAGTCTTCAATTGAATAAAATTATTGTGTCATTTTCGACTTATTAAAATCATTCATCGAAGAAGTACATTCTTAACTATCTTCTGTTTCTGACAATTGTGGCCGACAATTCTGCCCGATCTAATTGCAAATAAAGTTATCCGGGGAACGAAGAATAGTATCTGTGGATAGAACTATTATCGAGTACACTGTGTAAAGGCCGATCAATATTTCACGGCGCTCGACAAATTCCAAGATACCGGGGAGGCAGTTTAATTAATCCGATCGCCCTACAATGTCGCGCTATCAATTACAAGATACCCGTGATTACCCGCTCCAGGAAACACTCGGTTTAGGAACGCGCGTTCAATCATGACGCGAGAAAAAAGAAAACGAAGTGAAGGCCGATAAACGAGTAACCGCGAAGTAAGTCAATCGGCTACAAGCCGATTACCAGGTTGTCTGATGTCTCGGTCCGATCTGCGAGATCTATGCGAGCATCCTCTTCGCGATCATTTACACGAAGCGCTTACACTTTACACTTTGGTTGCAGTAATTCCGTAACTGTCGTACCATTTATCTCAATTTAACGGAAGGAAATTACCAGCATTCAAATGGAATTATGGATTATTAAAAATGGTGTAATATTTTTTTATTAATTTAATTACTTATTCATTACTTTATTCATCCATTTTTTTAAACGTGCTTTTGAAGATATTTCTTACAGCAATTTATCAAGTTTTGTTGTAATAACTGTCGTACCATTTATTTCAATTTAAAGGAAAGAATTTATTAGCATTCAAATGGGATTATAAATTTTTACAATGGTGTAATATTGTGTATGTAAAATAATTAAATTTAATCTTTTGTGCTTAGTATTTTATTCACTCTATTTAATGGTCAGATGTTGATTAATTATATGGTGATTTTAATATACTACGCCGTTGAAAAATTAACATAATTAAGAAACAAAGTAGACGTATTTTCAATATTTTAAAATAAACGTATTTCGTTGAAAACATGTTTAAAGCCAACTGGTAATCTGAAATGGAAAAAATTTATCTTATAATTTAGAAGCAGAAAATGTCTTTGATCCTACTAAAATTTACTATTTTTAGTTCATTTTATCTGCCGACGGTGTTTGCAGTCAGACATGACAAGACTACTTAATATTCCCACGCCAACCTGTAACGTCAAACGTAAATAAATTTTCCAAATGACCCCATTCCCACAAGCTTTATCGTCTATAAACAACTTTACTATCGTGTTGACCGATAAAATCTCACATTAACCTATTAATGTACCATTTATTTTCCATTTTCTAAACAAAAACGATATAAATCAGGACACCTCGATGAAAAGAAGCAATTTTTGGCTGAGAAATACTGCATCCCAAATGTCAATCTTCATGCATTTATATTAACTATAGTTTTTGTGGTAAATCATTAAGTTTTTCAGCTTCGACGTTGATGGACATTTAGGAAACAATAAAAATTTATTAGAAATCGATACGAAAGTCGACTTTTTCGTTAAATTTCTCGATCCAGACCACTGTGCGCGTGCTGAAAATTTCACGGTTGAAAAATAAGCTCTACTCTAGGCGCGCACGTGTCAAAAATCGCGGACTCGAATTTGTGCGATCGCGAGAGAGATCGGAAGTTCGATCCAGAAAATGTTCGTTTGAACGGAGGTCTACCGTATTTTTTCTACGAACTGTAAAAGCGATCCGGGGGAAGAAGTACAGAGAGTGGCAGCGAGGGCCTTGTGGGGGTCCTCATCGTGGAGCACCCGCGCCGCCAAAGAAGACGCTCACAGATATTCCCAAGAGCAAAAGCCTGCAACCGAGGTCACTCCTCCTCGTGGGAGGGCCCCCAGGCGCCGCGTAGCCTCCCCCGTCGGCTTCACCCGGCAACGAAAAACAAGACTTTATGGAGCTACATCGCAGAGTGTACGCGCGAGGCACGGTTGCTCCGGGCCAGGGCCGGCCGAAGGCCAACCAAACCGTGAATGCCCGCAAGACCGCTCGAAAAATCTTTTGAATAATTGTCCGAGTTACTCCGCTCGGTCAATTCCCAGGCTGAATTGATGAAACGGGTCGCGCGGCCCGCGTTTCCGCAACGCCGAGGCGTGGCCCCGCTCGGAAATTAACCGCTCTCCTCTCTGCCACGGCTGATAGCGGCCGGATCGCTTCTCCGAAGAATTCCTTCGATAGCGGTGTTTGTTCCTAGATTACCGGAGCCTCGCGTCGAGCAGTCGTAGTCTTCGACGCCCTCTAACGTCAATTTTTGGACCACGATTTACAACTTTTCTCCGTCTTTTTAAGTAGTAGAAATCCCTATTTCACGTGTTTTACGCGTATTCCAATACAATAATTAATTGCACTCGAGAGGCCACCCTCAGTCGTCACTGAAAATTGCTGTACCATTATTCAAAATATTGTTTACATTATTATTGTTATTTATTTTATTGCCTTAAACTATATATGGTTTTTTTTCTATTTAGTTATTTAATGGTGGTTCAACATCATTTACATTTCGTGCAATATTTTATACATTTTCGTGTCTTTGATATACTGGGCAAGACCGGTGACAGCCTCCTAGAAGTTAGCCCCCCACTTGCTGAAATAAATATTTTCAACAGTTGTGCTAAGTTTTTGCTACATTGTGCTCGAATATTAAAATTATAACTTAAAAAATAAAACAGAAAATTGAAAAAAAAAACAATTTTTGGTGATATGCTTCTCACAACCTAACAGAATGGGTTAGGATCTGTAGCATTCTTTCTTTCAGTTTCGTATTTTTTCCATTCTATTACTAAATGATTAACGTTAACTGGAACTTTGCATATATGGCGCTGATTCTACATGCAAAAACAAGTCGAGAAGAAAGAATAGAATTTTTTTGTTCGACGGCTCGTTTTCGAGAAAAAACGAATTTGAAAATCCGTCGAATGTCGCCGTGCTCCAGTATTCGCAGGAAGTAGAATCGGCAGGCGATGAACAGACGTATCAGCCGATTCCTGTCCAACGGCGCCACAGTGGTTCGAAATCGCCAAAACGTGGCCAAAAATCGGAGACATTCTCCGATTTAGTTGAAAATTGGTATTCCATGGGTTTTCGGATTGATGATTATGAATCTGATTTCAAAATTTCAAAAAAACAAAATGGCGGATTCAATGTGGCAGGTGTGTTACTTAAAAAATTGTCCGATTTCCTTGAAATACAGTATTCCCGTATTTTGGGGGTTGCTGATTATGAATCTGATTTCAAAATTTGAAAAAAAACAAAATGCCGGATTCAATATGCCAGGTGTGTTACTTGAAAAATTGTCCGATTTCCTTGAAATCCAGTATTCCCTTATTTTGGGGGTTGCTGATTATGAATCTGATTTCAAAATTTGAAAAAAACAAAATGGCGGATTCAATATGGCAGGTGTGTTACTTAAAAAATTGTCCGATTTCCTTGAAATCCAGTATTCCCTTATTTTGGGGGTTGCTGATTATGAATCTGATTTCAAAATTTGAAAAAAAACAAAATGCCGGATTCAATATGGCAGGTGTGTTACTTGAAAAATTGTCCGATTTCCTTGAAATCCAGCATTCCCGTGTTTTTGGGGATGCTGATTATGAATCTGATTTCAAAATTTTCCAACCGGGAGTTGAGGAAATTTTGGGATACCCTGTGGTATATTCTGCAATAGCTGTACATCAACAAAACCAAAGTAGAATTTTATTTCGTTTTAAAGGCAATTAATAACGTACATATTTATCAGACTGTGCAAAATCATCATCACTGACACGATATTGTAGGGGTTAACGTCAGAACGATACTTCGGTTCCCGTTACAAGGAAAAAGTGTACGTTCAAACCCGGAAGAGGAGTTTTTGCGAAAATCAGAAGGGACCCCGGCCGTAGATTCGGGAACCGCGCGACGACGCGCGGCGCCGAATGTTTGCGCGAACAGGTTCGTTTGCGCTGATTTGCCGTCATTAAGTAAGTTCCTCCGGAGCAACCGGAGCATCAATTCCCGCGGCAATTTGAAGTAGGCCGGCGAATCCATTAGGAGAAGTTCTCGGAGGCGAAAGGGGCGTTAAACGGTGCGACGTCGTCGAGGGATCGTATCTTCGTGTTAACGACACGGCTTCTTCTTCTTCTTCTTCTTCCATCGAAACGGAAGGGTGGTTGTGGCGCGGAACAAGTGGTTAAATAATACGGTTGCCTGGCTTTCCCGCGGGATACGCGTGTACATACAGGGTGGGGCAATAACTATGTCCACCTCGAGTATCTCCGTTATTTATGAAAAAATGTTATACACGAAACTTACAGATGGGGACATGTTATCGTACAAACATTTTTCGTGTGGTTAGAGGCGTACAGGTGATTTCAAGGTCACCTTGATATTTTTTTATAGAATGTCCTATTTTTTTTACCATAAACCGATAGAATGTGAAATTCTGAGTATAAAAGTGTTGACCTTCGTACGCTCTAAGCATAATAGTTAATGAGATATTAGCAGTAATGCCTTTATTTATAATACTTCACTCAACGCAACGTGGAATGAAAATAAAAAATATCGTCGACAACTTTTTCTTATAAAATTGCAGGGTATACAACCAGTGATTGTACCATCTTCTAGTAACCCTATAACGCATAGCCCTCCAACAAAAAAAACGAGTGTAAACAAACAGTATGTTAACGCATCAATTTGAATAAAAAAACAACGAAAAATAACTGTTCACCTTGTTATTTCATCGATCTTCTACCACTGTGTCAATTCGACACCGATTGACGATGGTTAAACAATTTTTGTTGTCAATCATGTTGCCAATTGTTCGTAATAAATCCATGAAATCCACGATCTAGCCATCGTTATTAAACACAATCTACCCTAACTACTCTACCTATAGAAACACCGAGTTTGGTCTGTTCGTTAACGTAATCTTTGCGCACGTCCCGATCGAGTCCGGCTGAAGAGGTTTCTGCCGGGGCCCCGTAGACCATTTCTTTTTTTCTGAAAAGCCGCACAGTTCACGTACGGCACCGACCCCATTAAAAACCTCCTCCAATAACCGTTCCGTCCGATCCCGATTATAATTTCCGATGCAAGATTACTGGCAGCGAGGTAGGCTCTCTCCGATACGAGCCGACCACCCCCGAGCCGTCCCAACCCCCGATCGCTGCGTTCCGGAACATTCAATTCCCTAAAATTCCGGGACGCTCGTCCGGGCTGGTCGCGGCTCGTTCTCGAGGAACGTGTACGTCTATATCGGAGAAAAGGCAGCGTGTCTCGGCGCGCAACGTGCACGGGTCTGCATGTGCGAGGGAGTCGAGTCGTCGGTCAGTCGAGCCCGGTAATGGGAGGTCAAAGGTCACCGCGCCGCCAACGCTAGCGAGGAAGAAGAAGACGAAGAGGAAGAAGAAGAAGGAAGAAGACGAGAGAGGGACAGGTATAAAGAGAGACGGTGAGCGAGCGAGCAAGAGAGAGAGATATAGGGGGTGTAGGAGGCTCCGGGAACCTCTCGGTGGTCGGCGGGGACGAGGAAGGGGGTTGCCGAGGTATTCTGCCGTGGCTATACGTACGCGGGGAATCTGTACGTGTATGCATACACTTAAAACCGTATATAATGTTGTATAAGCATCGAGAGCTGGCCTTCCACGCGGGCAGAGAGGGAACGAGGGAAGCGAAACGGAGGGCTGGTGCGATATGCCTCTCGAAACCGTGGGAACGCGCGTGGCCCCACGCGCCTAACTAACCCCTTTGCCACGGAGTCCCCGCGTCCTCTCCTCCCCCTGTCCTCCCTGTTCCCGCGAGACTGTGCCGAACCAAAAAAATCGACTCGAAACTGCACTAAAAAAAAACACAACGCCCGTTCGCCGCCGTTTTCCCCGGCATTTTCATTCCCCGGGAGGACGCTACCGCTCTTCTTTCCCTCGCGGTACAACGATTCCTGTTCCATTCTTTCGCCGCTACGCGCGACGTCGTCTTGCCTCCTCTTTTTCGAATACCACCCATCTCCATCTCCACCTCCAGCTCTACCCGCCGCTTACCTCCGTCTCACCTGTGCACACCTCGCCGCTTCCTCGTCTTCTTCCCCTTCCCCCGAGCACAACAACGCCGAGGACCATCCTCCAGCGACCGTTTCCACCTCTACCCGACCAGCCACCGCCTCCTCCGCCTCCACCAGCTGCGTCGCTCCACCGCACCGGCGCAGCGCGGCGCAGCGCGGCGCGGCGCGCTTCCCTTTTCTTTCCTCCAGGCACCGAATCGCGCGCGGACCCGCGGTTTTCAGCCCTTTCATTACGGGAATTTCTCCGTCTGTCCGCCGACTCCCCAACCCCCACCCACTTTTTCTCCTCCTTCTTCTCTTGTCCTCGTCGTCCACCTCCTCCTCCTCCTCCTCCTTCTTCTTCTTCTCCCTCTTCTACTCCTCCTCGTCGTCATCGTACTTACACCCACCCACACCCTCGCCCGTCCTCCCCGCGGTAACGTCGATCCCACCATCGCTTCGCTCGCTTTCGATCGTTTGCGGAAATCAACGCGCGTTATCGGACACGCGTCTAACAGCCGCCAGACGTCCGCGTCGTTGTTTTCGATCAATTGAAAGGATCGTAGAAAGCAGATGTTACGCGAGCATCTGTCGCCCACAGTAGTTTCTATTTGCTGTCTATCCCGGCCGCGAGGTTTGCTGATTTTTCGCTGCGTGGACAGTGAAATTGTTGCGGCGATGCTTAATTTACAATTCAGATTGTAAATTGTGGCGTTTTAGTCTATGTTAATTAGTGATTCTCAATTTCCCTGAGCCTTGCGAATGAAGATCACGTGTTGGACCAATCAGGGTTGGTTTTATTCTGAACCTTTTGAAGTTATTTGTTTATTTATTTACTTAGCAATGCTTCAATCCAGACTATTGAGAGTATTGTATTGTTATTAGTAGACAGCCAATCTTTATGCAATATTGACATTTTCTACCTGAATAGCAACAAACTGAAGCGATATAGAAATTTATTTGCTTTGTTAATATGTTTAATTGGTTGAAAATAACACAGCTCAGTATTTTTAAATTCTTCTAATGTTTTTACTGTTTTAAATTACACCTACCCGTGTTTAATAAAATTGACTGTTGCTAATAAAGTATAAAGCAGTTGATCGATCGAAAGGGTTATAAATATTTTAGGGGTTTGTATAGTGTAGATATTGAGTTCGTAAATTATGCAAGCTATTATCGTCTTTTGTTATTAGACTGCGGATTTTAATGCGTTCACGAAGAAATTAACTGAGTGAAATATTGTTATGTTGTTTTCTACGTAAAAAGATTGTTAAGGGGTGAAATGGATTTTTATTAAACTACTGCTTCCCACAATCCATGGAGAATATTTTTATTTTGCATAAAGATCAGTAGTCTATTTATTATATGTATTAATAATAGAGAACATCTAGATAAATGACTGTAATTCGATAAATCGAATGTTAACTAGCATTATATTAAAGAAAAACATATATTATAATACAATATTTCAATGAAATTTAAATATGTTAATCTTTATATATTATACTATTAGCAAATGCCACCACACCATTACCATTATTGTCATCTTTAAATCAAAATTCTCGAAAATTCGCTCCCATAATTACCAAGAATCCCAAAAATGCTAAGAAGAAATAAAACATCCAGTAATTAACCGCTTCTCAAAAATACTTGTACAGAAATTCCTCCCGCAGTTTTCATCCATATTTTCATTCGACAGTTCATCAATTTAGATGCTTCATTCACATTTTCACATTTCAAACAAGTATGTCAAATTACAGTTAGAGAATAGTAAAAGACTTTACAGCATCTAAAAGAGAAAATGGGAGAACTTTCACTTAAGGAACGTACATATGAGATTAATGCTAAACCTACTCATTGCCAGTCAAATGACCGGTTTCATTCCGTTTTACAATTGTTGAAATTACAGAGATGCATTCATAGGAAATGATTATTATAAATATTCCTAGTCGAGCTGATATTGTGATCAAATTTGTAGACTCTGAATAAATAGATACTGTAGTGTATAATAATATCAATGTTGTATAAATAGTATCGATTAACAAAACAATTGTCAAATTATTAATTTATAATAAAAAAGATTTTTACAGACGATTATTCATTTTACAATTATTGAAATTACGAAGTTATTTACATAGAAATTGATTCGATAAATTTTTTTATCGTGGCACTCATTGAAATAAAAATTGCACAAAATTTAAAGAAGCTTTATCATTTTTATAAATTAAAACATTTTAATAAATAAACATATTTTCTACTTCTCATTTTTAAAATAACATCGCTTGAGATATAATTTTAGATAACATGTTATTTTATTTTTTTATTAAATTAAAACACTTTCAATGCCCGGTAGACTTTCTTAATGACACTTGGCTAATAAAGAATAATAATTGCGAAGACTCGGACCAAAAATTCGACGGATTTACAAGAATGGGATTCAACGGAATTATGCGACAGGTCGAAATTATATGTCGGCGGTCGAAATTTTCGAAACGGTCCCTTTCCGGCCGGCGCGGCGTGTCGGTGCGGTTACTTCGAAAATTGATTATCGCTCGGCCTGTAATGATCCATTACGCAGATCCAAAGCGCGCGTTCGTGCAGATGTAACGCCGGTGCAAACTGACAATCACTGTCTCGGGCACCGATGAATTATGAGCCGATAATCCACGGTTACCGTGTATCGACCACGCAGAACTTCCACGCGCGTTTATGGTCTATCGGAGGTTTTTCTACGTGCGACTGTGTGAAAAGCCTAGTTTTAGAGGAGAATGAGCATTAATGGTGGGGCACGACAAAATTGAAAGAGTCTTGAACAGTTAAACGAGCTGGAGTCGATTTGTAAATTGATTTACAGGAGTTGTGTCGTGGGAATCTTGCAATGATTAAGAAACCAGAAACACGTTCGTTATTATTGTCGAATTATTGATTAAATCTTCAATTTTTATCAGCAAAATCGTACTTTTCGTTTTGTACAAAAATCAATTTGTAAATAATTCATGGTGTTCTTAAGTGGCACTTTATTTGTTTTGGAATGGAAATTTATTATTACATTATGGATTATTTATTACTGTACAGTGTTAATAAACATTCTAGATATTGTTACATTTTTTAAAATAGTTTTCAAAACCCTGAATTATAAACGCTGCTAAAATAATTTTTTATTATTCTTACTGAAATGTGGTATCTTGATTATACAAATATCGAATTTAATAAATAAGATCCTTATAACAAGAAACAGCAATTTAATAAAGTTTTATATTATAATATAATAACAAAATAATTTATTATGAAACTTCTAAGCTCTGAACAATAATAAACAGTATTTCATGTAATTTCATACACATTCAAAATGTATATTCAATATATTATGTATGATCACATTATTTTTATACATCGTAGAAAAATAGTATTAAACAAATACGTTAGAATTGTTAATAATGCTTTGATAAAAATATCAATAAAACAATAAACGGCTCTAAATAATAAAAACAGTTAAACAGCATCAGTTGATATGCTGAAATGAATTATTCTATAAACATTTTCCTCATTTGTAACAAGTTTTATCATCGAATTTGCCTATGTTATTAACAAAACTAATAAGAATCTAACGATAGATACTTAATACCTCTGATCAACAACTGTTTACCACAGGTATTAGGACGAACGAACGTTAAAATCTCCGTGATAACACAACAAAATGTCCCAAAACCGTATCCATTAAATTGTTCAAAAACTTTTCTCTGACAGTTCGAAAGCAACGGCTGGAAACATTAAAATTCCGCCAACGACTATGATTCCAAAGAACAAATTCGAAACTCGTTCGAGTTAAAATCGAACCGCCGGTTGGCAGGAACGCCGCAAGGTGGCAGCATCAGGCGGATTCGTGTTCGGCGAGAGCCGCTATTACGGAAGAGGAGTCAACGAACGAATCGGGGTAGAGCGAGGAGTTCCGACCGCGTTTGCATTCGAGGGTGACACGGGCGACGTTGAGAAGCTGCGCGAGCCTTGAACCACATGCGCGGTCGATAAAGCGAACGCCGCGATACCGACCGTGGCAAATCAAGAAAAGAAGCCAGTTTTCCCCTAGGAAAGAAAAATACCTAGAAAACCGATACCTCCCCAGAGTTCTAGCGTCCATTGCTAAACCAAAGAGAGAATTTAGCGTTCGGTCTTGTACAGCTTATTGCGAGCCGGGTTCCCCAAAGGAAAAACGAAGGCGAAAAAGAAGTTGCGAGGAAGTGAGCTGGCGCCTGGGTCGGTCGCGAATTAGCGGCGTTTAAAAGGGAGGACCGGAGTTTGATTTTTTAGGTGTTCGTTTTGCCCCGCGCCGTCCCCTCGGCCGGCGTCTCGAGTTTAAACTATACTACTAACTAATAGCAGGCCTAGAGTATGTTTCTACAATGTGGGCACACTGTGCGCCGTGCCCGGGCAGTTTATCTAATCGTCGGGCCGCAAAAAAGAGAGGCTGCGCACCGCCCTAACCACAGGCCATGGGCCCGCAGGGACCGTGCGGTTCCTCGCCTTCCTGAATGCGCGCACGGTCTTCCTTCCCTACGCGCCCGGCCACCATCCCTTTTCCCGAAATTTATTATTGCACGTTTAATCGTTCGTGCGAATTAAAGACGAACGGTCGCACGGTCCTAATAGCCAGCCGGCTCTCACACAGTAGGTCAAGGAACGAACTCGGACGGACGTCGGATGTCCCTAGATCCTCGATTACAGCCGGGATCAATCCTGCGGCGGCGGACGCGTCCCACGGGATTCGAACGTAAAAATTATACACCCTGCGACAAAATGATAGCGAGCACTGTGATTTATACGGTTTTAATTCAGCTCCGCGTTGCAACTGAAATTTTCCATACACTGTTTCAGGAGACGTTTAACCCTTACAAGGTGTACCGGGGTCTCTCGTGACCCCTAACTTCTGGACACTAACTTTTAACGTTGTATTGCACGAACATTTTTCTTATATTCTTCAGAACATGTTCTGGAAAAAATTTATACAGAATTTTAGGAACGTCCTAGATTTACAATCTGACTGAACACTGTGCCCCTATTAAGGGTTAATAACTTATTATACGTAACATCAAATTGTTTAGATACTTTCTTTACATCTGACAGCAGTGGATCTGTTATGTGAACGTTTATATAATTTTTTGAATTTTTTTCCGCTTAGTCTAACCTGTATCTTGAAAATTAGAAATATATTGATATCGAGCAAAATACGTGCTATTAATTACATTTAAATTAATAATACACCAAGACGCATTACCTGAAGAGTCCTGTCCTACCCCGAAGACATACCACGGTATTCATTAGACAGGAGTTGAACACCACACTGCAATTAAATCGAAACCAACTCTCAGCTCGGGGCTAGTTCTCCAACTGAGAATTACACCAGGAACGACTCCTGCGTTTACGCAAAACGACTTTACGCATCTCCGGGGCTTATTCTTCACTGAGGCGGTGATTTAATATTCTGGTTGGATGAAATCAATTCTGTTATTGACGTTTAATCATTCTGACATTAATAGCACGCATGTATTATATTTATCAAATGAGTACTTATCAAACTATTTCATCCCTACATATTTAATAAGTGGAATAACGATACGCATTATTATTATTCAACTAATCACTAGACTGCGGGTTTTATAACAAAAATTTGTCACGTGCAATTTAAAACAGTGGACATATTTAAAAAATTTAAGAATATCAACATACTAGTTTCAGTTTAATAAGATAATTGAAAGAAGAAGGAAATTTTTATTTAGTGTCTTGGAATCGGCACAGACATTTTTCATTTTGCATAAAGATCCACTGTCTATTAATCACTGAACGTTAGACTTAAAACTTGATAAGATGATAAAAGTTTATCTGAATCTTTAACTAATTATACAAGCATTTATTAGCATAAAGAGTTACCAGAGAAAAATAAGCATACAGTAAATATTTTGTCTTGTTTTTCACTCTTACAGAATAACATTCTTATATTATTAATTCGAAAACATTGAAGGAATTAATAAGGACAAAGAAATGCTAATTATTATGAAGCCGGGGAAGGAATTTTCTCAGAGAAACCTTTTGCGTGAAATTTTTCGTCTTCGTTTCTCTTTTTCTTCATCCTGCTTCCAGCTCCAAATATTTCCACCATGTGCGTGCGTCGTGGATCGATTACTTTCGACAGCAACGCACGCACTGGACCAAACATTGATAATCATAATCGACCAGTGCTATCGAGCGCTTATGAATGCATGCGTTTGACAGACACATGCCAGTTCATAATCCAGAATGGATGCTTCATCAAGATTCATAAATGAATTCGTGATCGTGAAACGACTAAACAATTCATTACTAGACTGCGGATTGGTATGCATTTACGAAGAAATTAGCTGGGGAAAATATAAAACAGTAAACGATTAAAAAAATTTAAGAATATTGCAATGTTGTGCAGAATATTTTTATTTTGCATAAAAATCCGCAGTCTATTATAGGACATATGAATTCCATAATTTATTGCATAATTCATGCAATTAGCTACCAACTTTATATTTTAGATGAATCAATATATTAAATTTTACTTTGTATTTTAAATTCATCAATATCAATATACAAGAAAACAATTGTTTAATATATTTATACTTTGTGATACTTTTAATCCTCGTATTTATTTAAGGGTGGAATGTATACTGTTTTATAATTTATTAACCCTTGCGTCGGTAACCGAGAATGTGGGTACCCACTTCCAATTTCTTTTTAAACGTCATTAACAGTATTGTTTATAAATTGCAAAATTATTATAGATTTCGTGTTCCTGGATGATCACAGATTAATTTACATTTGAGGCATAAAAATACGTGTTGGAACTATAAAGTGGATTATTGAATATCGAAGAAAATGTTGAAATAAGGGATGAAATCATCAGAAAAAGAAAGAATAATCTACACCAATTGCAATTGACAATTTTTATGTAGCAAATTAAGATCTGTCTTAATTATAAGAATAAACTTCATCATAGTATTGTTGATAAATTGCAATTGTTCCTGGATGGTCACAGATTAATTTACGTTGAAACTATAAATAGTTAGTGAAATAAGGGATGAAATCATCAGAAAAAGAAAGAATAATCTACATCAATTGCAATTGACAATTTTTATGTAGCCAATTAAGGTGCGCCCTAGTTATCAGAAAATTAGTCTTGGCCTGGCCATCCGTTTGAATAGCTTGATCGCCAACGTGAGGGGTTGAAAATGAAGGTTCGCAAGATCCAGACGGTGGAAGGCGAATTCTTCCTTACGCATGTGCGTAGAGAGAGTGACTCCTGGAATTCTTGGGGATCGCCGTGCCGGGTGTACCTGTGGGACTTTGGAGGTCGCGGGGACCCTGTGACCCTTAGATAAGGCTCACGCCCTAATAAGAGGGTACACGCAAGAAACCGTGAGCGGGCCACGGCAGCTTCTCTTCTTCTTCGTCCCCCTGTTGCCCGCAAATCGTAGCTCGAGGCCTCGCCCGACCGAGCGATCTAATCCACCGAGAAATCTGTGGTTAACGTTTTAGGGCAGCAAGGGTGGACCCTGGGAGCCCTCACGACATTCCACCGCGCCAACTCCCACAATTGCGAGCTTGCTATAAAACCGCTACCCCGAAATCCTCGTTCCGAGCTGCTCCCATTTTCTGCCTCCATTCTGGGACCGGATCTGCGGTGAACGTTCGCCGTCGACCAGGCCGGGGTTCAACGGCACAAACCGTTTGTTTGCTCGTCTGAATCGGCTCGAACGGTTCAAAAGTTTATACGAGATGTACAGGCCAAGGACATGCAAAGCTGATGAAAACATTTTCCATCGGACTGCTAATTACAGAATAATCTCTACTCTGACCACGATTCCTGATTCACCCTGTATATTTTGACTACTACAGAGACAATGGTTCACCTACGATGGTCTCGCTAAGACTAAAACATACTGCGGGCCAGTGTCGCCAGATCATGCCGAAACTGCCGTCACGTACTCTCCTACTTTTCCCCTTCCACTATCCTATCCATTTTTACTCTGGTCATCAGAGAGGGGGTACCTGTATTCCCCTCGATTGCTTCGATCTGGCAACACTGCTCGGCACGTTGCCCCATGCGACGAAAGATGGCGTCGCGCCACATGCGCCATCTAGAGTTCGGTGTCGCCAAACACATGCAACTTTTAAAGAAAATTATGTTAGAACTAGATTGCGGATTTTATGCATTCATGGCAAAAATTATGTTTGCAACAAAATTAAGGACATCGATATATTATTTTCAATTTATTCTGACCATTAAAGAGAAAAACAGTTCTAACGTGCCTTGGCTGTATCTTGCTACTGATGAGAACAATATTTTTGTTTTGCACAAAGATCCAAAGTCTAATAATAACTCACACTAACTTTCTGATTAAAAATTGAAAATGCTGTTGAACAATTTATTAAGAAATTAAAACATAACTGTGGATAATTATTTCTTAAGAAAAGTTTGATTCCGTTAAATTTTAACGTTAAACTTTATATTAACAATACCAGTTATAAAGAGAGTCGTCGGATTAGGACTTGTGTCGTCGCGGCCCGGTCACGTGACGCGTGTCGTCTCCATCTTGCATGTGTCACATTGTCACGTGACTGATCCGGTACCGACAGAGAGGGGGTAACTTTTTCTCCTCTATTCGTGCTCCCTCCCCTCATCTGGCCGCTCTGGTGATAACGTCCAAGCGATGAAACAATAATTATAATTCTGTTAGCTTCGCTACCTCCGCCTAAAAATATTCGATGACCTTGGGTTTGATAGCAGATTTAAACATATGTCCTATTGTAGTCACTCAACGTCGCTTAAGCATTGATAAATGCAAACCTCGCAAACATCCTCGCGACGTTATGGCTCGAACCAGCATAATTTGTACGTAGAGTGTTTGTGTTTAATAAAGTTTCAGTACCTTTTTTTGCTTCCTTCTTTCCGCAGGGATATTTAACTCCAAAGTTTACGAGAGATGGAAATTGGATGTATCGGTGACTCTATAAAAAAAATACACAGATCAAATGTTTAAACTTGGCGCTGTATAAGCGATTCGCATAACATTTACTAAGTAGACTTCGGATTCTATGCAATCATGACAACTTGTTCATAACGAGAACTCTTTGTGAACGCGTAAACCGATTTTCAAATGCAATTTTCCCGGGAAATCTTGAGAAGCAACTGCTTTGCTAAATTACAATTGGATACGTCATCTTCAATTAGTGCAACTTTCAGAAAATCTTACGACGTTACGACAACCACCACATTAGTGCAACCGACCTGCCCTCTATAACGACGCCACGGCGTGCCTTCATTCTGCCCTCATTCTGCCCTCAAGTTGTGCCAGCACACTCTGCCGGCAGAACACAATACTTCCGAATAAATTTCTGCTGGTAGGGTCTGCTGTCCAATCCAAGGCAAATTGAGAGCATAGCCTGCTTCGAGCGTCATTCTGACACCATAATGCCCGCATTCTGCTCGCATCGTATGATCGTGGCTGACTTTTTGACGTTTTGACACCAGATGGAAACTTGCCTCCCCACTCTGTGACGCTATTCCCCCACGTTGCCGTCGCGACCACGTGACGCGTTTCGTCTCTGTCACGTGACTGATCCGGCAGAGAGAGGGCAACTTTTTCCCCTAGATTCGATTGGCTTGGCGCCAAGCTGAATCGTTGATGCGAAACTCGAGCGAGCGGAGTCAAGAAACTTTTTTTTAACGAACCGTGCCCTAAATGGTAGGTCTAAATGGGTTAAGATGATGGGATTTTGTACACTGAACAGTAAACCATCGATATACTCTGTTATTGTGGGAGCGCAGTAAAAGAATCACCGGTTCTTCCAAGTGACCGAACAGTTCGATTCCTTTTTCTCGCGTGGTTCCCTCCACTCCGTTTTCGCTTTCATTAACGGCAGCCACGACGCACTTCGGCTGGGAATTTCTTGCTGGCCGAAGAAACTGCCACGATCACAAACGCCTCGGAAGATCAGTTTCCAGCAACTTACTAACCACAAAACTACAATCCCCCAAAATGGAGGATCCTCTCTCCTTTTTATACTCTCGGCCACGAAATTGAGGAAGGCTACTGACCTCCCAGCACCTAGTTCGACAAAATTGTGTGTGTAATTTGACTATATCTGCTATGATTTTTCAATTCGAGTACAACATTCAATTAAATGTACTGTTCGCTTACCTGCATCCGATCTCGCATTGTTTATTTTGGAATTATTCAAACGGTACAAATACTTTAATGGAAAATGTTTCGGTAGCTTAGTTTGTTCATATGGGCACACTGCGAATACAAAATGTATTATTTAGTTTATGGTAAAGTTAAGTCCGGCCACGCTGATCGCTTGGTATTTTGTTCATAACAATACTATTTATTGGAACTTAAATTTTAGAAGAAATTTTTCGTAAGAAATCGTTTAATGAACTTCATTATTCAAATATATGTAATAATAAAGATTGCACAAAATCTAAATAAATTCTTGTTATTTTTATAAAACAATACTGCAATTTTAATTTTAATACTATTCAATAATAATTTTAATACTAATCAAAATGGCTACGATTTGAGGATTATATTGAAAAAGATTTTTCTTATGAGTATGGTACTCGAAACAAATTAAATATAAGTAGTTAGTAGAAAGAATAAAATGAAATCTATATTAACTCCATTTATTGCAAACGTTTAAATATAAATTTATATTTTCAAGAATGCATATAAAAATTGCATGTCACACACTCTTTAATTAAATTAGATACAGACCGTAAAAATGACATGCCACTTTAATTAACAGAAACGAGTCCAGGAACATTTAAAAGCTTTTACATTTACGTTTACATCTATAAATGAGAAAGAAGACGATCGTCGGAAAATAATTCGAACATGTGCGATCTTCACAGCGGATCTCGAAAAAATAACTTCCAAAATCTTTTTACAGATAATACAGACGATACTAAGTTTATCAGATATTACAGAATGAGCTGTCGCAGCAGTTTGCCATTAATATCGTTATGCATACAGACCCGTGTTTAGATCAATCGATCGCAGGAAGTGATAAACACTGTCGCGCATCGGTGGGCGTGTCCCAAATAAAATTGCAATCTGTCGTGTAATACTCCGAGCACGATCAAATTGTATTTTCTTTTTAGCGTCCGGCTATTAGTTATAAATTATTAACACCGCTACCATGTGCAAAGTGCTCTCTTAAATAAAACTTTTAAAAAACACATTAAATCTGCTTTAAGCAATCTTCGTGTTAAAATTAACATACAAATACAATGTTTATCATTTAAATATTTAATGTCTGCTTTCAATTTTTCTTTTAATTATTATATGATAATATTCTTACATTCTTGTTTACATTCAATTTTCATTTCATTTTTTTTTTAATGTTTAACTATATATTGTTTATAAATTATTAAAACTGCCATCGCGTACAGAATCGTCTCTTAACCTGATTGTTTCAATACAATCATTATAATTGTCAATGACAAAGACAAAAATATGCCTATGTCTTCAAAAGCAGTACCATATATGGAAATTAAGATACAAATAAATATTTACTGTGTATATTCAATTGAAAGTAATACTTATTACTTTTACATATACTTTTTCTAAAACCATAATTCATTCATATTTTTTTCTTAAATCAAGTATACGAGTATTGTCAACGTGACTCGATATTAAGATTTTTCAAAAATCATTTAATCCATTCGTAAAAACAGTTCAAATGGCGCCACATTATTAAATTGCAAACAATTCATGAGGAGACATATACCTCGAGTTTAATCACAATTAGAAATTGGATGAGTCTGAATTTTTCATTAAAAAATAAACACCAGGTGACCAAGATGTAGGCGGTCCTGGACCGAGAGACTGTCCTCGATTTAGGAAAACGATTAGCGCTCTCCGTGGGACAAGTCATAGCGAACTTGCCGCGATACCAGGAACCGTAACGTTATGATTATTGTAATTAAATCGTCCCTGCGGGCATCAGTAAAGGGTAACAGAAGGGCTCTTCCACCCGCTTCGTATTCTCTTCGTTCGCCTAAATGTGTCTCGGTTCCTCTTACTCCTCCACCTCCACGCTTTCGCTACCTGCATCACCGATGTATCTCTTTGTATCCTTTCTCCTGCTGGAATCTTATCGAGAATTTCGAGAAGGCGGCAATTATTCTTCGCACCCCCTCGATGATTGCTGCCCGATAAATCGTCGCGATTGTGAAATTGCGGAAAAGGAGCAATCGGCGAGTCGAAACCACTACTTCTAGACAGAGAAATAGCAATCTGCTCTTGATTTGCTTTAGAAATCGATGTCATAACTCATCGACTCAACTTGTAATTATTATTTTATTCGTTTTCTTTTCTTTGTTTTTTTTCGTACACTGTTCGATGCAATTCAGAAAAGTTTTTCTCTTTGACCTGACCTCAGCAATTCTCAGATATCCATTTTTGCTTTTCGATGGAACAATTCGTAATTTTTATAAAATATCGTTAACAATTACAGTAAGTTGCAGCACAATTGAATCGACTCATCTTTTTATGCAAATGTTTAGTACGTTAACACATAGTGGTAGGTTATTATTATGTAAAATATATCATAATTAATAATTATTATTATTATTTGTTTACTTTCTTAATCATTTTAACGGGCTGTAAATAATACAACACTATCTTTAAAATCTTGAATATTTTCACTGTTTTGGATTTCATGAAGTTTTTATCAAATTAGTTTTTGCCAAAAAAAATGTAAGATTTAATTATTTACAATTAAACAAGTCAGTTTAACCCCTAATATGTCTTGGCACGATTTTCAAGTACACGATGAGCTGATAAACGATAACCAAATATTACGTCACAATATATAAGTTTATAAAACGATTTTTCAAGTTCTTTTTCGTCGTAGAGTTTATAGAAATATGAAACATCAAAAGCTAGTACAATTACGAAACATGACGAGTACCCTCGATATTATTTTAACCTGTTCTGCAAATTCAGAAACTAATAATAATGAAAAAATGTTTCGCGGTTGTCCGCGTAGAGGTACCGAAGCATAGCACACACACAATGTATCTTATTGACATAACCAGGAAACGAAAATACGAATCAATACGAGCCAAAATGACTCTTAGCGGCAAACAATACTACGAAAGCGAGTATTGGTTACTTTAGTTTGTTGGTCCGGGTTTTTCATCACACTTTATTGTCGCCCAAGGGGTGTAGGGAATTAATTGAAGTTAAACAATGTAACTAACAGCAAGCAGGTCAACTACTTTCCATTGTCGTGAAAACGTGATAGTTCAGCAAGTGGAGCGTTAAAGCAGTAAACGGTCGAAAAAAGATCGCAAAGGGATTTTCTAAATGTGCGGGCCGTAGTAAAGGTAATGGTCGTAATAATATAGTAATACAGCCTTGAAAAATGGTTTCCTGAAAAGAAACGCGGCTCTTTTGTAAGGAATATTATAAGTTAGGAAAGAGCCCTTAAACCCGTAACTATACAATATATATCCCTTGGATAGGATGATCGTAGCGGGTGTTCAAGTAATACACGTATTGACGGTGAAGCCGTCCGCCAAAGGGTGCAATTTATTGTAAAACAAAGGTTGTTACTCAGATTACCATTTTCAGAATTATTTTTCGATCATTTCGAAGGACTTCAGTGTTGGTTTCTGACATAGTAAAGCCTTTTCTACGACTTTTTGCTACTAGTAGATCAATTTGTGTTTAAACCGTAAGGAAAAATTGTTGACAATTCGAAAACATAACTGATTTATCTGTTTATCAGCTGGGACCTAGTTCTTCATTACCTAACAACTAATTTTTAATCCGGTAAACATTTCAATCACTTTTCAATCGTCTAAAATTAATGGGAGCTAATTTTCAATCAGGACATTTTCGATCATTTAAAATTAATTGGAACAAATTTTCCACCGTGTGAGGAACCGATGATTAAATATTCTTTGTATAAATATTTTGGCTGAACTTTGGAACTCCCCTGTCAATTCGATATACGTCATTCTGTCCGTTTTGACATGCTGAACACAAAATGTAATTGTCATTTTTAGCGCAAATTAATAATTTTCGAGATATTCTACCATACATTCAATTTTGTATATACGCGCTCGTCCGTGCTGTGCGCATGCGCAAACGTGTTGCGACCGCTCGTCAGCTGTTTCCATAAATACATCGCTACGATCGTCGAACGATCTATAGATCTATAATATAGGTCTATAATATAATATAGGCGTGAACTTTTCAACCCTTTGTACTCGAAGACTCAGAGTCGTCACTAAAAATTGTTGTATCATTATTTAAGATATTGTTTATATTATTTTGGTATCTAATTAATTACTGAACATTTAGGTATTGTATGAGAAAGATAATATAGAATTCTAGGTTGGACGAAATTTTTAATTTTCAAGTTAAAATAGCTCCGAGTGCAAAGGGTTCAGACATAGGGTGATGAGTGAATACATATTACGACAATGCCACACACACCCACCCATTGTTTCTGAGAAGAAGGTTCTCACATTAAACAATATAAAATCGACTGAGACCAACCCCAATTTGTTTTACTACCAAATGAAAAATAATGATGTAAAGCTACCAAGCTTACCGAAAATTCTTTTGATATTATAGAAGCGCGTTGGTATACATACGGTAGGAATCATGTAGAAAGTATTAGTACTAGCTGCTCTTTACTTTACGGAACTAAAAATTTTCGCCTTTCTCATATAAATTATTACCTATTTGGTATGCGATCCAGTAGATTCGAACGAGGAGAGCTCAGTGATCGAAGTTTCGATCCTGTAGGATCAATGGTTCAAAAGTTATTACTTTAACCGAAGTTGATTTATAAAATGACGCATGTCACGTCATTCTTACTCAGAGAAGTTTATTTTAAAAGCGAGCGGAAATTACATTAGTATGAGTCAGATTGGTCTAGATCTCTGAAGTTGTTGTTAATCTGAGTTAAACTTCCCCTAGTAACATTATTTATTGCTTTACACCGTATAAAGTTTATATAAAATGTACACGATAAATTATACAATATATGATTATGTCACGATTTAGTGTCTAACTTACAATCAGTTTACAT
This sequence comes from Lasioglossum leucozonium, assembly GCA_028454225.1. Lineage (NCBI taxonomy): Eukaryota > Metazoa > Arthropoda > Insecta > Hymenoptera > Halictidae > Lasioglossum > Lasioglossum leucozonium. The sequence goes on along the minus strand of CM052222.1, from coordinate 9,722,774 downwards.
TAATTTTGATCTGGTACGAACCATTGACCATTGCGATATTCAATACCTTCGATTTTTAAATTTTCGTTATTGTTAGGGAACAGTTAGAAATGTCGCCTTTTTTACAGTTGGGTCAACGACTATGGCCAACGTTGGGCTCCCATATTATTCTGATCTCATTTACGGTCGTTTCTACAGTAGATCATAAATCATAATCACGGTAAAAATTATGGAAAAAGGAAACAGCTAATTTATTGGCTTTATACTCTAATTAGTATTATATTGATGTTATGATCTGGGTTAATAGTTTTGTCAATAAATTTACATTAAAATACCCAAGAAACGAGGGTCCATTCTAAAGAAATCCGGAAACCTTACCCTTGACCCAGGGCCGGCGCGACCTTTTCAAGGTCCCGGTTCAATGCGGGACCCGAACACCCATTCAAATCCTATTAAATTTCACAATAGGGAATTATTTATTATAAGTACAAAGGATGTTTGGACAAGTTTAGTATAATAGAGAAATGATTAATCGTATATTCTTAGGCGAAGGTAGCAAAGCTGTAATAATTATAAATTATTGTTTTACCACTTCGACGTTATAACCAGGGTCGCCAGTTGAGGGGAGGGAGCACGAATTGAGGGGAACAATTCACCCTCCCTCTGCCAGTATCACGTGACATGGAGACCTGGAAGGAGAAGGTAGAGTGGGGACACTAGCTCTATTCGCGAAGGGTGTTATAATTAAAATCGATAAATGAGACTCCTCTGCTAGAAAAACTGACTCGAAAATTTACAATCATTTATTTTTTATAAAAAATAGAAATGTATTTAAATTGTTTTTTTTTATTCATACTTTATTTCCTACGCAAAAACGAAAATCACCTCAAGAATTCAACAATTGAATTTCACGATAACATTGTAAATTGGAAGATTAAATTCAAGCAGGAGCAGGAGAATATTTATAAATTAATGGAAAAGAGATCACACGCAGAAGGTAAGGACAGAAAATTACACAGAATATGTTTGAATTAATTTCTATTTCCAATCAATAACAACAATATTTAAATATATTTTTATTCTAATGGACTAGGATGGTGTTAAAGTCCTATTTCCAATTTTTTTGGTATATCTACGCTCTAACACACGCTCATCATCAACACACATTCATCAACTTTTGCTTGCACAACGCGACGATTACTTAATCGGAGCACAGACACGCGTGGTCCTACACATTCAGAGCGGAAACACCGAACAAGCACGCAGGAAGAGACACATCGCAGTTCGCGGGCTCGTGTAAATTTCACGCTATACAGCTTCTGGGGTTTCTTGGAGAACCGTCGGACGCATTCGTTTCTAAAACCGATTAGCACAAAATTCGTATGAACGAGCACAAGAACAAATCAAGATGGCCGTCCTGTTTTTGACATTGAAGCTTTAACTAGTTCCGTGAATGAAAAATTCACCAATCACCCTGGACATTGTAAAATTTGATCAGTAGACGGCGGATTTTACTTGATAACATGAGAAATAAATTTAATGAATACCACACTGCAGTGTAATTTCAACCTGTTAGACGTAATTAACGGAGAAATTAACATATTCGTTAAATTTAAAATTCGTATTTCGCGCAAGGATCCGCGGTCTAGTGGTCGGATACAATTCATTAACGAATACACGACCGAATAAATAACAGCTGTCCGGTTGAGTGAGTGTTCAACAACCATCGTTCACGTTTCTCGCGGTGAAAATTCATCCATTTATTGTATTCATAATTCGATTGACGGTAGAGCGAACACGCGTACGACTACATCCGACGACGGTACAAAGGTTACAAAACGGTGGATGAACATTCACCGGGAGTCCTACGCGCAATAAATTAATTTTCCGAACGAAAGAACTCTACGTCGACGAATTGCGAGGCTACGAGGGACGAACACGAGGAGAAATTGGCGCACGGCGCTATAGTAAGTACTCGCATGCAACAGCTTCGAAAACGAAATGGTAACCAGTGACAGTGCTGAGAACCGCAGAGTTGGTGCGTTGCTCTAGCCATTAAATGAAGAGAGCCGCGTTCGTTTCTCGTGTAACGCGTGCAGCTTCCACGAGTATCAGGTATAAGCTATGCGTATACACCGGGGACACGTGGGTGGTCTCTCGACGAGGACGTGCAGGACACCTTTTCTCGATTTGAGGAGACCCGAGGCTAAGAAAGATCTTTGGGTCTGTTTACAGGTGACCGGTCCGTGAGAGGTTCTAAGGTGCGGGTAACTACCAGAAGGTGTCCCTCTCGCCTAACCCCGCTTATCTGATCAGGAATTCCTAATTTTTTGGGGAAAATACGGGCTGGTAGAGCGAAAGAGAGGCGCGCGAGGGTGTACACAGGGGGAAGAGGAAAACTCGATTTACGTCTCGATAAACGAAAACACCTTGCGGCTTCCTGGGCACAGATTCTTGTCTGGGCCGAGAGTGACCAATTATTTTGACGCCTCGGGAGATACAGCGACGCCTCGTTATTCAGCCATAAGGGACGCACGAATGTCTCGAGAGTCTCCCCCTCCGGCCCCTTTCACCCGCCCGGCTTATCGCTCAGAGATTCTTCTCAACCCCCGAACGGTCCCCGAACGGTCCCCGAGCGTCCGGAAACGCTGCGCAACTGCTAATTCGAGACAATCGACTCGGTAATGTCCTCGTTCTTATCTTTACATCGGACGTTTCAATAATTTACTCGGTCCTCCGACGGATCGTGGATCGATCGGAGGTTGTAAACGTTTGTTCAAAGCGAGCTCTTCGAGGTCGACAGTCTGCTTTTCCGAGAGCAACTCGCCAGCGATTACTACTACTTAGTTTCACAGTCGAATATAGAATTTTACTTGGCCTATTCACAGGTTACGAGAGACGCGGAGGAGGCAGTGTCGCCAGATCGAGACTCGTCCCCCACTCTGCCATTATCCGTCGTCGTCACGTGATGCGCGCACCCGATTCGCGGTGCGCATCTCCGCCGCTACCAGCCCGGTAACGGCAGAGTGGGGGCAACTCCCCTGATCTCGCGACACTTCGCGATCGTCCCTTCCAGCGGGGTATCGAGAAGTAATAATTTAAGCGAAACGATATTTACAGTGTGGACTATGGTACACGACGAATCTGCTCGTTTCACTCGCATTTGGAGTTGTTACTTCGGCTAGAGGATTCGGTTAGTACGAAACTGTACCGGACTACTGTACGACGTACTTGAATTTGTCATTTAAATGACTGGATCATACGTATATTGCAACTTCAGAGGCCAGACGCGGCGCAAGCCTGATTGAAGCTTTGGTTCCGTTCGCGGTAAGAAAGAAACGTTGGCAAACGAATTTGACATTTTCAAAATGGTGCCATTTTAAGTCAGTACTAATCTAGAAATTTGCTTTTAACTCGTCGAGAGCTGTTGGGAACATAGGTGAAAAATATTTTACAAAAGCGTTGAAACTAGAACTACGAAGCTTAAACTAGGAATTGCTTTTTGTTTAAAAAAATCGACTTTTTTTTACTCTTTAGGAACATATCTGCGAAATGTGTAGTGGATGCTCGAGCCTCAGCTCCATTTTTACGTGCAATATTGTTGTACGACGATTAAACGTTAAACGTATTAAATGTTCAGAATACACGCTATTAAAAAAATTTTTTTTGCTATTGGTATCACCATTGGCAAGCGATACAGAACTTCTAAACAATATACAGTGGCTCGTGGAAATAATAAAAAAAAAAATCAACAGAATCAGTTTCGCGAACAAGGGGTGATACGCGGTTCGCACTTGATAATTGTTTAAACTTTAGAAGCGTGTTTATCGAAAAAAGTATTGGATCAACTCGAAATTTTAGCAGTATGTTCAGAAAGATTCTCCTTATCTTGACAGTTTCAATTGTCAAAAGTTCAGGCAATTCTTCGAGTAAACCCGAACTTTTGAGTTTGAACAGTTGTCATTCCTCTCAAAAAAAAAAAAAAAAAAATCCTTAATGATCGAAGGTCAATCGATAATTGCATAAAAGAAAATTAGAATTTTTGATTTCACATTATCCGATGGACAAACATCATACGTCAACCGAGGAAAAAAAACGAGGCGACTTTATTTCTCAGAACTAAACAAAATTTCTGCCCGTTAACAAAAGGAATAACAGAAACTAATAGTCTCGGACTAATTCAATAATTTCTGTTTTCAATACAAAAGAAAATCGATGTTTTCTGCTACCCAAAAAAAAAAACAAAAGCAATTCATCCCTGAAGGGTAAAATTTGTACACAAAGGTATTCGTCAAATTCACCAGTCCAAATGCGAGATCTAACAGCTACATAGCCCGAGAGGACTTTCGATCTATCGATCATAGAACTTTCCTTAACGTCTCATGATGTCTTCTATACTGAAGCCAAGCTTAGGGGTAGCGACGGGGTTCCTCTGAATCGGTATCATCCCGCTCACCTTCTCCGCCATCTGTTTGACGGTCGCGGAGGCGCTGATCCTGGGCTCGGTGGTCACCGGTGGCTCGATCCTCAGATCCTGCGGCACGTCCGTGTGCGTGAGCAGATGCGTCTTCAGGTTGCTCCTCTGGTTGAAGCTCCTGGCGCAGACAGGACATTTGTGCGGCGACTCCTCCATATGGAGGATCTTGTGCACGGCCAAGGTCCTGCTCTGACAGAATCCTTTCCCACACTCGTTGCATTTGAAAGGCTTCTCTTTACTGTGGATGTACCTTAAACGCGATAAAAATTCTCGTCAGCACACGTTGCTTTAAAACGAAAGATTGCCGATTGCCTTTCAATTATTCAGTTGCATTAACGTCCCCGAGCCGACCTACAATTAAGCAGACAGAACACCCCAGAGAACTCAATTTCGGAAGCTATGCAAGACAGTTTCGCGGGACACTGAGAGCACAAACAGCAGTCTTCAAAGATTAAAGGTTCACTTTACAATTGCGTACAACTGGAAATTGTTAAAAAACGCTGGTGGTAGACTAAAACATGCTCGCCGATCTCATGAACCCCCACCGACGAAACCACACGATTTACACGGAGTCCGATCATAGCTGTCAGGGGATGCTTCTACAAAAGATACTAGGCCAATACTTCACTGTGCTTGACAGACCTGATCGATAATCACAGATTCAAGAGGTAGATCGTACGGTCCTATGACCGGAAGAAAGAAGCGAGCGAGACACTGGATTCCCTGAAGAACGCGCGGAACGCTATAATAGTCGAAGGTGCGATCGGCAAACAGTAAGCAAAAGTATGTTTTACCTGACCCCGAACTCACCGATGATCCCTCAGATGATCCTGCCTCCGGAACGCCTTTCCGCAGATGTCGCAGGAGTACGGTCTCTCGTCGGTGTGCGTCCTCTCGTGTATCAGCAGGTTGTAGCTCTTGGTGAACTGCCTGTTGCAGAACTTGCAGATGAACTGTTTCTTCGGCCTCTGTCCGGGCAGCCTTCTGGCGAGGAAGGAGGCCGGTGGCGGCACCGGGATCGCGGGGTGTAGACCCTGGTGGCTCTGATGGTGGTAAGGGTGGGTCGCCGCGGTCTGAGGGCAGCAACCTCTGACGGCCAGCAAGGCTGCGCCACGCAGCCAGTTGTCGATGAACGCTGCCTGATATCCAACGTTCTGCCCGGTGGTAGGCGGTTGTTGCACGAACCTCCCTGTCAACTGCGGGGACGACCTGATCCACCTGGGCGACGTGATCGGCAGCTGATGCTGTTGCATCGATCTGTCGAGCGTGGGCGGCGTGTGCGGGGGTGTCAGCGGTTCCATCTTCGTCTCCATCTCTCCGGTGATCCGAGGACACGAGTTTCGGCGAACGAGAACTAGATCCACACTGACAACCGGAGGCTGCGTTATCGATCACGAGCGAAATCGGCGGACTTTGACCGCGTTTTTACGTTCGGAGCTCGAGCACCGAAGGATGACGCGAGGGCACGACGACACCAGTTTCTCGCGAGGCCAGTGCAACGCCGAAATCGCATAAAAAAAGAAGACGACGTTGCCTCGAGAGTCGGCGCAGTACTAAATGCCAACAGGCAGTCGTCGAGGTTCCAGGGTCGCCGCTTACCTGGCGCCAAGGGGACACGGTGGCTCCTCCTACCGTGTCCTGAACGCTGGATACGCCGGTTGGTGGCTCGACTTCTACAGGGGCGGAGCTTCCGGGTCAGAGTGACCCCTCCGGGCGTCGCGACGCTCATCCACCGAGCGAACGTCCCCTGCACACCCAACCGCCGCCTCGCGCTTCTAAGCTTCCACCGCCGCTGCCGCCACCGCCGCCGCCGCCGCGGAGAGGATTCCGCTTACCGGTTTTGCGCTGCCGGGGATGTCTGAAATACCATTTCCCGGCTAACGAGGCCCGTCGAGATCCTAGACGGGGACAAACGCTCCGGGAAGGGTTGCGCGGAAAGAAATTCTGCGATATTACCTCGTAACTACGCTCTCTCGGACCGGATCGTACCGTCGTCGTCGTTGTCGTCGTCGCCATGGCAATTATGGAAGTCGTCTAACTTCGGAATCCGAAAAAATTCAATTTATCGCCTGCCGTTCTGCACCGCGTTGATACTCGGACGTTATAGTATTTGTCTGTTTGTTGCTCCGGACGGAACGCCGTGGTTTCAACGTCGTTCTGTAAAACGATGAACAATTTCTTGTTGATTCGATATTGTATAGAAGCCATTTTCTTTTTTGTGAAATTTAAATGATACACAGGATACATTTTCTCAATGATTTGTCCCTTCTTTAGCTCTGTTGAGTTTTAAATCTCGTGGCTAATATTCGAAAAGATGAGCAGTTTCTTGTTGATTCAATATTATATGGATGCCATTTCCTCTTTCAATAGTAACATTTAATTATGGAGTACGTTTTAAACGAAAAGTTTAACATCGAACTTTTGTGGTAAAAAAAATTGATGATAAAAATAAGTAGTTCCATTGTGAAACAAAAGAAACCCTTCTATTATCTGTAACAGGATGCAGATAAATTTTATATTGCATAAAATATCCACAGGTTAATCATCACTGTAACTTTAACATCGATTATGAATTTTTAAACAAATTCTCACTTGCATACGTGACTTTACAAAAATCAGAGACCAAGGTAAAAATCTCCTCCGTTAATAACTAATATTTAGCAAAACTAATATTTAGGTACGTAAATATTTAATAGACCTTTATGCAAAATAAAAATATTACACCTGAAGTACGTTTGATATACGTACGTTTAAAAATTCTTCTAATATATTTTTTTGCTGTTTCAAATTACATCTTCTCGTTTTTGTCATGAACGTGTAATTATCAACGAAGAATTATTTCAGTGAACGAGATTAATACAGAATAACGTTGCACTGTATTTTGAAGTCCGCTAAAGCCCTCGTTAAAATAACAATGAAGCATTTCATTGAAAAACACTTAAAATTCGCCGCGCATGAAATAATATTTTAGATTGAAATCCCCCGTTGATACGCGTTGGATAATATTAAATGTTAGCTTGAAAATGGAAAATCCATTGACGGTCATCACGTATACGTGGTACAATAACTTCTGTTCATAACGTTACATGCTGTTAATTTATGATTCAATCTTTTAAACACATTTAGAAGTAATAATTGATCCTACTTTGATTAAAGTTGATCATAATTGGCATCGTTTACAGTCCTTATATGTATTTTAGTCCATTTTCATAGAAATGTAGGAACATTTATTTATTTAAGTTAATAATAATTAGCATCGTTTAAAGTCCGTATATTTTAGCCCATTTTCATGTTGGAGTGTTTGAAGAATTCTACTAGTAACAAATACTGTTTACTTGCAACAAAGTACGCAGTATTAAATTTATCCAGAACCGAAGATATTAATTATCATTTCTGAAAACATGATTCATTTTCTCCCAGTATCCCTCGGCCATAAGTAGCGATAGTTAGTCAATTTTTTCGGTGATTCGAGTGTCAGCTAATCATTTTAAAATTTCGTTATTTACCCTTACATTTTAAAGATAGCAATCTCTATTTATAGCGCTAATAAAACGTTTACATTTCCATTTCTGTAACTTTCCGTGCTTTCTGAATCAGCTAAACATACATAGTTTGGTAAAAATGTGCATTAATGTGTAATAGTTAAATAAAATATCATACGTTTCTGATAAATTTATGAGCTTTTTCATTATGCTCAAAATTAGCTGAAGTTGTCTCAAACGTCTATTTTGTTTAATTCAAAAACACAATACATTATTTCTAAAAGCAGACATAATACGATTAAAATCAAATTAATATATTTATAATCTACGGATCTTAAAATAAAAATATTCTACATCGATTGTGGGCAGAAGTAGTTAAATTCATTTTACCCCTTAACTTTTTACGTTGAAAAATAACAATATTCTTAGATTTTCTATATTTTTAATAAAATAAAAATAAAATTATTACATTTATCATTGTAGAAATAAACTGTTTGATCAGTTGAAAACATTCTTCAATACTTGCCAATAATAAATACGTTCTTCTAATTTTATAACAAACTCATTAAATAACATAATCAATTAAATCACTATAACTTCCTGAACGAAATGTCATTATTCTAATAAATTCTAATAAGTTTACTAAAAAATATTCTTAATACAATAATAAAAATAAAAAATGATTTTATATACTCATTCATTCGTTATAATTTTCAACAAATTCACCAACACAATAGAACGAACTGAATCATTGTTTGCTTCCAGGATGGAAACATCATTTTTGTAAATAATAAAAGTGAAATATTGTTGTTCAATTATGAAAATTCGTTGCGGCAAACTACATTTATCCCGAGCTGTCAAACCTTGATACCTCGATTAAAACAAAGCGCGAACGGTAGACATAATTTATGTCCGACAGACGTTAAGGAAACCAATCATAAATCAATAAGGACAGAGCGCAAAAAGAGGATCGATTAATCGACAGGTTTCAAGGTACCTGAACTGCGGCAGCAAACACGTTTCGTTACCAACAGTATTAATTGGAATGTGCTGCAGCTTTTTCTCGTTTGTTCGACAGCACGAGCCACCTTCCTTTTTTCGTGGCCCTTCATAATGCTGACCTTCCAGTCGGGATTGGCCTCCGTAATCTCATTATACGCTAACGATGTAGCTCAGCGTGATATTTTCGAGCCGGCCGCTACCGATTCGGCATCGCGAGTAAACATCCTCCTCCCTTTTTCTTTTTCACTTATACCGTCGGATCTTTATGCAAAATGGAAATTGTTTTCACCAGTTGCGAGACACCGGAGGCAAATTCCGTTTTCTCTTCAATTAACAAGCTGAAATTAATAACGATTCTTCTTAAATTCTTCTAACCCCTCTCCTACCTTAAATTGCACCTACTAATTTTTATTAAAAATTTGTCAAATCTGCAGTCTACATATTCACCTTATAAACATTAGTGGCCATTGAACTGCAATCTTTATGCATTATTGTAACAAACGTAGAGATGTGTATATTAGTAACAAATAATTTTTTATTCATTTTCTATAAAAAAACCTCAGTCCGGCTTTGTATACAACTTATGAAATTGGAATTTTGCATACAAATATTACAGAATACAAAAAATGGTAAAGAAACATCGAAAAAATTGATTTTTATTTTTTTTCGGTCCCCCTAATTCATAGTTTCCTCTATTAGCCCCTTCACATCGGGAAAGGTTATCGCGACATTTTCATTTTTGTAAATGAGATATGTGTTCAGAGATATTAATGCATCACGACCTTGAAGTGACCTCTGACTTCTAAAATTGAAATTTTGTCGAATTCGCAACCATGTCCGAATAAGAAACGAGAACGGACAACCAGCTTGTAAGTGCGCGGTAAATACGCCGTTATCGATAAGAATACGTGGTAACGTGCTTATCGATTTATGACAGTGCAGACAGCATGACACCGTCACACGAACTCGTAGACGTATTCGCGAGATTAGAACGAATCTTTTGATATTTACAGCGACGCCCGCGCATCTAACAATTCTTTGAGTCGCTTGCCTTTGTGTCGGCCGCCGCCATCGTGCCATAAAGGAACGGGACACTGTCAATATCGCGAAATTTTGTGAATCGCCTCGTCCTGTTGCTGATTAAAGCTTCCTCCTTTTTCTTCGAAATGTACACACACATGCACAAGTCCGAGAATCGGTACACTTAAAACAATTCATACCATTCATAATGCAATAAACATTAACTTTCGTTAAACTCGAGTAACATTATCTTAGTACTTAATATTTTTATACAACAGCTAGTATAAAATAATATTTTAGTAAATGCATTTATTAGCTAATTTTTAGTAATATTTTAGTAAATGCATTTACTAGCTAATATTTAGTAATATTTTAGTAAATGCATTTACTAGCTAACATTTAATAATATTTTAGTAAATGCATTTACTAGCTAATATTTAATAATATTTTAGTAAATGCATTTCCTAGCTAACATTTAGTAATATTTAAAAAATGAATTTGTTAATATAATGTTGCAATGCTGCTGAATGTACATTTCTAATTTTCAAAGAGCAAATGTTCCATATAAAAATGGCAGAAAGTTATATTCCTATAAAAAGTGTCAATTTATGCACTGTTAATTACACTAAATCTACCACTGCCAGTCAAATGAATTTTTTTTCATTTTATAATTATTGAAATTACGTAGTCACTCGCATAGAAATTGATTCGACAAATTTTTTTATCCATTGAAATAAAAATCTAAGAAGATTTTAAACAAAGTCTAACAAATACGAATGTTACGCCTTTCTGTTTGGATGCAATAAGACTTGATTTATTTGCAGTCAATATTTCAGCATTAAAATCCATGCAGCCGTACGAAAAATATTTTCTTTTCTACGACATTTCTCGGGACGAAGACGTTTTAATCACTGCAACCGTAAACAAAATGGTACGGCAAGGGTTAAGGATAAAGGTTCTAACGCCTAGTTGAATTACGTCAGAAACTTTAAAAATTTCAAGCTGCGACATTGACTTTGAGTTTCTCAGACAATAAATATCTAGAGAATTCTGTCAATAACGCCGTTAATTATAATGCAAGCTGCAATAAAGCGATTATTTTCATCGCGATTACGCGTAAACCGTTCTTCCGCAGTTGGGAACGATTTTCCGCACGCAATCACTGTGCATTATCCGAAGAGAAAGGGGATGGTGAGGGAGGGCGAGGGGGAGGGTGAAAAGATGGACAAAGAATACTTCGGAACTTGCCTTGTATAATTCCGCAAAATGTTTAGCATACAAAGACAAATATAATGGTCGCCGAGATGAGGTTGCGACGAGATCACGAGCCTCAGGCGGGGATGGTTAATTCAGTTTCAGGCTCCATCAGCCAGACACATCCCCTTGCTTGCCTCTGCACCCCCTTCCTGAGCCCTCGTCATCCCTGAACGTCTTTGTACGCCCTCGTCATTACTCTTTCTCTCTCCCACTCCATTCTCCCACCCTCTCGCTCCTACTCTATCTTTCTTGATCAAACTCGTATCCTGGCCCCACCACCCTCTCGTTAAGTCTGCTGGGAAACATTAAACGGTCTGATTTTCTGTTTAATTACGTGTTTGTTCGTCGGGAATTGTCGCGTATTTTTCGATACACCGAATTGATAATGACGAGTGTAATTAAGTATTTGTTTTAGTCTAATAAGCGTGACAGTGGAGAACGGTTAAGTGAACGATCAATTAGATAAGATTGATGTGTACAGTTGAATGCAGAAAAGTTGAATAAATAAAATATCAGACGTATAAAATAAATCCTAGCACTTTCTACATGATTATTTAGGAGCAATTAAAATTCATGCTAGTCTCTAAAATAATTTTCATCGAAGTGTGTTCCTCCAATATAATAACTAGACTGCGGATCTTTATGCAAAATAAAAATTGTCTGCATCGATTGCAAGAAATAGAAACTAAATTGAATATTATTTCTTCGCTTAATGATTTTAATAGAGAAGAAATCGTATATTGACAGTTTTAATTTTTTTAATTTTTCAACAATTTTTAATTTCATCTATTCAATTTTGCTATAAACAATATATTATTTTATGCGCTTTCTCTAAATTTCTTTGAAATATTTGTACTTTTCGTATGTTTTCCTGCTTCTCTCTCGTCTTCGGTGGAAAGGCACCATTAAGCAATGTTTTAATAACGATAAGCTGTTCGCGGTAATCGCAACATTTACTCATACGTACAGCGAAAGTTGAACTTCCGATACTGCAAATTCCGACAGGTAAACCACCGCATTTCAATTCTTTTTAACAACATTAATTCTTCATTAATCGATATACCTTAGTGTCCTCTTTAAAAAAGTATTAGAGGTCTTAGAGAAAAACTAGTTTAAAAGTTATTAATAGACTGCGGATCTTTATGCAAAATAAAAATTTTCTACACCGATTGCAACAAATAGAAACGAAATTGAATTTTACTTTTTCACGTAATGATCTTAATACAGGAGAAATTATTGACATTTTCAATTTTTAAAATTTTTCAATAACTTCGATTTTTATATACTCAATTTTGCTATAAATGCATAAAGATCCGCAGTCTAGTTATTAATTTTCTGCCAACTCCCATAATGAGTTCTTTCTTTTCATAATTTTCCAATGTTGAAAATGATAGAAAAATATTCCCAGATTCTTGTAATGTTAGAAGCACGGATTAGAAGCACGAAAATAATCGTAGACAGCGTGACTCCGCAGACGCACGTCCCACGTCCTCTTCGTCCTCCTCCTCTTAACAGCTCCTCTCGAAGCCGAGGGACACTCGAGGCACTCGGATATCTGCGCCAGGGGATGACAAGCTGTTTGTAATATAACTTCCATGGTTAATCACCGTTCTCGCGGTAGACTGAAAAGTTTATCTCGACCGATGTAAACGGGATGCTAGCTAGCCCCTTGTCGCTCTTCGACTTCGGGCGCGGGAACCACGAGACTGATTCTGGCACGACTTTTTTTCGATAACTTCTTATGATCTGCCTCGACGTCTCCAATAATTCGAATAATTAAATTGATTACACTCGTTCGTCACAGTGACTCCCACTAATATTCGGACACTCTTTAAAAAACGATAGCTTTTCTAATAATGGACCATACGACTTGGATTTCTTTTTTGTTATTTGTTATGTAACGTGAGAAGAATTTTTAAAAAATTGAAATTGATCGCAAGTTTTTTATCTGAGCTTATATTGAAAATTTAGGAAACACGTTTCGTAGTTCTGTAACAATTAAGCATATTCTGAAAGTTTCAAAATCGGTCTCTAATTTCTTTAATTTCTCAAAAAAGTTCGACCGATTTCGATGAAACTTTCACAATTGACAGAAATCTACAAAATTTTTTAAATTTTCAATACAGACCCACATAAAAAAGGTGTAAAATACAACTTTTAGTATTTTCCCTACAACTCCGACCAATCGCAATATTTAAAAAACTTTCTGACTTCTCGAAAAAGTTCAAATCGTATGACCCAACATGAAAAAGGTATCGTTTTTTAAAGAATGTCCGAATATTAATGGGAGTCACTGTATATAAAAATGCGCTAACATTCTCATGACTTTTCTTTTCGCCTGTTATGTTACAAGGCTGCGGATATTTATGCAAAACAACAATTTTTTTATTTGGTTAAAAACTGGTCCAGCATTGGCTGCCTATGTTGTTGTTCTCATTCGGCTGTTCGAGGGTCGTGATACGATAGAACAACGCTGTCTGTGCACATTTTTCAAGTGGCGCCAAAGGCTAGGAACTTGAAACAAGTAATTTTTTCCGTAGGTCGGGAGATCCCAGTGCAGATGCCCCTGTCGCAGGAATCGAGTTACGGTAGAAAGCTCGAAAAAAAAGGGTCTCGTGTACCAGCGTCCTGAATGCTGTCTCCTTCCCTGCAGAATTCTTTCTAGTGGCAACGATCCTTTTTCTGGTCGCACTAATTAAAAGGAGGTTGTCCAATAATTTATTTGGACCACACGTGGGCACCACTTTGTAAAAAACATCGAAAAGTTTGTCCGGCGTTATATATGTAAGCGCATATATGTGAAACTAAAGACTCTATTATAACCAATTTATTTCTTTTACTTCATACGATTTTCTTGCAAAAATCCACTCAAATATAAGCTCACTATGCCTCAAAACTGTGAAAGGTTATTATAATAGAATTAAAAACAGAGCAATTATGTCTAATGACATACCGACCTCCTGCATAATTTCTTTTCGTAAATTTCAAAGCCTAATTGAACACGAAATTAATTTCAATATTTTTTGTTTTGACTTCCAAACGATTATTGCCTCAAACAACCAACAAACAGCCACACCTTCTAGAACATTCGTTCATTACAAACGCTAATTTCATGTGTATCTGGAATATTCTAGTGTTTCTAAGAAATCAATATCTTCGAGAATATTTCAGATACCATAAACATTCACACGGCATGTTCACCCGTCATTCAACTATTACACACACTATTTACGCTCACTATTCATTCATGCATCCATCCCTACATATATGAAACGCAAGACCATGCCTTCAATCACACTTAATCTTTTTCCGTGCTATAACAATACTCTTACCGAAAAAAGCTGAAATCACTACGAAAATTAGTATAATACATTACTATAGTATAATAAAGTATAGTATACGGCGACTCTGCAGTCCAACAAACTCGTCCTACAGCGGATCCGAAATTTCTCGAAAAATTGTCGACATTTAAATCGTGATAATTTTGTGTAAACAAACAGCCCAACCACAAGCCTTTAAAGCATGAAGACTCTACTTTCGCAAAGCAGTTCTCATTTCCCTCCAAGATTATTAAAACCTAATGGAGCGCAGAGATCGTCTGCGCAATGAAAGCGGGAGTAACGAACAAAATTCAAATTCACCAAACCGTTGGTCATGAAAAACTGCGCTCGCGTAATGTCGAACGCGACAAAAACACGGAGAGGGTTAAGATCAACACGATAATCTCTGGATGATCCAGTGGCGGATGGACGCCTTACCTGTCGTAAATCCCGGTGGAATCGGTACGTGTCGTGAACGGATTGGCACCGTTTCACACAAGTCTCGGGGGATTCCCCGTCAGCGAGAAGTGTCGAAAGAAGATGTTTGCCTGTAAAATATTGGATATTGTCTTAGCAGGCGGAGTTTCCATGAAGATCAACGCGGCTCGTCGTACAAAATCAAATTTGTCTAGGCCGCCCCGGAAATCCTGAAGTAATTTTCCTCTCCCCGTTCGCCCTCCTTTCGTCCCACCCCCGTTTTCTTCCGCCGCAGACTCTCCTCTTCTCCCTTTTTCATTTCTTTTTCTCCTGCAGCTCTTCTCGTCTTATCCTCTTCCAGGACGCCTGGCGGAAGCGGGTGCGGCACGAGCCGATGTAACTGTCCTCGCAGACCAGCCCGATCACAATGCCGAACGTTTTATGAGTTTATTACCGAACGAGACGGAAGGAGTAGACGGTTTCCCATGGTTTTTTTCTCCGGCCCGAGAGAACTTGCCCTTTGGGTCTCTAGGTTGAATTCTCCTTTCGGCCAGGTATCGTCCGACGATGAAGATCTTCGCCTGCCTTCATCGCAAAATTTCTTTTTTCTTTCATCAAGCATTTCGAATCTCAGGTGAGATTCATTTCGATATCATTTATATTTATATTATATTTGCATATATTATATTTAATTTATATTTACATTTATAAACAATTTTTATATTAAAAGACTCCTTGCTCTAGACCCCTAGTTCCCGAGATATTAGCAAAAATAGGGGTTTTATGGTGTCGTTGTAAAGAGGAAGCTTCACTCTCGAAATCTATGTTGGTTTCAGTTACAAGAAAAATTTTTCAAAGTCTTCACAGACGTTTGAATGTGTAACGTTTTCAAGAAGAAACGCGTCTTCAGTTTCTCGCTCGCTAGTTCATGAAAAAAGATCTTGGAATAAAATGAACTTTCATGCTTTCAGCTTTAAAACGTGTCGAATTTTAATAAATTATTACTGTTGTTACCGAAATTATTACTGTTTAAATATTAGCAATTTTTCGAGAATCGAGTATTTAGTGTTGAAACACTTCTTCGATCCACTGTATATCCCCGGGACGGCACGTTTATGACGATTCCTACTATGACATTACGTGGGAATAGTTCTAAATGAATAAATTATGATTTCTTTATACATTTTCAGGTACTTTTCCGTTAGCCGGGCGCAATCTAACCCAGACCAATAATGATAAGCATTCTTTTTGGGTAAAACTATTTTGTTTACAATTCATTAATATTTGTAATTATATATGCTTATAATTATTGGTCTGGGTTAGGTTGCGCCCGGCTAACGGAAAAGTACCCATTTTCATATAATAATCGAGTGACAGTGTATATTTTTCGTTCAGAGAGAGAGAGAGCGGGAGAGAAAGGGGATGGGAGATGGGTGGAAGGGGAGAGTATTTTTACTAACACTATTTTTATGAATGCAATTTATATTTAATATATTTGTTGGAAATTTATACATGATTAGCTCCATGTGCCCTCTTGTGGGTCCCTTCTTAAACTAGGCAATAAAATGTTCGCAATTCTTCTCGGTTCTTTAGTTCTGTCGCATTTTCCTACGCAGTATGTGTTAATTTGTAAGCGAACTTCGATCAGTCGAAATCTGTGGAGTTGTATAATAAAGTGTGTTCCTTATTACTTCCAACAATATTGAAGCCTAAAATGCTCCCATTGAAAATTACCAACTCGAGGTGTGACAGTTCGTTACTTCGTTAAAACTTATAGCGCCCGAGAATTTCGAAGATAGATGAGATGTATAGAAAACGGTCAAATCGTTTGGGGAGAAGCCTGACCCCTCTGCCATCGGCTCTCGTGCCGTTATTGAAATCGGTCGGGAAAAGTGGCCGATATTAAAATTGTTTAGAGAAGTAACTTCGTCGGTTAGGTTGTCACCCCTACTGCAAAGTCGTAAAAATAATAAACATAAATGCATAAACCATTGTCTGCGGAGTACGAAGTAAAAACCCGTCCTACCTAGCAGCCAGGCTGCCGGAGACGTCTTAGTTCACAACAGTCACGCCCCTCGGGATATTGCACCGGTCTTGTCTGTGCTTCTGCTTGGTATTGCATCTACTAACTACAGGAAATAAAAGTTGCCTCACGAAATAACTTTTTCATGGGCATCGCTTTAGACGGGATGGTCGCTATTTCTCGTTTTAGGACCTAACCTAACCAAGTCCTAACCGCCGGTGAACAAATTCAATTTCTGCACCTAGAATTTTCCAGTTAACTTTTCGCAAATCGAATATTTTAATTACATTTTTACCATTGAAATTTTTTAGTTGAATGTTTGCTATTCAAATTTATACTATTTTAACATTCCAGTTGCCTCCTTAGCCCCCCACTTGCTGAAATAAATATTTTCAACAGTTGTGCTGAGTTGTGCTGTTTGTGGTGCGTTGTGCTCGAATATTATAATTATAATATAAAAAATAAGACTGAAAATTGAGAAGAAGAAGTTTTTGCGTAGCCCCCACTTTTTAATTTTTTTAATTTTCTTTAAGTTGTGCTAGGTTGTGCTAAGTTGTTCTAAAGTATTACTTTAAAATAATAATAAATAACGAAGATATCGTAAATAATAGGTTCAGACGTGCAATTAACGCTGAAGTTGGTAACAATTAATAACAAAAGCACTATATAATTATATATTTGAGTTGTTCTATTGATCGTCAGCTATGCCTGCATAAATATCCACAATCCAATATCGACACTATTACTCCATAATTTCGCTTATCAACTATTGGACACTGTTATACATATATAGCTCCCTCTATAAAATCAATAAATTAATAAATCCACTTAAGCAGAACAATCAATAGATAATTGTTTTACTTTGTTTAATAAAATTTACTTAACCATTTATAATGACCAAATGGTGTTGTTTATAAAGTTTTCTAATAAAATTATAGTCCCCACAACTGAAATTCGTTAGAGATTTGATCTCAAGATTTGATCTTTCGATGAAACTTTAAATCATTGTAAATTATGATTATTTACGATATCTTCGTTATTTATTATTATTTTAAATACTTTAGCACAATTTTAGCATAACCTAGCACTACTTAGCACAATAGAGAAAATTGAAAAAAGTGGAAAGTGGGGGGCTACTCAAAAAATCGATTTTCTCAATTTTCTGTCTTATTTTTTCTATTATAGTTTATATTATTATTTATTTATTTATTAATGCCCTCAACCGTGTATGGTTTTCATATTCGAGCACTATGTAACACAACACAACTGTTGAACTGTTGAAGAAGTGGTCCAAAGAAAATTTTTTAAAAATCCATTATCAAACAGTATAGTTATGCAAAAAACACTCCTAGGAATCAGTCTTGACTCACGGTGCCTCTGACACTTTTTATTCCCACGATGCGAAGAGTACAGTGCAATAAAAAAGTTTGATCTTGAGATTCAAGATCAAGGTCAATTTTGCGGCAACGTTTTTCTACAGGACTTCATAGATCCGAAGATGCAGAATACGCATATGGCAGCGAAGACATTTACAGTACATTAATACAGATTTTATCAACAATTTACGATCTAAATAAAATATTTACAGTACAACTTGGAAATCCAAAATAACTGTGAGTTGTAATTTTTTTGTTATTCGATTTGAATTGGTCTCATTGGTCTCGCGCATTTCGAAAAGGGCTGATCTCGGTGTAATTTTTAAAAAATGACCGCACTTGTAAAATCGCAACATGTCCGGCGCTAGAGTTTTCAGCACAGTTTAATGTTGGAATTGCAGTTACGACAGAATCAATCCTTTTTCAGCTGCTGAACCTTTCAGATCTTCAGAGTCGAGCCCTTTCGGAATTTCGCTATTCTCAACGTCAGCTCCACCGTGGGCGTGCTTTTCTATTTCCGGAAGACAAATCGCGAGGGTACCTGGCCCACGGAAAAATTAGGGCAGTCAGTTTATTGGACCCAATAAGCTTTTATGACACGCCCTTGGAATGCGGGGACTGCGCACGGAGGCATGAGGTCCACCGTAACGGCAGCCGTTTTCTCTTCTCGAAATGGTGCATAGGGTTATGCCGAAAACCGGCCCACTTCTGTAAACATAATAACTCGAACACGGAAGTCAAACGGAGTCGAATTGTTCCGTCATCAATCAACGCAAGTTATCCCGTTCTTAGTCGTAATTCATTCGGTTTACTACTGTGCGAGGAAGGTTTACCGATTATTTTATAATTTGTTAACCGCCACTGAAACGAACGGGGCATTAAAGTTTTTATTCAATCGACTCTATTGCTCTAGTTTTCTTTGTAATCTCAGGAGCGACAGAAGCTACCTGCATATTACAATGATTAGCTTTTTATGGCAGCGTACTGAACGCTGCTGATTGTAACCTTTTCACTTCGAGCAGTTCAGCCTTGAGTGGTGTATATCGCTTTTTATTAGCTTATGAAGTATCATCCTAGAACCTCCCCAAAATTTTCTATACATTTTTTTCTAAGTGAAAGTAATTCATTAGCAATTTCCAATTATTTCGACATTCTTTTATTTCAAGTTCGTCAAAAGAAATAACCCTTAAACCTGATAGTCAGGTCAACTGACATAATTCTGAAATTATTCTTTCAAATAATTGTAAAATAAAATAACACGTTATTTGATGTGTTTTAAATAATTGTAGAATACAATTTCGAATAACATGTTATTAGAAATAATTGAAATTTTTAAATTTCAATTAATTTCAAAGAAACCATCATTGTTATTCGAAAAAATTGAAAATTATTCGAAACATGTTATTTCAAATAATTGTAGAATTAATTTCGAATAACATGTTATTCGAAATAATATTTCCGATAATTGTAAAATAAAATAACACGTTATTCGAAATAACATTTCAAGTAACGTTATTTCAAAAGTGATCACAGCTATTACTTATAAAATAAAATAACATAGTACTTGAATTAATATTTCATGTTAATGTTATTCCAGAAGTGGTCGGGTCTGCTACGACCCAATGTTTATTTTTTCCTGTATATGTCTAAATGTTTTTTGCAGTAATCGTACAACTATCGATCGTTCGAATCGCCGAAAAAAACGCCAAACGCTGAGAGCCACAGCGCTGGCATAGATAAAGGGACGTAGCCGAGGTAATAATTTTTCCCGAATTCCATGCGACACCCGAGGAGCTGTCAGAGCAATTCTCCCGAGCCGCTCGGCTGTTCTTGTTTCTCTTCCGAATCGTTTACCGACGACACCCGTCTGCTTAGTCTCAATGGTAGAACAGACACTGCTTCTGCTCTCTTCACGCAGAGTGTCGTATACTCCGCCCCGTAGAAGCCTGTGTGGCCACTTCGTAGGATGTCACGATGTAACCACTTGTGAGCCTCGACAACCCACAAGTGTCGCCAAAGAGAAATTTTCTAACCTTCACCCTCGAGGGACTTTTCCACGATATTCGACATTTCTTCAACCACTGAACATTCTTTTCTTTTTTTTTTAATTAGTTAGGTCACACGCCCGGTTTCTCAGGTTATTAGTAGACTGCGGATTTGATGCGTTTATGGCAACAATGGTTTGATCAAATACAGAACTGTGCAGACAGTAGAAAAATTGAATGATGTTGTCATGTATTTGATTTATTGAAATTATTAAAAGGTGAAATTCTTTTATTTTTTGTTGAATTATTTCGGTCACATGATCATTCTCAGGTTATTAGTAGACTATTGTTTAATCATTTTAATCTGTTAAAAATTGTACGAACTGCATTTTTGCATTTGATCTACGTATTTTTTCATAATTAGTTTTCTCACAAATTAGAGTCACGTTATGTCAAGTATCGATCAATTAAATGTCTATTCTTTAAGATATTTATTCATTAAAATGAACAAACTGAAATCACAACGAATACTTTTGGATTTTTATAATGCAATAGTATAGTAGTTTGAGTTAAGTTGATATATTATAGATGTTTCTAAAATATTTGTATTAATTTACTACATCTGAACTTGTTTTAAAGAAAAATTTATTCTTAATTTTCAGTTAGTAAAATGCACAAATTCGTGGTACCATAATAAGTTACATTGGTTACAACATCAAAAAGAGAATAAGATTTTTTCGATTAATAGATATATTAATATAGATATATTAATTTTTTTATTTTAATCGTAAAAGAATGCGGCGTGTAAACAATATGCAAGCCATTGAACTTGGGAAACACAGCAAACACCATCGAGACGGGGAGACTTAAATGATAATAATGTAGAAACACACGCAGTTACGTAGCAAATGTTTTTTTTTTTTTAACATCGCGCATTTCCTCGTTCTAGAGATTTTCCGGTTTATCAATTTAACTTATTGCAGTATTTATCTCGAGCCCAGATTACGATAGCAACTCGAGTGATGGCAAAATCGTGCTTTTTCACGAAGCGAGTGTTTGCAGTCACATTAATGATCTCGTCGATCTCTGATAAAGCTGTCGGAAGCTTTGTACCATCGACTAACAAATTGAAAAGTTTCATCACCGATAGGCCTTGCTTGACAAGTGCAACACATTTAATTTAATAATATAACTTTCCATTGAAGCATGTGTTGTATCTTCAATACCAATCTCCAAACTGAGTTTCGCCAAATTGTTCGAGAATTTTATGATTAATCAAAGTTGAAATACGAAGGAAAAAGTAAATATTAAAAATTAATAATATTAGTCGTACCAATTAATCGGTAACTGTTTTTTTTCAGTTTGAAAATAATCCTCATATACATTTTCTGCAGAACTGACAAATTTCTTCTCGAAAAAAAATCAATTATTATTATTTTTTACCTTTTCGGAGGTTATAGATTAGATAATATTGAAGAAAATGAAACCATTTGACGCGAATTCTCCAACAACAGGCAATTAAATCTGTCCTAAAAGGTAACATTAATTAACTGCGCGGATTAATTTGTACTCTTAGTAAGAGTCGCCAGATTATTCCCTTCCATAACGCTATCCCCCCACGCATACGTCACAGCACAGTCACGTGACACGTTTCGTGTCTGTCCTGCATGTGTCACGTGACAACTCCGGTGCTGGCAGAGAGGGGGTAACTTTTTCCCCTCGATTCGAGTCCATTCCCCTGATCTGGTGGATTCGTAATCGTTTCTTTCGATAGTTTACAAATTAGAAAAAAATTACAACTCCCACAACTCCCGGAAATGAGAGGTTCCTGACGTGATCTGTAGCAACATTTTCCTTTGCAAAAATGGCCACCGCGGCTTCGTTTCGGAGTTATTAACGAAAAACACGGACCAATTAGAGCGCGACCTAGACGCGGTATTGTCTGACGCGCCGGCTGTTTCTACTGCCGCGAGGAGAGCAGAAATTGATTGAATGAATTATTATAAAAGCTCACATAATTCAGCCATAAATCTGTTTGTTACTTCGGAATGAGGGTAACTGAACATTTTTTAATAGATTAATAAAAATTTCGTTATTCCAGAAATTTATTTAAAAAATTTTTAAAATTAACATGTAATTCTATACAGATGAACTCATACACATACAATGACTTCCACTAATATTCGGGCACTCTTAAAAACACGATAACTTTTTAAATATTTAACCACACGAGTTGATTTTTTTTTTGAGAAGTTACAACAATTAATTTTTTATGCAACGTGAAAATGAAAAAGAATTGAAAAAAATTGCAATTGGTCGCAAATTTTTATGAGCTTCCACTCACGAAAAAACTAATAACATCAGAATTTTTTGCTACGAGTAAGAATATCGAGAAAATCGAGATGTGAATAAAAGTAAAATGTTATATTATAAAAACGTTCAAACTTTGGCTCAATAATTTCTGAAAAAATTCCGAGAATTTTCCACGTTTTCCAATGTATATGTGTACAAGAACGCCCTTGAAACGCCAATCGAGGAGCACCACTAGGTTTTCCACTTCCCCAGGAAAAAATCTCGAGAAACACTTTGTATACACATAAATAATGCGCGATCGTCGTCGAGTCGACAGCTTTCCCGTGATTCTTCACGAGCCACCCTCGTTCTCACCCTACTCTCGCTCTCGCTCTCGACCTCTCTGCCTCTTGCTCGCCATTTACGAAGACGAGTGTGTACACATAAGACGATGATAAATTAAGGCCCCGCGATTGCTTCACACCGGGCTCAATTAAGAGAGTTTGTTATTCTTCAGCAGTGCGCCTGCGACTCCGTGGATCATTACTGGGTCGTACTGGCCGGATGAAGTTTATTTCCGATGAACTCCATTGACCTACAGTGGTCTATGAAACTGTAGTCTATAGTCGAAATAAGATTTCTTAACTTTCACACATAAATTGTCCTAACTCTTTCAAAAATAATCACTCTGTAACTTCTTGACAAAAAAATTATATTTTTAGCATTTTAAGCAAACATACTGACCTGCAAAGTTTGCGAATATTGACATAAAAAACAACATTGCCTCTTATCATTGATTTCTTCTAATTGTCTTTTCTTATTCTAACACAGTTTATAAATAGCGTGCAAAGTTTGTAAATATTAAAAGTTGGTTTTTTTATCTTTATTGTACAGACTTTACTTTATTGTACAGACCTTGCGTCTTTTTTTTATTTTGGAAAAGTTTATAAATAGCAATATAAAAAAAACAAAGTTTAGAAATATCAAAAGTTCAATTTTTTATGTTCACCGTACAGGTATATTATTTTCTTTTAATTCAGACGATTTAAACAAACGATAACTTTTTAAATATTAAACCTGAACTTTTTCTAAAAGTTAGAGCAATTGTCTTACCACGCGACAGGAAAAAAAATTTTTTACTGCTGTAGAGCTTTTCATGAGCTTCATTTTCTGTTGGAAACTTTTTTCTCAAAAATCAATATTTTTCGAAAATAAGAACTGTCAAAACTTTGAAGGGGGCTGGGGGGCAAACGAGGCTTTGTCGCCAAAAATCCTTTTAGGGATTTCCTTCTTTTATCAAGGATAAGCTTGGGAAAAATTTCAGCAAAATCGAAGGGTTGTCGCTTTCGGAAAATCCATCAATTGTTCTAACTTCTTAAAAAAAGTTCCAATTTACATGGTCCGATATTAAAAAAGTTCTCGTCTTTTTAATAGCGTCCGAATATTATTGCGAGTAACTATTATCCTGAAAAATGTGTAAATACCAACAAATTATTTTTTTAATCTGCGTCATACATTGTGAACCGCCTCTTATGATTGGTCTCGTCTTTTCGTCGTTTTTTACTCGACTTGGTTGGATCGATGATAAACTTTCCTACGAGCAGCAGCCTCTGCTCACCGAGAGGGGTACCACTCCTTCGTCATTAAATTCGCTATCGATATCGGGTGACTCCGTTTATCGCCCCTTATCACAACCGTGCTGATTCACTGATCGTGCATCCGTGCTACCGTGCCGATATCGGCTTTATTTAAACCACACATTTCCGAGAAAACGCGAACTACCGACAAACGATGGCGGTGGACACCCTCCATTCGTATCAGATACTGAACGCTCTCGCGAAAAAAATGGCGGCGCAACTCTTACCGGAAGTCTGCCAGTTCGAAAACTCCGATTCTAAAATAGATAAATATCATGTTGAGATAAGCTCTCATTTCTTGATGGAAATTTACTTTGGCCGTGGCGAATCGTTGCACCGCCAGCGGTGGCGGTTGTTATCGGCAAAATTGTAAATAAAAAATTATTTGACGATTTGCTTTCCCCGGTAATTCCCGAGATACGGGGAATAAGGTGTGGCCCTACAAAATTTCATTTCACTTTTCGTTCCTGAAGTCCGCTACTGTACTTTGGAACAATTAAGAGGAATTATGGGCAAAAAGTTACCCTTTTTCTTAACGAATTAATTCGACAGTTCCATATTGCTAAAAACGTCAATAAAACAGAATATTTTTCATTCAAACTGACAATTTATTACCCCCAGAAAGGGGGGATGAAATATAAACTGTTTAAATATTAGAAAATAAATTTAAATTTAAAGTAAAAATGCTTAAATTTATTTAAGGGACGATAAGACCCTATAGAATTTTATAATTTTATCAAGATTAATAATTATACAAATTTATTAATTAATTAAAATTATTTTGTTGGGGTGATATTTAAATTTAAATTAATAATGAGATTTAAATAAAAATTAATAGATAAATAAGGGTAACAACATTATATCTTTAAGATCTTATTTACAAAGATGTTTGTGACCTCGATGTCGCCAGACGAGGGGTGGGAGCACGAATTAAGGGGAACGCGTCACGTGACCGGCGGATGCGTGGGGGGTGGCGTCGTAGAAGGGGAAGGTAGAGTGGCGACTCAGTTCTAGAGATGTGTGAGACAGTGCTGCAGTAGAATTCTCTGTTACTTGTTAGAAATTATAAAAAAATTTTAAAAAGTCACATTCATAGCGGCATTAATTAAATATTAACCTTCTTTAAGAAAAATATGTATGTACATGTTTACCTACCTGTACACGTCCCTAACGGAGTTGCTTGTCACATTTCGCACGTCACACGTCAAACACACTATCGCGCACAATAAATAACGGCTGCAATGAGCACGCAAAATTTTTCAGGGAAGGCAAGACCTCCTGTGGCAACGCGCCGCGCACATAGACTTTACCCCACAATAATGTTTTATTGGTTGCAGATATCCGGCGTTCAACAGTTAAACGCTGGTCTCATTCGCGGAATCTTCGTGAAAACCGTTCGTTTAACGGTCTAGATAAACAGAGAGGCGTGCTACCTTATAAAGAGATTAGAGGTACAATAA
This sequence comes from Lasioglossum leucozonium, assembly GCA_028454225.1. NCBI lineage: Eukaryota > Metazoa > Arthropoda > Insecta > Hymenoptera > Halictidae > Lasioglossum > Lasioglossum leucozonium. Next base: position 9,697,047 of record CM052222.1, on the reverse strand, counting down.
AGGAACTATTAGATAGCAAGAGAGGCGAACAATTATTACACGATTCCGATAATACACTATCGCGATACAAACCGTGTGTGCCACTTCTCTAATCCTCAAAAATTAACTTATCTAATTCACTTTGTTTTATTAACAAAACGATACGCGGTGAATTAATGCCTCGCGCACGTGCGCATCATTTTATCAGTTAATTATCATATTTTCGGCAACAGTTTCGATCGGACAATTCAGACAATCTTCGAAGGTCATTTGAAGGTCGGATGATTGTTCGAAATACCGGGAATGAAAAATGATTGGAATATCGGAAAATGTGACCCACGTGTTCTTACTGAAACATTTTTTCGCATGATACTCAAAATAGAGACATTTTCGGTTACTCACCCTGTACATAGTCTGTATAACTATATGTATAGATCTCATCTAACAATATTATATCTGCTACATAAACCGACAAAGAATTAACACTAAACCTACCTTTAGTTTGCAAAAATGACAAGGCTCTTTTTATTTCGATTTTTCGCGATTTTTAACGCGACATATGCTTGAATAGAGAAATTTATTTCCACGAAAATGAAAAATATAAAATCGGTCATTTAATCGGCAGTGCTAGCTTCAGTGTTGATAAAGAAATAAACGCTAATATAATAATAATTTCAAGTTCGAGTAAAGTTATAATCACAAACGAATACAAAATTTAAAAAATCAAAATGAATGTAAACTAATTGTAAGTTAGACACTAAATCATATCGTGATATAATCATATATTGTACAATTTATCATGTTTATATAAACTTTATACGGTTTAAATTAATAAATAAATAACTCAATTTTTTGCTAATAAAAAACAGAAATTATACGAGCATGGGATCTTTAAGCTGCCTGAAAAATTGCAAAAAATCATCGAACAAAATGTTACAAAACTTATCGTAAATAGTAAAAGTCAATAGTAAAATAAATACTCATGTGTTTACTCATACAAGCAAGTTTTGCGACTGGATCATGTATTGGGTTGGCAGGAAAGTAATTTCGGTTTTCATTAACAGTGATATGTTTTGTTTTTGTTTCAATAACTTATGTTAAGGTTATAATTATTTTCTTTCTAACATTTGATAACTAAATTTTAGATTGATAACATAAATTTTCCGAAGTTACCAGAAATGTTGGTAAGTTTGATCGAACCTAGCGTCGATATCATTTGATAACTAACATTTGATAATAAGTTTGCAGGTTAAAACATTTTATTAACTAAAGTTCATTGTTCATATAAAAAATTGGCTTTTATTTCACCTTAAAATACGGAAATTACTTTCTCGCCAGCCCAATAGTTTCTCTAAAATACTAACATTTTCCATAAATAAAAAAAAAAAGAAAAAGTTCCTTTAATTTTGATTTAGTACGGCGATCTCGCATACTTGATCGCATCCCGGGTAATCGAGATAAACGCGAGACAGATCGGGGGAACGCGAAATCGAGAGAGGTCGGAGGTAAGCCCGCGTTGCCGGATCGGCTCTGCTCGGTTCGGATCGGATCGACACGGCGCGCGGCGCGGCATGACGTACGACACCTAGACGGTGTGTTTCACGATTTTTTTGCCGGAGGTAGTCGGAACGAAGGCACATCAAACGCGCCGCTATCGGCGCGAAGCCGTTTTATGCTCGCGTGTCATTTCTGTACGTGTGCCGTGTACACCGGCGCACCGTAACCACGTCCACAGACGAGCCGGCCCGCCTCTGCTTCGAACTGTCTGTGATATATTGCGCCGGCAGATATTGGATCGTATAAATTCCTAAGCGTTTCCAGTGGGGGCTGCAACCGGGGGATAAGTTCGAGGCCGAGCGGGTTGCACCTTTCGCACACGAGCCGTGCCACGATGCGTGCGACGCTCGATATTATCAACAACGCCCTGCTATCTGGACACTGGATACTCGTCGCCGTTCTGTTTCTGGGTTAATTGAATCGGCTCACTGTTCGATCCGATTACTCCTTTCAGCACCAAGCTTTTCTCTAGCAAGATGTGTATAACACGCACGCGAGCTCCAGCGCGCTAACGGTTCACCGCGTCTCGGCTTGCTATCGCGGGTTCTTCGCGTGCTCCTTGCATCGCGGAATGCATATTCGAGAATGTCATTGCAAAAGTCTTGATACGATTTTCAGGGTAATTATACAGGGTGGTCCGTTTAAATAAGAACACCTAAATATCTCTTCAGGTTGTTGTGATGCAAGAATTATTTGTTACGTAATGTGCATGGTGTCAATGGACAAAATATTCGGCACGAATATTTTTTTCGTAGTTGTCAAGGCCATCGATGTTGTTTGGTACATAACTACATTTTTTTTTATTGCATCGTGTAACTAATGGAAAAATACATTCAGATATGTATAATAACATGACCTTGAAATGACCGTCATCCTCGAAAATTCGAAAACAATGTCGATGTTTCGAGATAGTCGCAAAAAACTATGTATAGCGAAAAGTTGTTCAGAATGATAACCTTGACAACATATTTCAAGGTCATCAAAATCGGTGAGGAAGACCAACTTCTATATAATTACCATTTTCAATCGATGTTTAATCCATCGATCAAGCAGTTACAGTATTCTCTCCGTAACTGTCGCGAACGTCTCTACCGTAACTGTGAAATAATCTTTAAGTTGTTTATTGATTTGAATGTAAATGCTACAGTTAAACAAACGTGGAACAGAGATACGATTCGTAGGTGTCTCAGTTTAATTTATTAAGTTACACGTTCTCAGAAAGGTAGATCCGAGTAACTACTCCTTCAGTCACTAACGTGTTAACGTAACCGATTGCTAACCTCTGTCGAAACATTCTTCAAAGGAGCCGCCACAGAGATAGTATGTGAATGTCACCATGCAAAATCTATCGAAGAATATTTTGACAAAAGCAAACAATCGGCCTTTTTAACGGATACTGAAAATGCAGCACAATTCAAGTCACAATAGAAATAAAATAATCTATGAATAACTAACGAAGTAATATATAAGAAGCAAGTATTAACGAAATAAAAAATAATAATTTAATTAAAAAAAATTTTCATGTCATAATTCCACATATTTCAATAAATAATAGAGTTTAGTCGTTGATTCTCTTTCTTTTGCATCTTTGTAACAGAAATTTACAATAATAAATGAAAAAATTTGTATTCGTCCGATTTGCAAATTGCAAAGTTTAATATCCTATTATAAACAACTTCAATTATAATAATCTTTGTTCAACTGTTGTTATTACAAATGTAACTCGGTGGAAAGCGTGTTAAGAGTCGGATAAAAATCAGTAAAAAAATAAATGAATTTATTCATATAATGAAAAAAGAGTGGAAAAAAGCTTCAGATGGAATTGTTAACACAGTGTATCTGTCTTCGTGTCCATTACAAAGCAGATTGTCTTCTCGTTTATTATTTTATTAAAATGCATCTGTTCTTTGCACTCAACAATATCGGCAGTAAGTCCGCAATAAAACCATTAAGTGAAACACATCGAAATATTTCCATTATCAGTGCGGCAATAAACCGAACAATATTTGATCGCTGTTATCATAAGTGAAACGAATTTTCAAATCTATACACTTTATCGATTAACCATTTCCTCCGACGACTACTTTCTCGAACTTCAAAACAGTGCACAAGTAGAACAAAGGAAAAGTTCAAAAGTCACGTTCTCTTTCTACATAAGGGTGTAAAGAAATTATACGTCTATGCCCTACACGCCACAAAATTAATTTCAAGGCCGAAAGGTCAACAATCTTCTTTCATTGCGTCTTGTTCTACACGTCGGAAGAATAAACATTGAAACCATGGATCAAAACTCAACCGTTCTCTTAAAAAATTATGGTAAAGTTTTTTCGTTGTCAATTCAATTTCATTTATATTTTCGATATATTTCACGCGCGAAGAATTAATTTCCAACGGTTTCGTCAATAGCGCGCCACATAAATCCTAGCTGACTGAGGAATGAAAATATACAATATCAATAAACTAAATTTGATAATGAAAAAACTACACCAGAATTTTTTAAGAGATTGAGAATGGTTCCTCCTGTGCTTTTTATCCTTGCGATCGAAAACAATTGTTGACCTTTTGACCTTGAAATTCAATATTGCAATATAATTCTAAATAAATATTTACTATAATATACTTTTAAACAGACGGTCAAATAAATGTTAAACTAATACACTTTATTCTTTTAAAACAAATCTCTTTGTAAATCTTGGAAATTCGTCTGTTTACCAACATTCAAACTTAATTGTAAAACGCAACGAATTAGCTGCTGAACATAAATTATAGAAATGGCGAATAAATTTAGAACTGTGAATATTGTTTCTATAAATATAGAAGAATTTGCTAGTGTCTGAACAGTTTTTAATTCATAAATCTAAAAAATATTGGCCTGTTTCCGTTTACGTGGGCCACCGTAACGTATGCGTCCAACTTTCCTCGGCGCTAGAACTAAATAAATAACCGTCGCAGAAAGCTGTGGCAACATCGAACGAGATTTTCTAAACGACTGTTCTCCCGGTTGTAATTGTAAAATGACATATTACTGTCATGGCGTCGATAAATCGTGAGCCTATAGCAACCCGGCGACGCATACAAGGAATTCAACAAAACGAAGAACGACAGGCTTGCCTATTTGCACGCTTTTCCTGTAGTACAAAGCCTCCCCGATCGATCGTCTGTGCCTTCCGACCAAATTAGCTCGCGATACATTGCAAAAAGAAGGACACGACCAACGAGGAAACGATAACAGAGTGCCCAGGAATGATTTACGTTGCTGGAATTCGATAAACCAACGGGTAATATATTCGCTGGTAAAGACACATTTTTTTTCGAGAAACGATTATTTGCGAGAACAGGAAAAGCAGATATTCCCTATACATTTCACGCTAAACATTTTGATAATGTTCTTCAGCAATCCACGTTCCGTGACAGACACTTTTAAAGAATTTTTATCGTTCGCGTTCACACTGATAACGAAATAAGTTAACTTATTCTCAGTGAACACTAGAACTAGGGGAGGGAGCAAGAATTGAGGGGAAAAAGTTTCCCCTCTCTCTCCCACTACCGGATTAGTCACGTGACCGGGCAACAGCGACGTAAAAGGGGAAGCTAGAGTGGGGACACAAGTTTTAACGATAATTTCGTTAAAAACAATAGTACAATAATAAATTTCGACTAATTTTCAAGCTCGAAACTGTTGTTCAAGTATCGACAATTTCTCGAGAATGAGAATGTTCAAATTTTTTTTTTATCCACTCTATGTTAAAAGTTGCATTTTACTTAGAAATTAATTAGAAAATTTTAAAAATAGGATTGAATTTTATTTAAACTTGAAATTAGTAATAATTTATATAAAATAATTATAATTTAGGGGATTATATAGAAAATTTTATTTTGCCCAGACAGGCATTGAAAGATAAGAATCCTTCGATTTATTGCAGTTAGAGGCCGAAAATCGTGGAAAAACTGCAATTTTTTCAAGATTTCGATGAAATTTTCAGAACATGTTTAATTGATACAGACCTACGAAACGTGTTTTCTAAATTTTCAATATAATCCCACATAAAAAAGCTGCAAAATACGACCTTTAGTATTTTCTCCGTAATTCCGACCAATTGTAATTTTCCTCAAAAATTCTTTTCACGTTGCGTAACAAAAGAAGTTCTAACTTCTCAAAAAAAAAAAATCCAAGTCGATATTAAAAAAGTTATCGTCTTTTTCAGAATGTCCGAATATAAGTGGAAGTCACTATACGTATAGTAAACATACTTGCGATTACTCGAATAAAGTATATCATCGTCCGCGTTGCTTTTTCTTAGAATGACAGAAATAGCTTAAATAAATACGACTACCGTGTACCAGTTGATATAACAGAAAAAATCGATGATCTAGTCGGGAGCTAGTTCGTAGTGTTGATATTTACTCTATGCCATGCAGTTTTCATTGCACAGTAATTCGCGACAGGAACTGAAACGCGATGTCTATTTTTATATAGCGGTATCTTATTTATTTACTGTATCCAGTCACCAAGCTATGTGAAATAACGGAAAACTCGAGGCGCGATCAATTATGTGAAAATATTTAACGAGTGACATCTGTCTTGCACGGTTCTCAGATATTGTAAATAAACATACGATTTCTTCAGTGCGGCTTTGTTTAGTGTGCGCGGAAATTTATATGTCATTCAGAGATTCTACAGCTTCGGTTTGGTGACCTTGAATCCAAGATCAAAAGGTCAACAGTTGAAAGAAACTATTCTGTGCATCGCGAGCATAAAAAGTGCCACGAAAATATTTATAAAATCATTTATATTTATTTATATAACTCCGCAGTACCATTTCCCTCTTATACGAATTAAAACGTCGTACAAGTCGCTTGAGAAACGCTGTTCTGCTCTACTATAAATGCACAATCACTATGGTTTGATTAATTATTTATGACAAAAACGATATGAAAAGACTTTGAGAGTGTTCTTTTTCTTTCCATTTTTAAACCTACCGTGCACTAAAAGCGATTCAAGTGTTTTAGCTTATAAAAATGAGAAGACTCTATTTATTTAGATTTTGTGCAATTTATTGTTCGATATGTGCTTGGATAAAAAAGTTTATCGAATCAATTTCCATGTAAGTAACTTTATAAGTTCAATAATTGTAAAATGAAAAATATAAAAAAGGTTTAGTGTTAACCCTCAGCTAAATTTTACTAAAAATTGCTGTATCATTGTTCAAAATATTTTCTTCTTAATTTCAAAAAATTATTACAAGAAATCAAAAGATTTCATTAGTTTCTTGTCACAAAAATAGATTTTTTGAAAAAACCTGATGTCGTAGACAAATTTTAAAACCAGATTTCAAATCAGCATGAAAAAATCTACGGGACATGATGTATAGCATGTATTAATAAAAAAAAATTTCCGCGCGTGGTATTGAAAAACCACAATTTTCTCGAAATTGTACAAGTTTAACGAATTTTATCAAGATTAAAAAACGTTTGTACCATAATAAATTTTATAATTCCATAAAGTTTCAGCTACAATTAAAAAAAAATTTCATCGTTCTATCTCATTTCTATCGAAATTTCTTTGATTTTGTCGCGGATTTCGTCCGAATGTGCGACGGTTTTCCAGTATCGCGGGTACGTGTCATAATTACAAGAATACGACGCTTAAATGCGTCTTTCTAAATAGCCATCGGTGTGTAAGGGAATTTCGATAAGAAAGTCAAAGGCTTCACATAAAAGGAGCAGCAAAATCGGCGATGGCGGTCGGTATCGGCGATAAGAACGTGTGTCAACGTGAAAGGAGGTGTATATTGTGGCGGGTATGTGTATTTTCCAGTGAATTCTTAAGAAAACCGGTGGTCAACCGTAGAGGGGGACCCGAGTACCCGAGTAAAATGGTGCGACAGAACGGGAGCTATGACATCATCGGTGTCGACGGAGCCGATTACGGTTTATCTAAGGAAATAAATGATCGTCGGGGCCTCTTTTTCGTCGGGACGGTTCCAGGAACCGGCGTTACCGCAACACATATCGCGGCGAGCACACCCACATCAAAGTGCCGAAGAACTCCGCCAGCGTTGAGTCCCGTGTACTTTGCACAGCGATAAGATTTCCTCGATATGTACGCGTTGACCGTACAGCGGCTTGTGTGTATAGGTCAAGTATATACGTGTCGCCGCGTCTGCATGTGAGCCCCTTCCTCCGGAAAGACTTCTGCAATAAACTAATAAATATTAGTCACCGGGGATCGTCAGGTGGAGCGATCGACAAAGAAATGATCGTCACACCTGGAGAAACCCGTGGCTCAATTGTTAATAACCACTCTGACGAGCTGTACAATTTTCATTCGCGGGATTGAAAACGTTTAGGTAGTTTTCAACGCGACCATGAAGATAAACGTAATGGAACCATAGGATTATGGAACCTGAAATGAAGGGTGTTCAAGTTGGTTATTAGTGCTCGAGTGGCGACTCAGAGTCAAAAATTGCACTACCATTATTCAAAATATTGTTTACATTATTAAATAAGTTGGTATCAATTACTAAACATTTAAGTATTTTGTTAGGTATTATGTCAATTTCATATCCATAAAATGAAGAAAAATAATATAGCAATTATTCTAGGTGGGGGAAAATGTTTAATTTTCAAGTTGAAATAGCTCCGAGTGCAAAGGGTTGACTTGAACATTTAAATGGTCAGTGGTAACTCACATTGCTCCAGAATCCAGTAGTCGTTTCTGTTCCTGAAACAATTATATAAATTATCAATTTATTATTTACTTATCATAATCTTTGCAAAAATCAAAATTATAAATCACGTAATTCGTACCTACTTTAAGCGTACAGTTTGTCATCGCTGTTCTTAAAAAAGAGGAGTAGCACCATCTTGTCAGATGTGTTAAAAGCTTTATACTCACCATTGCTTCGAAACGTGCTTCTGTAGAATGTCTGGCTTCTGCTACTTCGCGATTTCAATGAAGAGTTGATGACTGAATAAAGCCATACATAAACGAAATTCTTCCGAGCATTATCACTGAAAAGAACACGATTTTAAGGCTTTTCTGTCAACCACAAATATTACTCTATAAACAATAGACATCAGAATCAACTGAATACCGTTTACATATAAGGATTACTTTATTTAGGCTGCTACAAAAATAAATATTAATAAACAATCGTATACGATTGCGTAGGTATTTTTTTATAAAAGTCTATTTTTTAGTAATTCACTTTCATTCTCCAAGTTTCACTACTTAACAAAAAACAAAGTGAGATAGCAACAAGTAGAAAAAACTGTGCTAAATTTCAATTTAAATTTAACTTAACTTTTCCCTGTTAGTTATATCATCGAGCCAGAAATATTATTGTCTAAATGTAATTATCGAATCTTTGGAAAATCAATTACTTATATATAAAAATAGTTTTGAAACAACCATTCCTTGAAAACCTGGAACAACGAAGCTATTCTTCTAAGAGTGGACTTTTGCGCGGGTAAAAAGCAACATAATTCACGAAGGCGAAAGTGTAACGTGATCGAAACACGTGGTCCCCGAGTTTGCGTAACGAAGACCACTCGAGAGCCGCGGGAGTCTTCTTTGGACATCGATGCAGCTCAGGGAGACGGGGCAAAAACTAAGCGGACGAATTCGAAGGACCGTTTACTGTAACAAAACGTGTTCGTATTTAGCGAAAGGGCCAGCTTCTGGGCGTCCGGGTACAAAGACCGCAGCACGTGGGTGGTGGCTGTCCATGGTGTATCTGCGTCGTGTCACTCGAGTGACTATAAAATACCGTCGCAGAAGGAAAAGGGGGAAGTTCGACGGATACATGGTGAGTTCTCTAAGACCTTTATTCACGATCCTTCGGACATGTTCAGCTCTGTTCGTTTCGGAGGACCAGATTTCTGTAATTCGGCACCGCCACACAAATCAGTCTCGCCGGATTAAGACTCGTCTCCCCACTCTACCTAACCCCTCCAACACGCTAGTCCCCGTGCTTCAGCCACGCCACAGTCACGTGACTAATCCGCTACTGGCGGAGAGGGGGTAACCTTCTCCCCTCGATTCGGGTCCATTCCCCTGATTTGGCGACTCTGAGACAACTGCGGTCTGGATTATTAAAAATGAATGCTTGAAAATTATGTTTAATATAAGATCTAATTATTAATCGTGGATACTAATTGCTAAATAATCGATGATCATTGATCAATGAATAAGAAAGGAATCGGAAGTTGTTGTAACCAATGATTGCTTTATTAATTGTTAATCGTAAAATTATTATTTGTACATTTTTTATTACGATTTAATCTTTACTTTTAAGCGATTAAAATGTTGTGTAAAATTAGCTTAAAAATTGCACAAGATCTAAATAAATTTGTCATGTTTATATTTCGATTTGGGAACACAAAAGACAGAAAAGACAGAGAGAAAGTGGGAAAGGTCGCTGGACGAAAATTGCAGCTTTCAAAGGGAACGTTGCACAGTGTGACGTTTCAATCATTCAGGCGAATTAAATTCTTAATTCCTTTTCGTTTCGTGGGATCTGACGATATGAACAGCCTATTAATAAGTAGTATTTTCTTCTTTTTAAAGTTATTAACAAAAATTATTAATTCCAAATGCATCGTAAATATAAACGCATATACTATCCATAAAAAAATTGGGCTCACAATGTTCGCTAGGTTTTCCAGGACAGCGTTACGAAAAGAAGGAATTTTTTCGGTGAAAAACGCTTATTGTGACGAGAGTTTTTAATACTTTTAATTAATATAATCGTTTTCGAATGTAACGGACATTTAAGAAACAATTCGTTAAAAATCGATACGAGGACTTAAATTTTTTAGTTTAATTATTTATTGACCAAGAATTTTCCGGATAGTATTACGCCAACGTCTGTAACGCGGGGTGGTCCACGAAGGGTTAAAAGAAACAGCAACGTTTCGCAGAGGAGCAAAGCCCCTGAATGATTGGCTCGCGATGTTCCTACTGGCTGGAAAGTACGAGCGCGAGTGAGGAGGTTCCGCCGCGCCGTGGGCTTGGACCCATAGGTAAATCGACTTCGGCGCGAGTTGCGCGCGTGTGGGTCGCTTGTTCACCGGTAAACGAGAAGGGGTGCCCCGGCCTCGGGGGTCGGAGGCCAGGGGTTGAAGTTATTACCGTCACAAAGCTACCACCAGATTGCCGTCGGGGCTTACGTAGTCCCTCCTCGTCTCGCTCTCGCCGCCGCTTTCCTCCCTACCTCGTCCCTCTCCTTCTCGCTCGCTTCGTTCGTATTCATGATTTAAATTCAATTGGCTTTTATCTGCCATCCTAGAGTCATTGATGATGGAATCGCCGAGATCAGAGAATACGGTGTGCCTCTGTGTCTCCTATTTCTCCCGCCCCAACCCCCACTTCTCCCTCCCCGGCTCCGCTCCTTCGTGCACTTTCCCTCCTAAAGCGACATGTCTCCCACGAACTTTCGCATACTTGCTCGCCGCACCGACCAACTTTTGCGTTCGCTATAACCGTATCGAGCTTGCTCTCGGTTTAATTTGCAGCGTCATTATTTTGAAAATCACCTCTTTGCGATCGTTCAGCTCGTCGCCGCTTTCAAACATTCCTGTTACCATTATGAAAGCACTGTTTTCCCTTTGTATTAGTTCTTAAGTAAACATGAAATAGATGGTCTGAAAATAATTTATAATATTTTCAATGTTTCGTAAACATTTAGAAACAATGTAATGTAAAATGTAAGATACATGTAACAATATTGTACTTGCTATGTATATAAACAATTTGGTTTAAAGCAATACAGAATACATAATCCCTAGTAGCACAAAAATATTGGATAAATATTTTTTTCAAATATTGAAAAAATTTTTTAAGCCACATTTTTTCATATGAAATAAATATTATACAAGAAATGTAAATCATATAATTAGAAGAGATAAACCTCTATTAAACAATTCTTTTACGTAAAAATCTAACTTTTTTTTAATGAAGCATATTATTAGTATACTGAGTCGTTGAACTCATCTTGACATAAGCAACAACATTATATACTAAAAAATGTACCATTTTAAAAAGTGAAGGTGACCTTTTATTTTTCATACATTAACAAAATTCACATATTCATACCACAAAATGGAGACTCGCTATGTCTACGTTAAAACTGATGTAAGTACCTGATTAATTTCGTGTACACCAACATGCTAATGGCACCGATGTAGTGGGGCCTTCATAAATAGACGTCTAAAAAATATAAAGCGAACGTTGCATTGCGAAAAGAACTTCTGCAGCGTCGCAATGCAATCAACTAATGGTATTCTCCATCATTCATCGACAAAACTGGCAAACATTCAGCACTTCCGATTGCTCGAGCAGCGCCTGAGTCCTTGGGAGACGTCTCCTCTGGGAAACAAGATCGACGATTACATCAGAATGGTTCACCGATCATCCCGCAAAATTCCGAACAAGTGTATCACGGAAGGTCATCGTCCATTCTTGTCGTTCGACGAGAAGAATGCGTGGCACGCGAACAGCGGATGCAGCGTAGGGCCGACATTCTCCGAGGGACTCCAGGGACTTGGTCCTTGGCCCTGAGCTCTCAGGGACACGGTCGCGTGGCGTTGACGAATCTGTTTAGTGCCGTCATAATACCCATCTGACGATGCCCTTCGAGAAATTGACGGATCGAATTCTATGGAGATCTTTAAGCCAGGGAGCAACTACCGTGCAGGTTTGTTTGCGGGTTCTACGGCGCAGCCTGCAAGGACGCGAGCTCCTTTCATCCGGACATCTCCTTCCTCAGGGGTTTTTCACTCTTTTCGTACTTTCCATCTTGCAATTTTCTTACTTTTCCTGTTCGGCCGCCAATTTTTTCTCTATTCTCGTATTGTTCGCTGGTCTTTCTAATAAATCATGATCTCATCTTTAACCTTCACTCTGTGGACAGTGACTCTCACTAATATTCGGACACTCTGATACGTTCCTCTGGGTGAACCCATTTTCACATACTGTAAAATTATTGATCCTTTTGTGTTTATGTTGTGAGATATATTTCTTTAAAATGAGACGTTGTGAAAGAAAGACAATTTGTTGATTTAACGCGTAGAACAAAAATGGGTGAATTATTGTGCTAGTCAATGTTTTTAATATTGGGCCATACGACTTGGACTTCTTTGACAAGTTAGAGTGATTAATTTACTACATGATGTGAAAAGAAATGGTTTAAAAAATTGCGATTGATCGGAATTGTAGTGAAAATACTAAAAGTTGCGTTTTACAATTTTTTTACGTGGGACTATACAGGGTGGTCCTTTTAAGTAAGGCCAATATCTTTTCAGGTTATTGTGATGCAAGAAATATTTTGTTACGTAATGTGCATGGTGCCAATAGACCAAATATCTGGCAAGAATATTTTTTTCCCAAGGTCATTTTTTTCGGAATTATCAAGGTAATCGGTGTTTTTTGACACATAACTACATTTTTTAATAAATACATTCAGATATGTATAATAACATGACCTTTAAATGACCTTGATCTTTGAAAATTAAAGTGAACACTGGAAAAAATAATATTTGCAAAGAATTCGTCTTTTGCTAGCATCCATATTGCATTAACAACATTTGTTATGTCATCACAAATAAAGGAGATATTTAGGTGGCCACATTTAGGTGGACCACCCTGTATAGAAAATTTAAAAAATACGTTTCGTAAATCTGTATCAATTGTATGCATCGTGAAAAATTCCTCGAAATCGGTTAATGCTGAAAAAAACGACAGGCATTGAAAGATAAAAATCCTTAGAGTCATTGCAGTTATGAAAATTGTAAAAACCTGCAATTTTTACCATGTCTAAACGTTTGTTGAAAATTTTCAGAATATGTTCAATTGATACAAATCTACGAAACGTGTTTTCCAAATTCTCGATGTAAGCCCACACAGAAAGGTTGCAAAATACAACTTGTAGTTCTCAGCAATTCTGATCAATTGCAATTTTTCACAAAAATTTATTTTTGCGTGACCCAAACCAATTGCACAAACTTCTCAAGAGAATCCAAGTCGTCTGGTCCGACATTAAAAAATCTTTTTAAGAGTGTGCGAATATTAGTGGGAGTCGCTGTAAGTTTAACAACAATTTTGCTTATTAATCTGCACGCAGCGAGCCCGGCAACTTGAACCTACCGAACTTGCAATGAAGGGTCGGTGGAGAGGCCGAGTGCCGGCACGACCTTCGAGCCACGCGCCTAGAAAGGTGTTTTATGGGCCCTATAATGGGGTCCAGAATACCCATTCCGTTTCTTTATGTTCTGGTGCCTGCTTCTCTCTTCCTTTCGCTCTTCTCCCGTCTATCTGCGTCGGTCTTTCTCCCGCTCTCGATCCTCGGTTTGTTCTTTCCCAACTTTCTCGGCAGGGATCGTTGCAGTTTACTGCAACAGGCCCGGGGAATAGCGGACGGCACGCAACGAAAGGGCAAGAAAGAGGAAGAGAGAGGAAGAAAGAGGAAGACGGAGAGAGACGGAAGAGGCCGGCAGGAAACTTTCATATTTACGAGGTCATTGCGCGTCCGTTTACGATGCCACAATTCCTGTTTGCGAGATTACTTATTTTCATTAAAACGGTTGCCGGCGGGTGGCTTTTCTAGCCTGGCAGCACGGTCCCAAGGTCGTAAGTCCTGTAAGGTAGTAGCGCGTACCGTTGCCTCCTCGGCCTTATGGGCCCTGCTGATGTACCCTAACGATCCAGCGTATCTTTCTTTCAGCTGGGCCCCGTCTAGGGTAATATAGGACGAAACAGGCCACGCGCTGCATTGTAAATTCTAGTGGGGGTTGAACGGTCCGTGCGGATTCTCGGTGGGACCTTTTTTTCTCAAAGTTGCTTCCACAGATGCGGGACTCGTGGCGTCAAAAAGCAACGAGTAGCAACGATCATTGACGGAAGCGCATTCACGTGTAGACTGAGTGTGTCAGTGACCGTTTTCAAATAATTAATCATTTTTAACAATTGTATATAAATTCAGCTTCAGGATTCTTTCTATCCTGTGATTATTCTCTGATTGCGAGGTTATAATTTATACAAAATACATGTTTAACCTTGTTAACAAAGGCATATGGTTTTATTAGTTTACCTATTTTTGTGTTATCTCGTTTTTTGGTCAGTTAGTGGTAAGAATTATTTACGATTTTATTTTATTCATTCTATTTGGTCCATCGACAGTAAAAGTAAAATTAATCGTTATTTGTTTAACTATACCAAAAGGCAACGAGTTATACATAATTGTAGCATGATCTTACTCTTACCTGGTCACTTGTTGGTACCCTACTTTTAACATTATACTTGAGCATTGTTATTTAAATACTATTTCCTAGGTTTTTCTTCCGGCATAATCTTCTATTGAATATTCAATTTTTTTTATCGTAAATCGTAAAATGTTTTCGGCGCTCAAGAAAAATAATTGCGTCTGTGAAGTAATAACGTTGACTTTTAATATATATTATTGAAAATGGTCTAAAATAAGACCGAAACGTCGATAAATATATTGCAAACATGCTATTAAATAGTAACAATTAATCGAACCCGAGCGCCGAAAATCTTCTATTAACTTTGATAACTAACAGAGAGCGTAATAATCCCTAACTTTTCCCGCAGCGTTTCGCTGATTTGTATTTTATGTACTCATTTCTGTCACAAATGCATGAAATGCGAAAGATAGCAATATATGATTTACCATGTACGATGTCGAAACATTAAAAACGAGAAGCTAGTCTCAATTAAATAAACGATTAAAATTATTATAAAATTTGTCCACATTCTATGGCAAACAGCCGAAATAAAAGAATATTGCGTACACTATCCTTTGCATAATGTAATTTTCAACGGATCTGTAACGAATGAATGATTTTTATGCAAGTTTATCGAATAAAATTTAGCGAAACTGAAACTTCCATATGAAAGTTCTAAAAATGCGTGAGAATTGCAGAAATGAATTTTCCTCTGACTGGAATTGTATTGTAAAATGTTCGAAATATTTGCATAAATAACATCGATGTATTTTTATATCTGTAGGAGAGAATGAAAACGCCTTGGTGATAGACGAGATGGTGGAATCCGCAGCAATGGTAGCTCTCTCTCCCTCTCTCTCTCTCTCACTTCTCCTTGAAAATATCTGAATCGATCTTTCCTTCCTTCGTGTGAGTACCTATAGAAGCCCGGCCACCGGCGTCGCGACGCCTACTTCAGCTCCACCCACGTATCTCGTACATGCGCAGCAAAAGTTCGGTGGTTGACATGTCAACGAAACCCTCGTAAAACGGGTCGCTCCTTAATCAGCTCAGCGGCAATCAACTTGCCCGTGTATTCGAGGGTGGTTACGTCTTCCCATAAATGGATATTGTTGCACGAATTGGTTCGGCCCCTAGAACAATAAAAGGTGAGCAAAAGCGGCGAAGATTTATTCGCGGGTACCCCTATTGTTACGAGGAAACGCTCCTAAATCATACCTGAAAATTCTAGTTGCGATGAAGCTGTCAAGATTCCAGAAAATATTAAACCCTTTAATCGATGCGTTAACGGTTCATCTTAATTTTTTTTTTCCGGTGAAAATATAATTGGCGAATTCTGTTGTTCACAGTGAGGATAAAGCGAACATTAACTTAAAAATAGAGAACATCAACCCCTTTAAGCTCTTATTATCTTATTTTTTCTCCGGGTGAAAATGTATTAGCGAATTCTGTTGTTCACGGTGAGGATAAAGCGAATATTAACTTAAAAATAGAGAACATCAATCCCTTTAAGCTCCTATGACGCGGTGATCATATATATTATTAAATTCTGTTCGTGTTGATGTGAGAGATATTTTTGCATTACCATTTCTTTATTACTTTAATCAATTTTAAGAATTGTGATAAACTAGTGATTTTATTTGCTCCTGTTAACATTCGAGCGTCCATTAAAGCTGAATTTTTCAGCATAACTAGATCTACGATATTTCAAATTTTCATTGCAGGCGCAAATAAAAAAGTTTGAAAACTGCCATTTCTATTCTCTTTTTTATGTATTTTCAGCAATTTTTTCAAAATCTTTTCTGCAAGTGATTTAGTATGCCAATGCTACTGTAATTGCCGAAAGAAAGTCAGCTCGTTTGGTCCAATTTTAACGAGGTTATTCTGCTTCGTTTCGAATAATAATGTGAAAAAGTATCGGTCAAAAAATTTGTTAGTATTATTTATTATTGTATACGCATATAGACATCGTCTTATGTCACTGCTTGAAACTTGACGGTAACAACAAATTTGTTTAGAACTAGAAAGTTAACAATGAGACACTTATTACTTCTATTCTCGATAATTATAAGACTCGCAGACGGATGGTGAAAAAAGTGATGGTCTTTTTACGGCTGACTGTATAAACTCTCTGTTCTCACTATGAAACTGTTAGGGGCGAAGAAGATCTAATGGTATACATATAATACAACAATGGTTGAGTTCGTTCGATCGCGAAAGCAACATTAAGAAAAATTCCGTGCGATTCTCTCTCCGAAAAATCAGCGTTACGGATTTCCCCTTGTTAATTAAGCACGTTCGGGAAGGGGACGTGTCACGGTGCAAATACGTCTGTGAAAACACGGCCTCGCCGTGAACGTGTTAACCGGGAAATTGGCTCACTGGTCCTTATGTTCTTGTTAGCGTCTCTGCTCCTCTGATTAACGGTCCCGAACAGCAACGGCCGGTTCGGAATCGTTTAATCCGGGCGTCTACTTAGCGTGTATGCCATCTAAACATCGATAACCGGAAAGTCACGATAAATTCCATTGACCGGGGACCGGTTTTGCCGTGAATGTCGAGCGAATTACGTGCCGGCAGGCCGAAAAGGGGGATGAACCGTGCGTGTTTACAGAAACTGTTAGAGTTCTATACGGTTGTAGTAGCCGCCACCCTGCTGCGTTTTCCTTATTTGCGCCCAATTGGCCCGTCCTCGCCGTCACGGGCTCGTCAAGGTACTTAACTGCAGGTAAACATACCCTAAATCATGAGCTAGGATAAAGGAAAGAGGGCCTCTGGCCTACCTTGCTCCTCGTAAAATTGCCAGTATCGCGAGCACCTATTGTTGCGTCCTTGTACAGCCTTCCGCTTCTGTACAAGCACAGCTTTGTACCGTTCGCACTGTGCTCCGCTTATGGCACAGGTATACAGCATCAGGGAGGTCCGAACATTTTTGCTGAGCGCACGCCAGCCGTGCAACTGTCTTGCAGTATTTTGAAATATTTTGAATGGCTGCGTCATTCTATTCGTTTTGACATGCTGAACACAAAATGTCATTTTTCGCACGGATTAATAGTTTTCCAGATATTCGTGAGAAACTGCAGCTACCTACAGTCAGTTTTGTATATGCCGTGGATCTAAGAAATATTTCGATTCTCGAAAAATTGACAATATTTAAACAGTAATTTCGTAAAAAATGACCACACGATCATAAAATTTTACTCATTTTAAAGCTGAAAGCCTCTACTTTCGAAATCCATCATTCATTTTATTCTAAGATCTTTTTTTATGACGTAGCGAGCGAGAAACTGAAGACGCGTATCTCATTGAAAATGTTACACATTCAAACGTCTGTGAAGACTTTAAAAAATTTTTCTCGTGACTGAAACTAACGTAGATTTCAAGATTGAAGGTTCATCTTCACAACGACACCTCAAAAATTGATGTACGATTTTTTTTCACTGTTTTATCGATCTTCGAATGAGAGCTGTGCCGTCAACTTTATTCTAGTATAAGTTACACCAAGGGGGCTATACACGACCGAACTTGCTGCTCATTTTTGTTGCATAAAATAGTGAAAAAGAATCGTACATCAATTTTTAAGGTGTCGTTGTAAAGAGGAAGCTTCAATCTTGAAATCTATGTTGGTTTCAGTCATAAGAAAAATTTTTCAAAGTCTTCACAGACGTTTGAATGTGTAACAGTTTCAATAAAAAACGCGTCTTCAGTTTCTCGCTCGCTACGTCATGAAAAAAGATCTTGGAATAAAATGAACAATGGATTTCGAAAGTAGAGGCTTTCAGCTTTAAAATGAGTAAAATTTTATGATCGCGTGGTCATTTTTTACGAAATTATTACTGTTTGAATTTAGTGTTGAAATACTTCTTGAATCCACTGTTTTTGGGTAATAACTTACGAGTGATTTGAAATCGTCATGTTACGAGTCCCACCCTGTATAATCATTGGAACACATCAAATGTTTAAAGCATTAATAGAAAAAAATAAATATTGGAACTGGATTTTTTTTTTTGAGAAGTTAGACCAATTAGTTTACAATACGACGTGACAAACAAATTTTGAAAAATTGCAATTGGTTGGAATTGCAGAGAAAAAACTGAAAGTTGTTTATTATAGTTTTACGTGGGCCTATTATATTGAAAATTTTAGAAATGTACATTCTGAAAATAGTTTAAAGTATAATAATTTATTCACACTTCGAGGATTCTAAATTTTCGAAAAGTTTAAACATTTTATTATAAGAAACAAAAAGAAATTTAGTACTTCCTGGTTATCCGAACAGAAAACAACACGAATTCAATAATTTTTATATTCTATCACGATCGATCCTTCATCATTAAAAAAAAAACAATATTTGGGATAACTAATTTATTTTTTATAATGTTTTTATATACACTTACCTTTTCTTTCGACATCATCAAATAGCCAAAGCCTAATGTATCATACTGTAAATGTAAAAACCGAAAGTGACATGAACTAATAAAAAATTAAATCAAAAACTATAATCAATTGATTTGCGAACACAAATATGCAACAATTTTCATATTAAATATGTTTTATGTCGATTATTATGTACACATTTTTATTTAATTGCCTGAAAGACACAGCAGATATTTTTAAAACGTACTTTTAAAATGTTTACCTTGTTATCTTCAAGAAGATCATAAAAATTATGAATTGTCAAAGTGGAATTGTTCTTTATAAACTTGCAAAAAAAATTTTGCTTTGCGTCCATAAATATTTCAGAACAATTTTGAAAATATTTGAAACAAATGTGTATGTATGAATTTTCATTAAAAGATCAAGTTTAATAAAAAATTAATTTGTATTAAGATAAAATGATGTTTTTTTAGTTTATACGATCACGAAAATATTTTTACATTAAATTTAAATTACAAAACTACAAAATAAAGTGTTAAATTAAGGAAGAAGAAAAAAATGATCAGTTACGAAATTATTATTTTTACGAGAACGTTTATAACAAAGTTCTCTCCTTTAATTGTACTTTCTCAAGTTAGAATTAAAAAATTAACCACTACGTTCAGATACTCTAAGCATTTAAAGAAATTTCTTCATAATTAAGAAATAAATTATAAATTATTGTTTTTTATTATTAATATAATCATTAATTTAGAAATTATAGATACAATACTAGAAACGATGCGCTAGCTGTTATCTACTTAACTTGAGCTTATGGATCCGTTATTTTTAAAAAGGATGCACTTGCCTTCTCTAATGAAAAATGAATACTGATTTCTCATGTATTAACGATATTTAGTATCTTATTTGGCATTAACGTAACATTATTATATTTAAATTCATTATTCCGAAGATTTTGTAAAAACAATAACGTCGTACAATCTACATTCGTAAAATAAAATTCTTCCAACTTCTAAGTTTGAAGATGCTGTATTTACATTGTTAATAGTTCTTTTTTTTCCTGCAAACCAAACAAAACTCTTTTTACCGAGAAACTAAAAGGAATTGTACAGCGCGAATTCTATTTTGAGTGGACGGACATTCTGTTAATATGCAACAAAAAGAAGACGACTTGTGCTTCGAATTAAATAAAAAACTTACGTTAGTTCTAGCATCAGTCGAAATAATAATCTTAAATCTGACAATGTACACATAACAACAACATTATCATACGCTGGTACAATAAACGCGTCCCGTGAAAAAAGAAAAACCTTCAAAGAAGAAGGAATCACATCAGAAGGATCATATGTATAATGAAGAACAGCAATATATACTGCTTTATTCATCATTAATATACTTAGCAATGCTATATATATATGCGCGTTTACGCGTACACGTATATATACAGCATCATTTAGACAATGCATATTTATATACACGATATGATATAATTTATAACCGAACTATTCTTAAACTGTATGCGAGGAGAAGTATGTCATAAAATCGAACTCATAAAACGTGATAATATTAAGAAATATTTTTCTCTTCTACTCTCGGCAACAACATTGTAAGACTGGTTACAGTTCTTTTCTTTTTCTTTTTACACAACCAATCATTTTCTCTCATTCTCTCTCTCTCTCCCTTTCTTTGCAGTTGTACCATCTTTTACAGAATACCCTGTAAATGCGTGTGTGTATGTATCCTCTGTGTGTACGTATGTGTGACATGTAAGTGCGCGGCAACGCGCCGTTAATTGCAGTCATTTATAATTTATATACGAAAAAGCGTGGATAACATATATTTATAATTCGCATTGAGGAGCATCTAACTGTTCGAAATAGAAACTCTCGTGACTTCTATCGATCCAACATTGGCCACATCTGCACCGCTCGTCGCGCGCTCCTAATTAGTACTCATGTTTCTGATAGCGTATCGCGCTCGCACGACCTCCAACCGAATTTACTAAAATATAACATGATTAGCAATAACAATTAAGACAATCGCTCTAGAATCTAAAAAGTATACGCTCGCGATATTCTATGTATAGCCGATAAATACTATTCAGATTCTCGACCAAACCAAAAACATTTTCCGCTTGCATGAGAGTCCTATTACGTTCGATAAGATTCGAGCAAGAGGAAACAAGTAGAACAAGATAAAATTTCAAATTCGTAGATAATATCGGTATTCCTCATCACAAATAGTTCTTAAAAAAAAAAAAAACGGAAATAGTAAAGAAAATAAACAAAGAAACAAATCAACGACCCAATATCAAGAATTCGAAAATTCTTTCTAACATAGTTGCTACATGCGGATAAAAAAAACAACATCGGATACAGCGTGATCAGAAGTATAGGCACCAATCTAGCCTACGAAAAGTCAGGACTATATGTATACGATTGATAAAACGAACATGATTCAATGTTGGGATAAAAAGAATTTCCTATGTACAGTTCGTATTCAACATCCTGGCGATTCGTCCTTAAAAATCAGCCAATGTTAGAACGATCGATTGCCATGTCTGCTCGTTATTTAATAACAAGAGATAGGGCAACGAGTCAATCCAGCACCCCGAGACGCGTGTAGCCGGACCAAGCGCAGACAACTGCTGTTGCGTAAACTCGTAGCAGGAGAAATCAACATACGAATCTCATGAACTTCTTCTCTACACAAATACACTTCTTTCACCCTCTTTCCCTCACTATTACTGTTCAGACAACGTTTGCCAAAGGTTAATTACCGTCTCGCAATTAATGCAAATTTCCTTTCATATTTTTGAAAGATGAAATAGAACATATTAATAACCATCAGTGTTCTATATATTTTCTCATGTTTTGTACAACCCACAGAACGATATATCTTAGCTCCAGAAAATGGATTAGGTCATACTTCGCAAACTTTAGGAGAGAGCACATCATTTTTTAATTACTGGTTAAACTAGTGGTTATTAGTTTCGCCATTTGCACATAGTAAGTCTAATCAGCAAATAGGATATTCCTCTCGAGAGGACATGAAAAAATTAGTACCTAAAAGGTCTAAAATTTTGGTTTCAATAAAATCTGTATGAATAAAACTTCATGCCAAATCCCATTCGAATAGAATAATTATTTTCATAAATAATAAATAAATGCGTTCAAATCACTGGTAGGTGATTTGAGAAAACTCTCCGAGCGCGAAGTGTTAATAGTAATATTACGTGGTGGACATTGTTGCTATTCGAAGTAAAAAAACAAACTCGTCTCAATATCTTTGTGCTGAGTCGAGAGATTGAAAATTCTTGCATAGTATTAAAATAGTAAAAGATTGCAACACTGTTTCTGCTGTTTCACACAAAAATGCGTCATCCAAGCACAAATAGTTCTCGATTTGACGCAAGGGTGAGTCATCCAACACGAAAGTGTTTACACCATTTGATACTGCTATACTACAAGAACAATATATGGACATTATAGCATATTTGTATTGTTATATTAAAAATTAAACGATTAAAAAGAAATCATTTTTACCTCTGGGAAGAGTGAGAGTGTAAAATATAATTTTTTCCAAAAAAGTAAATACACTCGGGCTCTGGTCCTGATATATAAGACTAACGGTTGCGATTACGTTTTTGTATTTCATCTCCCAAAAATATAAAGATAAATTCGCATTTTTCCTCGAATGACCTAATACTTTGTTTATTTATCTGGCTTTAACGATCGTCTGCACTCGGCCACGCTATAACACGTTACACCGATACAGCTATTCGCATCCAAGACGGCGTTTTAATTTGGCTTAAGTTTCTGGAAGTCAATTTCAGCGTAAGTGAAGCTCTCTTGAATCGCCGGAGATATTGGCGCCGCGCTTCCAGTCTCAGGAAGATCAAGGCTAGCGTAGTGCAAGTTTGTCACTTCAGATTGTAGCTTGTCGAAATTTTCATTCTCTAATGGACTCGACGTAGCTGTAGGTGTAGGTGTCGGCGTCTCCTCCAGTATTTTCGGTGACGTCGGTTGTTTTTCCGTGTTTTCCGTCGTTTTAAACCCAGACAACGTGGGACTGGTGTTAGGAGACGCGGTTATCAAACGGGGCTTCGACACGGTCAAATCGGCAAAGTTTTTCGTTACAGAGTTCAACATACTATCTTGCGACGACAACAAATTCGATATCACTCGGTTATCCTTTCCTGCAGGACTAGACGGTCTATCGTTGATTACTTTCGGCAAACTGTTCCCTTCCGTCACCGAAACGGAATTGACCCTATTCGCTGATTCCACAATCGCGCGATCGTTTTTGGAAGTGATACTCAATTCCGAAGATTCGTCATTATTTTTTTGATGACCAAAAGACTTCTCGGGCGATTGAGGACTATTCAGAGAGAAGGGGAAGATGGTTGCCGAGGAACCCGTTGGTGTCGCCCGCGGTGGCGACGCAGGAGTGCTCGCTAAACTTTCCGATTCCGGACTCCCGTTCAGGGGTAAGAAACTAGGCGTTTTTAAAGGTTTGTTGCCCGCTTGAATCGCAATCGGTTGGGAACGTATCTTCTCCTTGCGACTACCTGTCCGCGTCGGTTTGCGATTGTTTCGGTTAGTCATGTCCATGTTCATATAATCTTGTTCTAGGATCGTTCTTGACTTGAAATTCATATCAACATAGTCGACAGGCGGCCGCCGTGGAAGATCGACTGGCGCAGTTCTCGTTACACCTAAAATTAATTACGATTGGTTGATCAAGTAGCTCTCACATCAAAAAACGAAAGTTTATAGTCAGCATTTTACAGTTGTAGACAGAATCTTGAAAAAATTAATGAAAGCCATGAGAAGTAAGCATATCGTGTTAAATTTTGCGATGAGCCTAGTTTTTTCGAGTAATTCATAATTTCAAAAGTAGTATAGAAAAAATGATTTTACAGTTGTACATTTCTTTTCCTTTCTACGATCCCATCGATAAGGTGTTAAGATATAATAGTATATTCCATGACATCGAACTTTCTTCTGACTTTTCTTGTAATAAATATGACTTCAAACGCACATAAATCTATACCTGGTGGTCCATTTGATTGCACGCATTCTTCTTGCATAGGCGACGAAATTTGCTTAGGACTTGTGTTGGCTTGAGACCAATCGTCATGTACTCCGTCCATTCTTACATATGGCGCTTCTGCTTCTTCCACCGGCTTCAAAGTAGTAATTATAGGTTTATGTGTAGAAGCAGAAGATGATATATGTATATGACTATGATTTTGATTGGCAGTGATTGTATTATTATTGTTATTACGATTGATCTGGAAAATCGAAGCATTAAAATTCTATAGTTCTCCTCTAAAATAAATTAGTATTTATATGATCTCATTTCATTCATTACTACGTTCATGATTTGTATCTAAAGTTTTGTCTACTTTCTTATCAGATTCTATCAAAGATCATAACTTTAATTAAAATTCGTGGGTACCTTATTTATGCGGCTCATATCCACATAGGGAGAAATATTCGATGAGGGCGGTTGTCCAGGGGACATATCAACATAGGAACTGGTGTCAGTGGCAGTAGAAGAAGAATATGACTGTGATTGCGACTGCGAATATGACGAAGGCGACGAATTGAAAGTCGTAGAAATACTAGGTTTCGTGAAGTCCAATTCCATCAAATCCTCCATGCGTTCAGAATTTACAGAACAACCAGAGTTATGCCCCCATGAACTGGACAACAATGGCGCCGAATTCGATTTGCTGGAACTCGGGTTATCAGAACCAGCTGACATTGCTGCATTTATTATATTCGCGAACCTCCCAATCTCAGGCTTCTTCGACCTACTGCCTACAGAGAATGCTCGTACTCTACTCGCTTCTTGCTGAGTAATATCCAACCTACGAAAAAGAGAACAATATTAAAAATCTTCTTTACGCTATACAAAATGTGTGAAGTTTCACAACAAAATGATTACAAGCTTCAGAACAGAGTGCCACCACATAAAAAGACACAGGACAATCATCTTATGCCAATGTCTAAATAAAAAATAAAAGAAATTTATATGCACAGACATTCAATGTGATGACCACCCAATGAAATACTATGAGTATTCACTAGTATTCAGCTATCAATGCAGTTGCATATTTCGTTCATGTAAATTTCTTCCATGTTATATGGCTCTTTCTTATTACGTAAAAGAGTCAACACTTTCCACAGTACTTTGAGTAAAAATTAATTCATAGTATCTTATACAATAATTATACAGGGTGTCTCATTCACTTTGTTGAGAAACAATATCTCCACTATTTCATTATTCAAACGAAGTGCCAAAAATTTGTAAATTTCGAATCAAATGATTTGTCCTTTTGACATTTCGCGTAGCATAAAAAGTAGCAGAACTATCACCTTGAAACAAAATTAGTGGGACACCCTGTATATTTAAAAAGAAAAAGAAAAAAAAATGTATGACTACACTAATACAAGGGTCAGTCAATAAATAAGTTACATGCTCTTCTAACTTCGGGCTTCTCTACCGGTTGATGGCTATATGAGGTGGGTGTAAAGTGCAATGAGACTAGTTCGATGAAAATGTTCATGTGTCATCGGATGGTATATGCACACTATCCTTTCCACAATAGTTCTCTTGCGAATCTATAGACTGGAGGTGGTGCTCTCACTCATAGAAGCAATGCTTAAATTCTTCAATTCTAACTGTTTTCAGTTGGAAGGTTGCAACTTTGCGAATATTGTCCACAGTGACCAAATTCTATCCTTCAAGATGACGTTTTATTTTTGGAAAAATGAAAAAATCACGGACTGAAGTTTGTGGAACCATAACAATACCTTTTGTGGTCAAAAAATGGTTGACTGACATTGCAGTGTAAGTCTGTGCACGGTTTTTCAGAACGAGATTCATTCCTCACCGTTTCACAGTCATTTAGAAATGCCTTATGCCACTTAAAAACTTGTTCCCTGGACAAAGCTTGGTCTCCGTAAGCTAGTTTCAATTTACGATACGTTTCAGTCTCATTTTCTTGAAGTTTAACACAAAATTTAATCGCACAACGCTGCTCGAAACGTAGCCGTTTCATTTTCGCAGTGCGTCACTATACCACGCTTGTGTAAAACTGGTTGCGAGATCGCTAGTGATAGCTGGATCGAATTAAGATTAATACTGACGGTAAAGTAAAGATATACAAGTATCAAATAGCATCGAGGAATTGATGCCATGATGCATTTCCGAGAACCGATATCTGTCTCATTACTTTTTCAATTACCTTGGAGAGTTCTGTGATCGCATTCAAATTGTTTAATGAAACTCTATAGGTCTATTTAACACTATTTATATTGAGTAACTGCAATTTGAAACATTATAAAGTTTTTAAAAATTAAATGCTATCAATATATTACTTTCGGACTACTAAAATGATTAAAGAAAAAAAAACATTTTTAAGCGACTTCTATATCTTACAGCAATTGCAGAAAATATTTATTTTGCATAAATTTGATACCAAAATTTTTCTCATTTTTTTATGTAGAATCATGCCATGCTCGGTTGTACTAAGATTTCCGCCCCACTCTGTATAAAACACATTTACACTTATATTTTGCATAAACCGTCATCGAGTAATTCAGCTTTAAATTTGGCGTGACGCTGGCCTTAATATCATCTGATATGTGTACATTGTATAGTTGCATGGTTGGACTTTAAACACCATATTGACTCTAAAAAAAAATAGTTTTTGAGCGTTAGTGGTTTTCATTAGCATATTTAGGTGGACACATGCACCATTATTACAATTCCTTTTTCGCAATCTCTGTAGGAATTCTTTTTTTAGCGTTTATGCTAAGAAGAGGTTTTTTTTAGCATTTCGCAAGTTATATGTACATGCAGTAATTATGCGTTGACGTCGTTCATTTACGCTTTCGACCGGTGTACGAAAAACAATTTGATTTATGTATCCCTGCAAGCAGTGCTGGATTAGCCAATAAGCAGAGCAAGTACTTGCTTAGTGAAGCAGGAGAAGTGGGACACCGTAGAAATTTTCTGAATTTTACATCGTTCACATAGTAATAATATTGCCAAGTGTTTATGTGCAAATTATCATAAATGACTAAGAAGTGGGTGCTCCCCACATTGCGTTCAAGTGATCCTGTGTGTGTATGGGGGGGGGGCTTACATGAAACTACGTATACACAATCTGTTCTTTTTATACCGAGCATGATGTTTGAAATCTGACCATGCAACCACCTCGCTGTGTACATCACATGATGACGGCCTAGACGGCTCTCCAAGATCATTGCAAAGATAAATAATTGTATTTACAATGTATTCCCCTTGGTACCATACAGCATTCGTTTGAAATATTTGTTTTCTATTATCAATGATAAATGAGAAATCTAAGATGCTTAAGTTTGAGGTCACCCTGTACATGAAGTATCGTTTAATAAATATGTCCAAGTCTGGAAAATCCGTGTTCTTTTACGATTTCTGTGAACAAAATATTATTCCCAGCAAGCGACTTACAAGAAACTATTCTACATTTATGGACAAAATGCCGGAAGTAGCCAAACAGTCATTGGATGTAGCAAAGCATTCAAGAGAAGTCCTAAGGTTACTACTGATGAATAGATAGCGGATTTTTATGTACATTTCCATTTTCACTTATTATTTTATAAAAACTGGAGTAAAGAAAGAATTTATTTCGACGATTAATAATTCTGTACAGCACAAATAAAGTATCGTTAATCTCTCTTAATGCAAATGTTTTCTTATATTTCATAAGATGGTACGCATAAAAATCTGCTGACTTTAGCTATCAGAAGCTTATGAATAGATTTTATTAATGTCTGTGCTATATTTAGAAGAAGCTTAATCATGTTCTCTTAAATAATAATCTTAAAAGAGGTTATTAGATATTATATCACTCAAGGAAACTTATTCGTTTACGAGTAAAGTTGCTATCGGTAATAAATAACTCATTTCAAAACGCTGAATCGTCTTTCAGTATAGAAGACTATTAATCTTAAGAGGCTCGACATATTTCCTACAACTACAACCGGACAGGGGATAATTCTACATGTAAAAATAAATTTAAAAGATAGGAATAACATTTTTTCTAACAAGTTTAAAGATCCATCGGGATCTCGTGCGTTAGCTAAACAGTTAGACTATATTTTCTCAGAAATGAAGCTTCAAGCTATTTATTTTATCTAGAATCTACACTAAAGTGACCAGTCCAGCCCTTTAAAGGTTAAGTAAAGACCTATAGGAGAAGCGTTAAATTGGTGTCGGGAAATCATAACGACAAATGGTTGCAGATGCTCTGGGGCTACATTGATAATTAGTAACTGAATGTAACTTTGTGTTACTAATAAGGAGCACGTCTCATGCATTCACATTTCGTTTAGAGAGGTGATATAACTTACGTATTGACTGACCGCCGTACATATATAGAATTTGATACCTATTTTTACGATGCCTATTTGAAGGTTCCGGCCGAGAACCGATGGAATAGGCTCTGACTGGTCTAGTTAAGTCATCTCCAGGAGGTAGAAAACTCGACACCTTATCCAAATGATATTCGGAGAACCGTAAATCCGTACTAGGCGTACCGGAAGTGACGGAACAACTACTGCCACCGTGTTGCGACATATCGTCAGGAAAATGGCCATTATGACTATGCGAAGGATCCATATCGACGTATCCGTTGTTTCCAACGGGCGCCATAGGTACATAACCCTCTGGTAAAGTGTTACTCTCCTCGACTAAGGATGAGGCTCGTGAATGCGAGTGTCCTGTCCCCGAACTCATTTGCATGTAGGCTCCGCTGCGGCCAGGACTCGATCCACAAGGACTGTACATATCTATATAGGAACTCTGCTGCCAGAGTGACAGCAAAAATTGCAGACGTTAAATCGCGTGAACATCGTACACAGAAATTGCTTTGTAAGTACATATAAATCGTGTGCGAACACCTTCACCCACCTGGGAAGGAGAATGAGATTTAAAGTTCGGCGAATATTTGTTATGCGAGTGCGATATGGACCAGGCGGCATAATCGTCGCCGTTCTCCTCTAGTATGACCGGCTCGTCAGGCGTCAACGAGTGTCCATATCTCGACACCGCACTCTCTTCTAGCGCGCTCTCGCCACCGTCGTCCATCGAGAGGGACGATCCCGCGGAATCCGTGGAACAGGCCACGGAACCAGGACTGATAGGCATCGAGGTGATCGGTGGTGAATAGGAGAGGCCTCTCACGTACATCGAATGCGGTCTCAGTATGTGAGGTGCGAAGTGAGTATTCCTAGGATGACTCAGTACCGTTGTGGGATGACTCTCGCTGGTGGTGCGGGCCCTCGACGGCAAACTGTCGCATCTGTCACGGCCGTTCGGACCTAAAACGAAAACAGTCGGTCACAGGATCCCGCGAACACATAGCCGAAGGAAACAAAATTTGAAAAACATCCATCCTCCCAGCATAGCAGCGGTTAGTTCGTTTGCATTTCCAAATAATTCCATAGAAAAAACTTGTATGTATATGTAGGCATATTCATGTACACAGTATTGTTATTCATTTATACATATATTTTGGGTAACAAGCAGTGGATAATGATCAAAAAAAGATGGTTCGAAAATCGGCGGGAGAAATCAGATAAAATTGTAACCGATGCGCAAGGCGTTGCAAAAAAGAAAACAGTCAAGGAAGAAAGTGTCGCATACGGATAGAACAAAAATAACGCAAGTAAAACAATGTTCGGAAGAAACGCGGCGGCCCGGCGGTTTTGTTCCGCTGGCCGATGTTCCGCGACGAAGAAACGGAAGAAACAAAGCGAAACTTTGTTATGATTTGTCGTGCAACTGATATATATATATATTGTATATACATATACAATATCGCATGCGAGAAGAAGCATCCGACACGTCTACGGCAGAACGCGAGAAACTCGCGGAGAACCAGAACATTGTGTAACGAAGCAGCGATAGTTGTTCTTTTTTTTTTCTCGATCTGGCTAGGCAGCTTTTGTTTGCAACTGTTTAGATCTGATCAGAGGGACCAGAGAGAAGTAGATATTGAGGGCGGAACAGAAAACAGGAGACAGCGAGGCAGAGACACTTAAAGAGAAACAAAGAGTTCTTTGCTGATTTATCGTATGACCAAATAAAAATACATACAGCGTAAAACTGATCTTTTAGATGATTGCATTTGATTGATAATAACGGCAGCTAAGGGCAGCGACAGGGTTCTCTGATGGGATATTGTCGCGGTTGTGGTTGTGGTGGTCACGGTAGCGGCCGTAGTGATGGTAATAGAGGTGGTTGTTGTTGTAGTTGTACTTGTTGTCGTAACATGAATGGATTGGGAATTATTCAGGGAATGGGGATGACTCGCTACCGAATGACGACGTCTAGTGGTAGTGGCACAGTTGGTATTAGTCGAGGCAATCCCAGCAGTTCCAGCCCCGGTACCAGCAACGGCTGCAAACCACACAGCTCTCACTTGCATACAACTACTTCTTTTCCTTGTGTATATTGTTCATAAAATTTAGCTCTTACGATGTTAACACAGTAACGAAAATCCCGGTAATTGTTTACAAAACAGCGGTACGCCGTGCCAATTTCAATGAAACTTGAAATATGTCGCAGAAATAAACCTTAACCGAGTAATTTTACTTGTGCAACTATGGTGAGCGGACAACAGAACATAAGTCTCATAATATTGGTAAGTTATAGATAATATATGTATCAACGTCAATAAACTCTTTTAATGCGTCCACTGTTATAAATTTCACCTATTCATTTCTATTATAAATGCATAGTTCTATTGAATTTATATTGATTTAGAAACATTCTTTTTTTTTGAGTAATGACATATTATTTTGGTAAAATATTTATATTTATAGTTTCAAATGTATAAGCAAAAATATTTTATATATTTGATCATTTGTTTAATTTTTTCAAGTTAATAAGAGCCTAATCCAAACTGTACATATTTGTTTACTTTCTGAATTTCCCATGAATTGCGAACATAAACAGTACTTATGCACACCTTATATAAACCAAATATTACCATATTTGTTTCTATTTCAGTCTGTACATTCACTTTAAACACGTATTACGTATTAGAAAGCAATAATAAATACAAATGAAATGAAATTACACGAATTTCTTAATACGTACAATATTTATGACAATTTCACGATTTTCTCAATTGAAAGAAAAATCAGGTACAATTTAGATCTAACCCAGACCTAATTCACATGAATTAATCTTTCCCTATATTTTCACAATTCCATTACCATCTCCAATTTGAACAATGTTTTTTTGCCACCCACAAAACACAGTCAGATCTAAGCTAGGTTCGGATTAAATGGATTATGATAATTACATATCTTACAGATAAGAATATTAGAGATGTTGATTGGAAAATACCTTGAAATAATACAATACTTACTATAAAAATTGTATACATTTATATTTTTTAAACTAAGGCCGAAAAGCAATTAGGTGCATAAGTTACTTTGGACATTGAATCAAAACAACATTTCAAGATGCTTGAAATCAATGAGATGTACTCTTTTGTAAACAATTACCGAAAATTTACTAAACGTTTTCGTCTATAGAAGATCGATCATGTACTAGCTTTGAGAGCAAAAGTATTTTGTCTTTTTTCTTTTTAACATAGAAACATCAAGTTTTAATGAGTCGCAATATTTAACTTTTAAAAAAGTTCAAAGGTCACAATTCTGTTCTACGCGGTATCCTTCGTACGTACACTTCACGCGAGCAGTATTGAAACATATTGTGCAATACTAGAAACTTTCGCGTTTACGGGATAATCGATAAAGTCCTATAAATTTTGTCATAAAATTAGACTATTATAAAATCATTACGATCGTGAATTCTTACTTTTTACGAATACCAATACGAGTTACGAATGATTGAATATTTCAATATGAAAGTTCTGATTTACTTTATGATGATAATGAAAGTTTTACCAATCGTGTGGCAAAACCAGAATACTTTTCATCATTTGATTGAAATTAAAGAAATAAATGACGCAATCCTTCAGAAATCACAATAACAGCTAAATATTAATTTTCTGGCGACATATGTTTAAGCTAATGAAACATTGATTCTCCGAGAAATCTGATAATCCTGAATTGTCACCCTTTTACACCCGCATGAGAAGATAAAGCAATACAACTACAATGACAGAAAACAGACCCGTGACTGTATTGCAAGAAGAGGTACTCTGAGTCTGATTAGACTGCTCCTGTTCCTGAACTGCTTCCACCTGCTCCTTGTGCGTCCTGTGTTCCTCTGTAATACCCGCAACCCATACGTGTTATAATGAAGCTGACTTTCTAGTTGTACATATTGTGTTTCAATTGAAATCTTTAAAGCATATAAGAGATGATGTAGTTACAGTATCGTATATAGAAACCAATGTTTCGGGTAAAAACTTACACACGGATTAAAAAACGAGTTTGTACGGGGTCGATCCCTGTCTGTACAATGATGTTTCATCGCATTAAATTGTTAAGTGCTTGAGATGAAAAGTAAAACACTAAAATCTAATAAAAGTGCAATGAACTTATTTACAGAACTGAAAGAGTGTTTTTCTATATATAAGTCAATAATCGTGATAAGGAATTACAGTAGACCATAACTGATAATAATTCAAGATGCAGAATTAATTTCTTAACATTAAACTTACCTAGGGGTGAAAAATTATGGAACTTTTGCGCAGCATGACGACGTTGGACAAAGATCGGTTTGCTGGCCTCGGTTGCGGAAGAGCTGCGCATCCTTTGCTGCGGTCCCACGTCATCTTTGTTGTTTCTAGAACTAGTCATAGCGTTCAGGATAGCGGCATGCATATTATGCGTTATGTTGCTGTCTTCGGCTTCCATCCACAATTCTCCACCGCCGGTAACTGCGGAACGACCTACTTCCATGTAGAAGTAACGGTCCATATGTCCGCATCGTCTGATGCAAACCAACTAGGAAATAAAAATACACTGTTACTTATGTTTCCTTGGCGATTCCAGAAATCTCAAACTATGTAATTTATTAAGATAATGAGCTTACAGGAAATTCAAGAGAATCTGAACTATCCTTTTCCCCAATTTTCACCAGACTCAATATTCGATCGGTTAAGCATAGCCTATAGGGAC
This sequence comes from Lasioglossum leucozonium, assembly GCA_028454225.1. NCBI lineage: Eukaryota > Metazoa > Arthropoda > Insecta > Hymenoptera > Halictidae > Lasioglossum > Lasioglossum leucozonium. The sequence continues at coordinate 9,663,727 of CM052222.1, read as the reverse complement.
CATAAATATTCTTTCGTTCACCAAGTCCTTTTTTCTGCATTGTAACTTGCCATACGTGTTCTGAAATAAAATATTATATATAAGATAGTGCTGCGAAACCGATTATATTCACTACATATCCTATTTGTTGCAAATGTATCCAATCATGTAATCATACTACCGTAAATACAAATAGTAACGATAAAGTCTTTGAGATTTTATGAATTACACCCACCAAGGAAAGTTAAGAATCAAAATAATTTCATTAAATATTATATCTGCAATGTATAACAGGAGCAACCTAAGAATTTTTTTTCTTCTTCAATAATTTTAGTGGGTCAAGAATAATATATCAATAATTTTCTGATATTACAACTGTTTTTATGCAAGTAATAAAAGAAATGTATTATCCTTATTTATTTGCATTGTTTCTCAACGATCATTGTTTAATGCGTATAATAAATTACACTCAAAAGTATGTAGATATTTACATACTTACATACATCTCGAACAGAATAATAATAAACTGGTAACTAATATACCACAGTTCGTTTAAAATATTCTTACACTTAACTGAAAAATCATGAATTTATAATTAATCGAATTACATTAATATTCCTAAGTAAATATTCGAAAGAAAAACCGTTGTTTACGAAACGTTGTTCATATTTACCATCGAAAACGTGCAATCTCTAATTTTTCTTCGGTCTTCTACGCGCGATATTGCAGATAGAAAAGAGAAGAAAAAACAAACGGAAAAAGGCAGGTAAACAACAGGTCCGAAAACACGAAAACATCGGTGTGTTTTCGGTGTCGCTCGGATTACGAAAGACCTCCCCGAGAGGAGAGGAACGTTTCTCGAAAGGAACGAGATTTTTCCACGCGCGAAACCGTTCGCCTCCAATATGCGGTCTAATTCTAATTCAAACCGTAATAGCGCATTACCAAATATAGGCCGAGGTTGCTCTCCATCGGGCACATCTCCGCTCTGAAGTAAAAGCATCTCCTTCAGCCATTCGTTCAGCTCTTTTTCGTTCTCGAGGATCAGGCAGAAGCATTCGTCTTTCGTGTACAACGCGATAACGTGCTTGTGCTTGGTGTCCACGCGTTTATTGATATTAAAGCAGCTGTCCAGCAGGATGCTACGCTTCGGCGACTGCCTGTTCTCGTACTTCTTTTTGTTGTCATAATATTCGAGGCAGGCGGGGAACCCTGGCGCCTCGCCTCTAAGGACGAAGAATTTCTTCTTTTGGGTTTTCAGTTTCTTCACGTGTCCGCAGCGAACAACGGGACCTCCTGAAGGGGAGACTATACCCCTGCCCGAAGACATCGCCGCGGTAACGATCAAAAAGGCCGTCGTTGCGAAGAATCTCGCGAGTCCTCAAGTGACACTATTTTCTACCATTTACATGGTACCGTCGCGTCGTTTTGCTGATCAATTCATCGTACGCGTCTCGCACCGGAACGTATTACATCCCGATGACGGTTCATCGTAACCCGCGTCCACGTTTTTCTATTTTTTCTTTCTTTTTCGAAATAGATCGTTACGGGAGGGGCGCGCAACACTTTGCTTTTCGCACGATTATTACTCGACAACCACGACGAAGTTGCCCCCGTAAATCCAACGACGTTTCACAGTTCTCGCGCACATGCCGGAAAATTCGATGAAAATATTTTTCGAAATTCCCGCGATCCCGTCGCCGTGTGTCGTTCTTTATTTTGATTACGTAGAGAATACGTCGTACAACGTGTCGGGTAGGTCCTCTCCCGTTTTCGGACGGTTATTATTCGGAAATCTCCGATGACGATCCAGTCCGACGAATATTTCGCAAGTTTCGCGCACACATTCCCGAAGAATTGGTGGGTGGAGGATGAAGATTATTCGAAACTCGCGGTGCGTACGAGCGTGTATCGTCTCATTACTTGGAACGTGTCGTCCCCGGTGGCTGACTTTTATCGTGGAAAATGTCGCCGTCGATATCGTTGTACTCGAGGCACGCTAACGGTGGAAGCACGTGTCGGGGGTAAATAAGCAATAACACGCCACCACGGTGCATGTGTACTCGACGCGTACTAAGGGCGTCGCATAGACGACGGTGTGCTAAGGGCGAGGGTACGCTATCGACTGAAACCCGCGCGCGGACGTTTCGAGAGTCCCCGGAGTCCGTTGATGCCTCCGTCGCAAGTCGTTTGCGTCCGTGAATCGTTGGAAAACACGACGAACACGGTTGGTAACCTGCGCTCGGTTCTCTCTGCGATGGCGGTTCGCCGAAGGTTCCACCTGTCACACACGTTTTCCTCGAATTTCGCCCGCCACAATTCCCAGTGAGCCAGGCGGCGGCGTGCGTAAGCGTTCGAACGCGGGTTTGCGCTCGGTCTAAGGTGAAAAATGTATTCCCCCAGCGTTTACGCGTCTCTCTCTCTCTCTAGCGTGGTCTCCTCCCAGTAGGTATGCGTATATCTTTATCAGGTGGAACGGTTAAACCTCCGAGAATTGTTTTTCTGGGCTACAAGGCTCGTGCACCTGTTTATCGCGTCGAATAACACAATTTACTGCGTGGTCCACAATGGTTGACGCGTATACGTACACACCGCTGGCGGCACATACAAAGAGAGACGGTTGTACGCGCGACGATACGAGAGAGCGAGAGAAAAAGAGAGACAGACACACGCGGGCGTGTTCACGTGTAAACGTGAGCGCGCGCGCGCGCGCGTTCCTGGCCACTCGTTTGTTTGCTCGTTTGCGCGAGTACGTTTAGAGGAAATACGTAGAGAGGTAGAGAAAGAGAAGGACACGCAGGCGACGCACACGCAGGTGGGTGGTTGAACCCTTGTTATCGTTGCTCGCCGCGTTATAAAGGCGGTACGCTACGGGTAAATAGGCTATTGTCAAGGGCAGGAGAATATTTTTTTCATGCGCAATGCCTAGGCACGTCAAAACACCAGGCTGCATTCCAGGTCGATGCGAGAGAATACGCACTTTCTTTCTTTCTTTCTCTCTCTCTCTCTCTTTCTCTCTCTTCCCACACCCCTTGTGCCCCGAGAGCACTTTACACAGGAAGGAAACACGGACGAAGAGGCTCACGGCGCTGTTAATAACCTTACAGCAACGTGCACGGTTTCTTCCGACCACGATCGCCCGATCGGACACGCGCGAAATTTCCTCATGATAATCGCATCTGCTCGAGGTAAAAAATTTCGGTCTCCTTTCGTACCCACCATCCCTCTCGTCCCCCTTCCGCCCGCGTGCGAGCGAACGACAAATACCGCGTCACTTGCGATCACGAACCTCTCCCGTAGCTTGACTGTTTCTTCTCTCGCAATATAATCGTGGCGGAGTTCACTCGATTCCCGATGGTTCCTGCTGTGCACGGTCACGTTCACAAACAACACGCACGTATTTTGAACTTTTTCCCGTGACACGCGTAGACAGCTAAATAGGCGCTCATGTCCATCTTGTAAAGGTCATGTGTATGGTAAGCTCTCCGCAGTTGTAAACAAGATGTACGCAGGCGCTAACCGCTCGAATGGCGGCGACTCGATACGCGATACGCCACGACCGTAAATACACATACGTACGAACGTATTTACGTACACATGCGGTTGTCTCTCCTTCGCAGTGGCGTAACTATCGTGTCGACTAAACACCGCAATGCGGTGGATCCTCCCGGAGGTCATTCAAGTTGCGCTACATCCTTCCGAGAAATGTAAGTTATTGATGATAAGAGCCGAGCAGAACGTACCTTTCGAACAGCGTAAGTAGTAAACAAGATATTCCAATATCTGATCCCTACTATTGTTGCAATAAACACAGACCGATCGTGTGCAGTCACGTTTCTGGAGTAGTGCTCGGAGTTGTTGTTCTTTCGTTAGCATTGTCGTGGGAATAAATATTTTAATTAAACACGCGCCCAAACCCACAAACAGAAGACAATTGTAATAACAGAATCGATCCTCCGTAATCTCCTCTTCACTTCCTTCCTACAAAACAAAATTTCATCTATATACTTATTATTTTTCATTTAATATGTTAATACACATTTACCTTTTACATGTTAACGCACCTCTGTAACTCGAATTCGGAAGATGCCCGGTTAATCGGAGTTCATTTTTGTAAGTAATAGTTTTTATCAGATTTACTTAAAAAAAGGTACAACTTCTTCCAAGTTTCCACAAATTGAAAAATATACAAAGGTGTGTTAATCGTCGCATAAAGCCTCTGTAAGCCGAATTTTCGTTCGTAAAATCATTATTCAAAAATTCAGTGAGACAAAATCTCAGGAAAATTTTATTTTTTGGCCTGAGATTCGACTGTATCACATACAATGCGACAAAAGTAAAATAAAATTTATTTATTTGGATTTATATTTCGAAGGAATAAAATAGATTTATTGTGTTCTTCATTTTACAATTCCAATTATATTTCAGATATCTTTCAATAGGAATAACCATTCCGAAATACAGTTTAAACTGGCAGTTGAATAATATTCTTGGTGTTGTCATACTTATAAATCATTTATTTGGGTAAATATATTGTATTCTACATTTAAATGGCAAAAATATGATCTTGAATATTATATTTTGTTTTTCTACCTTAAATCGATAAGATTTAAAAGCTTACATTATTTGATAGTACAGTCTTAATGTGCAATTAATAAGTTACATTCGATTTAAAATTCTAAAAACAAGTAAAATTTTCTTCATTCCTATAGTATTTCCCCACTTCATTTCTATCGGCACAAGGAACATCAGATTATGCAATTGAAATTTTGTTATTTCTTAAAGTTCAATGTCATGCTCAGAACATTTGACATGTAATCACTTTACTGTTTACTATTTAACATTGTTATTTTTAACTTTACTCGGCTCTAATTATCTATCTATTTTAGGCATGCTTTTAGTGTGACACAGTTTTTCAAAATTGAAGATGAAGAATTTGTTATGTACGCCCACAATACAAAGCGAAATAAAATGTTTTTGTACTCTTTTGTTTCTGTATGAATAAAGCTATTTTGTTTACTAAGCATTTGATTTATTAATTTGTTTATATTAATTGAGTCATTATTGTCCGTATTGTTCATTTAACCTATTGCTATCGAGTATTTTGCAGACATATAATTTATAGTTTCAATATTTCGATCATAAAGTAAACTCTATGAATTTAAAAATCGTTCTATTTTGTAGTTAAGAGAGAATGTAATACGCTATTAGTGGCAAACATATTTCAATTAACATGCCGCATATTGGTTAACATAATTGAAAACGTGTGTGTGTGCCATTTAGATTGTGTTACAATTTTCAATATTTGTTACGCCACTGTTTTCTTTAATGTCTCACACTGACGTAGGTCGTTGTAACATAGAGACGTGCGCTTGCATGAACATATATGTGCGTGCTTTCAAGTCAAGGTGGACGACTACGGATACACGCATTTTGCTCGCGTCGTTCTAGGTATTGAATTCTCATCGGCAGAGTCGTTTGTAAACACATACGTAAGCACATAAATAAATACTTCTACGTTAATCGATTGTAATAATCATTTTTGACACTAGAATTACCACAGGAATCAGTGTCCTATTTTTGGTTTCTGGCTTCGCGATTATGAAATATCATCAAAGTGTTTCTATAGGGATGATTTATTCAGCATGCAATAAAAGTGAATGAAATGTTGATGAACGTATTTCTGTAATTTATATATTAAAATAAAATTAAGTCATACCGATCGCTCGGTACTTCTAGTGTTAATAGTTCGATGAATAAAATATTTGTAATTTTTAACAGTACTTTGTGACGTTTACAAATCGTAGAAGTGTAAGTACATAGACGTGTTTTAAATTTGCATGGATTTAAAGGACAAACACCGACATTAGCCCTTGCCATCCACTAGTCCTGTTATAATATGTAAATTAAAGTGAAGCACGCGTTTCTTAACACGCTAAAACACATTTGATATTCATGCACAAGGTTCAGAGTCCATATGCAACCAAGACACAATTTTTTTTTAATACATGGTTTATACTATACGTTCAATGTGTTTGATTCAAAAATCAAAAAATTTAATTTCATAGTTAATCATTGTAGTAGCGAGTATGTATTAACATTAATGTAAAATATGTAGAAAATTTTACAAACATATTGCAACAATTTCTTAGAAACATACAAGGTATTTATTTTGCAGTAAAACAAAATTATTATAAATGGTGTTCTTGTATAATTTCATAACTAATACATTTAGCACTCCTTTCATCAGAAATAAGATTATTAACAGTTTAAGAATCTTCTATCGGATGTATTTCTATTGATATGTATATTTCATCAAAAATATAAAAAAATATATGTTGCAATTTTTTGTTTTGCTTTGGAAATGACTAAAAACACAATTCCGTTTAAGCTACAGTCAGCGTAGAAAGTATTTGTGTACCCTTTAAAAACGAATAACTTTTTCAAAATTGGACCAAATGGATTAAGTTTTTTTGAGATGTTAGAAGGTTTATTGGTTTACTATGTAATATGTAAATAATTTTTTTTTAATTGCCAGTGATCGCAATTGCGAAGAAAAAAATAACGGTCACGATTTTTATTTGTGCCTAGAATGAAAACTTAAAACATGCCTATGAAAATCTAAGTGAGTTATTTACATGCACAAAATTTCATCGAAATCGGTTGACGCATAAAAATGGTATAGGCATTGCAAGATGTAAAAATCTTTGAATTTAGGGTTTGTGATTCATTTAGATTGCAGTTTTTTACAACTTTTGATATTTTCAATTAATTATAATTTTACAGCAACATGGATTGATTTCGACGAAACTTTGTGCATGTATATGTCTTTCTTAGATCTGCAAAAGGCACCTTCTAAATTTTCATTATTCTCTCAAAAAAATCTGAATCCGTTTGGTCCAATTTTTAAAAAGTTACTCGTTTTTAATGAATGTACGAATACACCCACTATATACGCCTGCGTTCGAATAAGAATTTATTGGTATTTTCGATAAACAGAGTACTATGACAATAGTATAAGTTAGTCAGTCTGTAATGTTAATATAAATACTTTGTTATACATGTATTGGAAGCATGGTATGACAATAAGAATAATAGTATGATAGAACTAAATATGTTGAATTTATAACATGATATATTAAATCAATATTGGCAATATAAGTTTCTTCTTATCCCTATCAAATGAAATGAACATAATAACTTCTACGTTGGTACTTAATAAATGAAATATAACTTAATCTTTAGTAATACTATTGCTGTGTTTTTGTATATGTACAAATACTTCAGTACTGTTCTAAAAATGAGTATAACAATATTTCTACCCGTAGTTCTATTTTAGTTTGTGTAGCATTAATTATATACGGATGAAAAAGTAATACTTATAAGTAGAACAATGTATCGGAAAGAGATTGATGTGGTTCCATCTGTATATTCTGCCCAACAAGAGAGACGAGCTTGTGAGCATATTGACAAGGTGCAGGAACTTTTACAGTGCCAGGCCAATTATAGTACAAGTGGCAAAGTTTGTACGTTAATCTCTGAATATGTTCTGCCTTCATATTTCTATTGTCGTAAGCAACAATATAACGCGTAGGGGACACTGTACCCATTCGTACGTTCTGCGACACTAAAAAGAAGTCGTAGACATTAGGTCGAGTTATACACGAGTCCACGATTGTTCCTGGTAATGGATTGTCCAAACCCCTGGGCTAAAGTTAGAGATACAAATTTATATAATTAAACAGCACAGTTAGTTAGTGTTTGTTTTTCATTAGTGAACTTACGCATTTTGCAAATAATCGCGTGTTAATGCGTTTATGCACCACTATAACAGTTAGCGTTGGTTGGTAGCTTGGTTCGATATTTTTAAATATCGCTAACAATTGTTTTACTTCATATTTAGCAACAGTGTCGATTTGACCATCACCAACACCATCCCGGTAGACAATGATACGATCTGGGTAACGTTTATTGTGCTGTAATAGAAAACATTAAGCATGTAAAATACGAATGAAGTAGATAATATTAATTAATAAATACCTTATGATAAGCTTTCAATGCTGAAATCATGCAAATTTGAAGCATGTCTACTAATTCTTGATTACGACCTTGCAGACAAATTTTACTGTGCCAAGTCGTTAGTAGTTTGTCAAGGCTTGCTACAAAACCAGCAACACTACCTTTTGTGGATTGTCCTGCTCCTCCATGATAAACGTCTATTCCACATATCATGCAGTTATCCTATATGAACCAAATCAAATTAATTATTTTTATTTAAACGAGATTAATGTTATGAATTTTTGTTCATACCATTGGTATAGCTAATGCCCAAAGGGCTCCTCCCATTTTGCAATTAATTTGCAAAGCTATCTTCTCTGTTATACTTTTCAATTTATCCCCACGAGAAATAGTTCTAGACATGATTGCTTGTGACGGTACTGGCATTTCTACGCAGCATAATCTAAACAATAAGTAAGACAGTTACTATATGAAATCGAATTAAGTCGTGTAAAGTGAAAAAAAAACAACTTTTCAGCATATTCAATCAATCATTTGAGCAATCGAGTCGAGGATACGTCACCTCTTTACAGCAGAGTATCTGTCAGTGCGGTTTGTAGGAAATACAATAACCATTAAATTTATATTATGTTGTATATTTCTGCGCAACTCTTGGATATAGGTTTCCGTTCTGTCATCTCTTAAACAAATTGTTCGTGGCTCTCTAGCTGTCATACCCATTGCCCTGGATACTTTTTTAAACATATCAACAAATTCTTGCGTACATCTTGAATCTCTTTGACAATGTAAGACACACCATTGATTTAAATCAGGCTAAACATATAAATATATAGTGTTCAACATAATGTTATCAAATTCTTAGAGGTCTACGAGAACCCGAAAATGTCGGGTCGACAGAATCCCGAATATATCGGAGATGCCGAATATTCTTGTTCTCGGGTTTTCGCACACACCTACAAATTCTATGTTATAGAGAACAAATTGCTTACCGAGCGTAACATAGGATTTCTACAGGCTGCACTACCCCAGTCTGCAGGTTTGTGAGGTGGTGGTCTAAACGTTCTGTTTTGGCCAAAAGTTATTTCCTCAGGTTCTAAAAGTCTTCCTGTAAAATTAACTAAATCGTTTTCTAAACTCAAACCCCATTCAGCTAATATTTCTCTTGGAATTTCGTTATTTTGTACTTCTTGTACAAAGTGTTTAAGTACGTCGCGACGAGCATTAGGTGACATTTTAGTTACTTCATCCAAATCCTTCATTACTCTAAAATCTGAACGAATACTGTCAGTCAGACTTGCTATGTAACATAACTCAGGAACTAAAAGTATCATCTGTTCTTGGGGCTGTAGGTAAAATGTGACTGGTAAATAATTAATGGTTTAAACAGAATGAACCAATAATAATTACCACCTGGAATATATTTCATATTATAGAAATTAGAGTTTCGCTATAAAGGGAGGGCTATAATAAGGCGATAAAAAATGTTTTATAAGTAAAATTGCCTCGGACCCATTTATATAAACAAAAATTACTTGTAACTCTTATTCGATCAGTTTTGTTCTTTAACTTCTACAGTTCGGAAAATATTCGAAGTGGTAATTTTGTGTATTATCATTTTACACTTTTTAATAATAAAATATCACCAATATGAAATAATTACTTACTTCACCCGTTGATGATTTAATTTTTGCGCAATGCACTAATAATGGCTGGTTACTATCCTTAATCTGTAGGTTCCAGTGCTGTTTATAATAATCTAATAAAGTTATCTTATCTGTCCCTTTCTCGAAAACATATGTTGGATTTTTATCCCACGCAATATCATCAACTCGATACGTTTTATTATTGTATCTTGTAAATACGGATAATCCAATTAATTCTTTCATAACAAGGTCTCTAAAATTTGGCTTATTCCCAAAATGAACCCTGCATGATTATAGTATTTCTTAATATTATTAGATTACTTTCATAGCAATAAATACTTAAAAAGGAAAATAATATTTCTAATTATTACATGATGTCCCGAACTGTTTCTGTACGCATAACACGATGCTTTGCATCTAAACACAACTTCAAGCCTCCTTGATATTCACTGATAGATGTGACGTAACCAGGCCATACTTCTAACTTATGTTGTGGGATTGCATGTATTCCTTTAGGATTGAAATTGTGTTGACCAATGCGAACTAAGCTAAGGGCTCGCATAACTCGACCAAGTAATATATTGAAGAATGGGATGTTCTCAGTCATACTTTGTTGTTTCTTGAATATTATAGACAATATTACGGCTGACTCATCCATAGGATGTGTAGATTGCAAAGTCGTGATCTAAAAATTGCATGTGAAAAATTGTTTCGTGACCCTCAGGGGAGGCAATAAAGAGGCAATAATATATAAGTAAATATGCATTGACTATTCATTACTATTGTTACTTACATCTTGATTTAATTTTTGAGGTAAACATAGCATAACGCCATCGAATACTCTTGTTCGTCCAAATACTTCTATATGTTGATTAAGAAGTTTCCTACGAAGTGGTCTAGAATCTACGTCAGGATTATATTTAACTTCATAATTATACAATCCCTTGTTAGCATCTAATTTGACAGTTATAAAGTTTGCGCTTAATTGTACCCTGAAGGATCATTATTAATTTTTACTTTATCTGTTCATATTCTTAATTGGTATTAGGAAAACTATACATAAACATTAACTTACGGTTTTCCACCTGTACCTTGTTGAGGAATTAATTTAACTGGTTGGAATGATGATACATCCGATGAACTGGCTACTGTTTCTTCAATTGTTATATCCGATAATTTACCTAATACTCCTGCAGCATCAACAGAAGGTGCAGGAATATTTGGTTTTATGGTAGGTTGAGGTACTGAACTATAAAAATGTACATTATTGCTATACATTTTTTTATCACTTGAAAATTCTAATATATAATATATTTATAATATATTATATTTTGTCAAATAATTTTGTACAATTTTAAAAACGTATTAATTGTAACAAATCGTATAAAATAATACTTCGCTTATTCTATATGAATGGTAGACATTTCTAAAAACACTTTTCAATTATTATAATTTAGGAAAATATTATTGAACCACTCTAACTGGGAAAACAGCTGGTTAAAAATACTATTTTGTAAAATAGCACCCAGGCAAAGTAATTTTTTTTATCATAGTAAACTAATCCTTCTAACAGTTAAAAGAAAAAAACGAAATTCGTTTGGCCCAGTTTTAAAAAAGTTATTCATTTGATTGTCTGTGTCTATTTAATTTTGTCCCAAGTGTTTTTATGTTGTTGAAAGAGCTACTAATTGTAGACATGTTGTGTGTACCATGATATAGGATAGTTTTTATAGTTTAGACAATTTATTTATTGATATACATACCTAGGAGGCATAATTCGACTAAGTAACGACCCTCTACCTAAACTAGTAATTGGTTGTGACGGTGAGTTACTTGTTTCCATTTTTTTTGCTCTAATCATATCTAATAAACTAGCTCTTCCTTTTCCTACTATAGGGCTGCTAACTGTAGGTTCTGTGATTTGGCTTGACATTGGTACAGATCGACCTGGTGACACGGTAGCAGCAGTTGCTGCAATAGTTGTAGCAGCAGCAGCAGCAGCGGCAGCTTCAGCATCTGCTTTTTCCTTTTCCTTTATCATTTTTAGGAGAATACCCCCCCTTCCTTTCCCAATTGGTTTGTCACCTTCCATCTTTGATTTCTATTAAATTTCTAAAACATATAAAAGGTAAGTATATGTATTTACAAAGTATATCAATAAATTAAATTCTTAGAAAAAAAAGATTTTATATATAAAAATGAAAAGTGAAGAAAGTAGTAATATTATTAGTATAATGTAACGTTTTGGTTCGTGTTATATATAAATTGAGAGCATTAGGTAATAATTTGAAATAACTATTGTGTCTGTTTATTAAAACTAAAGAATTCACAGCAGAATATTTTGCTTGAAGGTCAAGAAAAATGAATATGCTCTATGTATTTGTGTTTAAGAATACCCTTCCTGTGTTTACATTCATTAAGAATTTCACATTTGTACAGATACACATTTTAACATATTTTTGTAAAAATTACATTTTATATCAATCTATTTTGTAATATGGAAGTATGCATTTTAGCTAGAAAGTACCACATTCTGTTAAATTTAATTGCAAAAATGAATATTTACATTGGAATTTGAGACAATATTTACTTAAATTACACTACATCTGCAATAATATATATAACTATAAAAAATTAATCATATTGTATTGCTTCTTTTTTTGGACATTTCTTTTTACATAAATACATAAATACACATTTATTGCATTCTTGAACTATGCACACTACAGGTTCTCCACAGATTTCTAAAATGAACACAAGGGATATTTTACTTACATTGTATCTGAGTTTTTACTTTATAAGACAGCACACTAGTTTACAAAATAATAAATTACTGTGGCCGGAACTAACATGTGCGTCTACGTCGAAAGGTGATTTAGAATATTGTTGCTTCTACAACTACAACTGAACAAACTTCTGATAGCGTGACCGTCATACTTTGTACATTTTGTATTTAGTAGAACCACAGACGAGATATAGAAGTAGACTGCTCACCCAATGTATTCTTCTGTCTTACGTTCGGGGAGATAGAGCCGCCTTACCATTTTCGTGTCACATCCTACCGTATCGGCCGGAACAAATATTCTACAACGGCGCTGTTGCCGATACAATTTGAAATCTCATGTCGGAGATTCTATACAGAGAGGATTTCGATAAATATAAACAGAGAGGAAATAAGAGTTTTCACGCCCGGAATTTTGGTATCCACACTTTGTCCTGCATCATCTTTTAACCTGGAACAGAACCTACGTCATTTTTAGCGCGGATCAGAATGCGTTTCATCACAGACGAGGTTTCATTACCCAACCACCGACGAGATACAGATTGTTAGCACCGACACTATCTCGTCGGTGGTTCTGATTCATGCTAAAGGTTAAATAAAAACGAAGCGCATTCTGATCCGTGCTAAAAGATGATTCAGGAAAAAGTGGAGACACCAAAACCCCGGGCGTCAGCACTCCCATTTCCTCTCTGATTACACATGCAGAGGAATTTATACTGAAATTATTTGGTATTTTCGCATTTATTTAAGGAATATTTAGGGTCACAAAGAGAACAGAAACTGATGGATGACTGAAGCGGGTGTTGAATTAAAACAAGTACGATTTATTCCAAAAGACAGGGCCGGTGTGACCTTTTGCCCGGTTAAAAAATTTTGCGGGGTCAGAATATACATTCAAATCCTATACTTAAATTTCACAGTAAAGAATTATTTATTATAAGTACAAAGGATATTACATATAGTTTTTGTAAGATGAATATTACACAATTCTTCTCGTTTTTTCGCAGCAAAATCTTTGATTACGTCACCAAAATTGATAGAGTTTGCTACTTCGGGTCTAAAAGAAGATTTATACACTCCGAGTGTCACTGGAAGAGTGTCCGCCCAGATAAATTCTAGCCGTGACTCCTTGTTGCCAGTTTGCTACCTGATGGTACACTCTCATGGGTTTCCCCGTTCCTTACCCTACCAACACCGGTCAAAGCATCGGTGGACCCTCAGAGGTTGGCGCACCTAAAGCCGACACTTAGAAGGCGAGATAACGTCGGGCTATCACGCTAATGTCGAATGAATCTTTATTTATTAATATTTATGACGGACGAATTATTTCATTTCTTATTATAAAAGACACGTTTCTCTGCTGTTTAGATTTTTGTTGTTGCGTCACACTGTTTCTTGAGGAAGCAAATATATATTGTAATTATATGTTTTAGATATTGCCTCCTTCTGATCCTGCTCCATCTTCTTCTGCTCCTGATGCTGATTCAACACCTTCTCCTGCTTCTAATTCTGATCCTAATCCCGATTTTTCTAGAATTTGGCAACCGTTCTCTTCATCACGTATATTCCAATCGCATACTCTCAAGTCGGGGTTGAAGTAGAGTCCATCAGGGCACGACATCAAGAAGGGATGGCCTCCGTTACATGAATAATAGGTTGTGCAGTTTTTCGGGTTCTCGATTAAGGTAACGTCGTCTCCAACCTGTGGCGGACATTTCACGGCTGCGGCGGCGATCCCAATGACAGCCACGGCAATTACAATGCCAAACAAACCTGGAAATAGAGAAAGTCATTTTATGCCCTTGCTAACACCGGTTCTCGCACGACCGAAGTTAAACAGCGTGGGGCGTGGGCAGCGCTTGGGTGGGTGACCGTTCGGTAAAAAGCCGGGAAATGGCCCTCTGGGTGCTTTCCACGTGTTTTTGGCAAAATAGGCGGTTCGGAACCTACCTTAATACAAAATAGGTCCCGCTGAAATTGGAAATTAGGCGATCGTGTGAAGAGTGGTAAAGGAGAAGTTGGTAAAATGGATTTGAAACCATGAGGGGATCAAATATCATTACATACATACACATTTTATGCCCTTGGAAAGGGGAAAAATAGAAACAACAGGAAACGGTGTTACAAATGAGCAAGAATAAATTGCTGGCGAAGCCTCCGTTGATGATTCTATTTGTTTATTAGAATATTATTGTGTTGAAGAACTTACCACGTATCATGTTCGATTTTCTGATGATCTCGGTACAACAAGAATCGTAGGAACTATGATCCTGGATCGTTCCGAATACCTTTTATACACGATAGTAACAGATTTTTACCACTGCAATATCAATTAACAATCTTATCACTCTAGGAGCGATCACTTATCGATCTTTATCGATATCATGATGTAATCGTCCACAGATTAACAGATTAAGAGAAATGTTGCTTTTTACAATGTTCTAGTAGGTTCGATCTAATCTGAAAATATTTATTTGCTACTCCAGAGATTTATTCAACCGATAAAATTAATGTTATTATTTTTACGCGAAATACTTAATACATTCACCATCCGCTTAACAAAAATTAGCTGAAGTCAAATCGAAAGTTATTTAGGAAACGAAAAGTTAGAAACAAAGATTTATGATATTACTGTTTGAATTCTCTCGGTACACTCAATCGATCAGAGTAGAAGTTGATTTTTAAATCTGGACAAATATGATTCAATTTTTATTTTTTTTTAACTACGATGTCGCGGACTTGAAAATCTGAAAAATTCATAAACGATACTTATAACAACATGTCGGTACTGTAAAAATCTAGAGATTGTTACGTCTTATTTCAGATGTTCGAACGACGTCTCTAAAAAGACGTCTTTAAGGCGTCGGATGTTATCTGGGTAATGGTCAGTACATATTCAACTTAACAGAAGTAAAATATTCTTTAATTCACTATATAATTGTAAAGGATTTTTATCGTAAGACGTATAAATAAAACTGATAACAATTTCTATCGTACGACTCCTGATAAAGATAATTGTATTTTTGCAAAAATTACAACGGAAATCAATGTATCAATGTAGTAGATTAGATTAATAGATATATATTTGTAGAAAAGTGGAAACAGTTATTCGCACTGATGTAATTATTTTTTCCAAGAAACTCATGGCAAAATAAACTTTATCAATGATGTGCAGCCGATCGTTTCCTAAGAGGAAATAATTGTGCTGATATAAATGTATTTCAGTTGTTTTTACTATTCGTAATTAATTTAAAATAAAAAAAAACCACCTCCTCGCAACAGAAAATGTAAAAACTCCATTATATTTTTTGCGTCTTCTTTGATATGATTCCGAAATTTCCTTTTTGTGTTGCAACTTTGTAGTTCAATGTATAATAGTTACAATGATGAAGAGTTAAACGCTGTGCTTATCATTTTTGTTCGTGGGGGCTTCACTCGAAAGGCGATTCATTAGCATACAGTATAGTCTGTAAATTTTGTACAAATCTTACTTCTACTACAAACCTTGATTGAAGGCCGAAGGAATATACTGCATACCGAAGGCCGGTATTTCAATTGAGTCATTTTCCAGTCGCTTTGATTTACTCACATCCTATATTCGCCTGCTGTATATGTATTTTGCATTTATTCGTATTACTACTTGCACATACTCGTCCGACGGACAGGAAAATGAAGACGCGTTACCGTGCTTCTATACATGAATTAATAATTGCCGTTCTTCCGTCGTAGTCAAGAAGATCATAAGTTATGCATCACAATTGTAGCAGTATTACAAAGTGAATCTAAATCGTGATTAGCGGCCACGCGACTCGGAAAAAGACAAAGAAAAAATACGAAATGAAGAAAGTGATTGGAGATGTTGCAAAATGGTTGGAATTGCAGCAACGTGTATTTTATTTGATCAGTGTACAGTGTTTCTTTTCTGCGACGGGACTAAATTTTCATTGTAGAGGAATATCCATTTATGGTAATTCCATCGGATTCTCCACCGACACAAAACACATATTGATAATAATGTACAGTCTATCAATCGGTCACTGCAATATCTGAGCTGTTCAACGAAAGAATTATGAAATATATAATTGAAAAAATAATGTTTCATTTGATCTGGTTGATATTATAATTGTGTACGATTTGTTTTCGAATCTGTGGCTATGAAACAAATACATTTTTGCAGCTACATATTGCTCGCAGTAATCGAAGTATTAAGATTTTTTTATTAGTTTTGTTCGTTTTAATTGTGAGTGTATTTCTCGAACCGAAAAGTGGTTTCGTACATTTCTACAAGTCTATTTATAGGAATCAGATGTAGTTGTTTTAAGAATATTAATATCGTGTCTAGGCAACGAGGTGGTAGATCAAAAATTATAATATAGATCACGTTCTTGTGATATCGAATAATCGAAATGATAGCTCTTATTACAGAAACGAATTCATAGTTCCTTTTTCTTGAGGTGCTACATTGCAGTGACACTTTTTTATCGACAACTTTTACAGAACAATTTAATACGTTCGAATTTACTTGTTCGAGTCAAACCTTAGCAATCTTTCAACATAATTCTAGTCAGCTTAGTCCATTGCTTCTCTCAATAGTGTGAAGTATGAAAATGTAGAAGTCCATACCTATAAAAAACAAAGTATAAATTACCATGATCACAATTCGACATACAATTAGGGTCGTTCGATGGATGGCCAGTCATCAAATTATTACAGTCACTGCGAAAAAGAAACATATTTATTTTCAATGTGATAATGTTGCCCACAGTGTTGCCAAATGTATATTTTCAATTTTAAAAAAATACAAAATATTCGGTGTAGTTTTATTTAAAAATTGAATATTTCAATGTGTGCAAGTACGCGTTAATTTGTGCAAGTAATTTAATCGAATTTGCTTTAATATCAGGTGCAACATGCAGTGACTCCAATTAATATTCGGACGCTATTAAAAAATCGATAATTGTTTTGATATTCGACCATTACGATTTGAACTTTTTTGAGAAATTAGAGCAATTACTACGCGATGTGAAAAGAAATTTTTGAAAAAATTGCAATTGATCGGAATTATAGGGAAAATACTTAAAGTTCCATTTTATAACTTTTTTATGTGAGTCTATTGTGCAAATTTAAAAAATACGTTTTGTAGATGAAAAAACCACAGGCATTGAAATATGTAAGAATCGTTAGATTTATTGCAGTTAGAGGCCGAAAATCGTGAAAAACTACAATTTTGATGAAATTTTCAGCTTTAAATCCTCTTTAAATTTATTAAAAATAAAACTATAGAATTTACATTTAAAATAATTAATTCTACTTGATTTATATAAAATTAACTATTTCCATGAAATTTATATTTAATAAATTCCTGTATAAATTTATTAAAAATAAAACTCTATAGAATTTACATTTAAAATAATTAATTCTACTTAATTTATATAAAATTAACTATCTCTAGCTTATCTATTAATTTTCGTACCTTCGTGTACGTTTCCAAGGATATGGGGAAAAATCCTTTGGCCGTGATGCAACAAGGAACTCTGCACTTCAGGATAACAAATGCCAGATCCCTCCTCAGCATTTTTCCATATTTATTCATCAACAACAAGTACCACGGAGCGTTAAAAATTGCTTCAGCCACATTCAGGCTTTCTTGTATTAGGCCGTCGCAAGTGTAAGTGAACAGGAATAGCTGAATGAAGTTCGTGGTCAGGTGAGACACAAATGTGAAGATTCCTCCATTTTCCGAGGCTCCCTGGAGAACTTAATTGCAAATACAAGTAAAGTTCGTCGCTTATTATGATCGTCACCTGATTAACACGCATCTGACCGCACGACTAAAATTAATTATATTACAGTTTCGTTAAATCGAAATAATATCTAATGAAATAAGGCAACATTACTATTTTCACTTTATTACTTTCGCATTTTGCAAACTGAAACTGATTTTTTCGCCTTCAAGGTCACTTGAAAGTCACGTTATAAAAAAGTACACATAAAATATGCAAAAACATGCGATGACCTTGATAAAAAATCATTAAAATGACCATCACAGGATTTTTTAAAAAATGCTGGTCAGGTGTTTGTTAAGAAACATTGCAAAGATTCAAATGCCCCTCGTTTGTGAGAGATGTCGAAAACGTTTAATCAACTTGGAAATACTATTCTGAAAATTGCAACTGATTAAACTGATCAAGAGAAGAAATATATCTCTATACAGTAGACAATTTTCATTTTGCTTAAAATTTCAGTTTCTTAATGATCTCTAAGGAAATGATCCATACTTTGATATTTGTACTAACCCCAAGTAATTGAATTCCAAGGAGGGTGAGTACCACGCTGTTGCTAAGCATTTCTCCCAACACTATTGGACTGTACACTTCTTCGATCTTCGCGCAAAACGAGATGAGCGTCTGGTGATACTGAATATTAGCCCTGAACGCAGCATAACATGCTTCCGAAGCGTCTGCTGGTGGTTTTTCTATTTTCCCATCGGAACTTCCTTTTCGATTCGTATAATTCAAGTGCGACAGTCTGTGCTGCAGTATACGAAACTGCGTGGTCACGTGCATGTTGATGACGCACAGAAAGAAATCGAAGGAAGTGAAACTGACGGCGATTTGGTGCAGCATCAATGTCTGTTGCAAACGCAAGTTTAGAATTTATTTATTTCCATCTCGATCCAGGGTCGGACTTTTACACAGAATAATGATAACATTAAATTTATTCAGATTTTCAACGACTTTGCTTAGAATATTCACTCGTCTAAAGACGTTTCAGCAACTAAAAACATTTTAACAATTTCGCCAGTGACAAAAGAGAAAATCCGAAACAAGTCGTTTCGATCCATTTGGTAGTTGGAGAATGTGCTAAATTTTTTAATCAGCCTGCGAAGCAACTAAAGTGGCAATACCTGCATGAGAAGCGCCAACTCGTAATACGGCGACAAACTCAACGGCAGGTTTGTTACCGGTATAGCGAACGGCAGCTGTCTGTCCGATTCGTTTTTTCCAATATTGTCTATAATTAATAATGTCGAACATTTTAGTTTGCAATGTTTCATAAACACAATGTTTTATGTAATAATCAGAGTCGCCAGATTAAGACTGGTGTCCCCACTCTATCTTCCCCCTCTACGACGCTTTCCCCCACAATGTCACGT
The DNA here is from genome assembly GCA_028454225.1 of Lasioglossum leucozonium. Classification (NCBI taxonomy): domain Eukaryota; kingdom Metazoa; phylum Arthropoda; class Insecta; order Hymenoptera; family Halictidae; genus Lasioglossum; species Lasioglossum leucozonium. Next base: position 9,644,148 of record CM052222.1, on the reverse strand, counting down.
GACAATTTGTTCCCCTCATCTGGCGACTCTGGATGTAATATGCTTCATAATCATTCTTGTAAGCAACAGATAAATATTACAAAAATACTTTTCCTACGTAGGACAGATTGATAAATAGTTCAGAGTGGAAAAAAGGTTGCTTTTTGGAGCCTGTTTTTGAAAATAACCTGTTTGGTAAAAAAAGAAAAAGTACCACGGCTAACATCGGCTAACATTAATCTAATTAACTCACCTATTAACGGGGTTACCATGAACGAAAGCACAGTAGCATAAGTGAAAACTGTCATTGTACCGATTCCAATTGCAGAGAGGCGTTTGCATTTGTTTAGCAATTCCTGCTCTTGCGTGTCGTAATCCGAATGCAAAAACTTTTCCCGCAGATGAGTCACTAATTCAAAGAATTCCTGCCTGTGCAGAAACATGATGATCATTTTGAACAGACTCAGACACGTGTCTACAGTAAGGAAGATTGTGTATATGAGCTCCTACAAACATGAAAGTCAATTAAACCATTAAATACAGGTGAAATCATATTGTGATTAGTAGACAGCGGATGTTTATGCAAAATAAATTTTTTTTATGTCAATTACAATAAATTGAAGTGAATTAGAAATTCATTTCCTTTCTTGATATGTTTAATAGGTCGAAAATAATATAGCAGTATCATTAAATTTTTCCAATATTTTTACTGTTTCAAATTATACCCACTAATTTTTGCCATAAATGCATAAACATCTGCTGTCTAGTGATTAGTGTCGTGTTAATCAGAAAAATGGTACGAATAAGTTGTTGTTGAAAGTTTAACAAAAAAAATGGAAGATAAAATTTTGTAATTGGATTAGTAGTAGTTCACACTGATATACCCGAGCCTTTATTGTATTACACATGGTTACACCGTTGCTCCGTTGTAGAGGGGATATTCGTTTTTCGTAGATCCTACTGTTTAGGATTTCTTAGATCAAGGTTTTACTGTATTTCATATCAGTCTGTATAATTAAACCTTCCATTCAAAAACGAAAACAAATCAAATGCAAATCACAATATGCTGAAGGTGGTGCAATCATTGATAAAACGTTAAAATATCTCAGTCTTTCCTAATTGTAATTAGATAATTACAATTTGGATTTAATTTATTCTTGACTACGAATACCTTGAACATAACAATCTTTGTGAGAAAGGTACGCATTTCGGGAAACATTTAGTTGTCGTTTCTTCAGAATCAAAAATAAATCCGAAAATTTTAAATAAAATGTCGATCAAAAATCATAATAAAAATTTTAATCAATTGACCGAAGACTGTAGGAGAGTTAAAGACCTTGGTTAAATCGGTTTAATCCTCACTTCGAATATTATCGATATAAAATTTTACAAGATCGTATAAGAATACGTAGAACTTCAGCAAGCACAATTGCACTGAAAAATTTGTGAAGATCCGAATTGTAGTGAAATTATATAATTACAATTTGGATTTAATTTATTCTTGACTACGAATACCTTGAACATAACAATCTTTGTGAGAAAGGTACGCGTTTCGGGAAACATTTATTTGTCGTTTCTTCAGAATCAAAAATAAGTCCGAAAATTTTAAATAGAATGTCGATCAAAAATCATAATAAAAATTTTAAATAATTGACCGAGGGCAGTAGGAGAGTTAAAGGCCTTGATTAAATCGATTTAATCCTCACTTCGAATATTATCGACATAAAATTTTACAAGATCGTATAAGAATACGTAGAACTTCAGCAAGCACAATTGCACTGAAAAATTTGTGAAGATCTTCAATTGGTCTATGGACGAATGTTCAAGCCACTTACGGTTACGTTGTGCCTGCAGTTAATTGATGCTATCGTTTGCATGGTGATGCCGAAGCAAAGGTGATAACACGTGTAAATCATAACGAAATATCTGCAGCATAGTTCCGCGCGATTCTTGTGCATCCATATCCCGGTGCATTTCGTTAAGAATGACACCATAACGATCGCGGGATCCTCACTGCCCGAGAAGAACATTTTTACCATCGAGTGATGACAGGTCTTGTCGTAGTGCGAGGCCGTATTACTCGGATATACTTACGCGAACCGTTTCATATATCAAACAGCTTGAATTAAGCGGCATTTATCATTGATCGCCGGCATATTTAATATCTGATGTTATTACTACCTGTGCGTGGTCATTAGGCACAAAAAAAGAAAGAGATCTATTACGGTTCGTGCATACTGTACGAGGCACGAGGCTTGCGGTTCGTTGACGGAGGAGAAATCAAAGGGATTCATGAGTTATGTATGATCCTCGAGCACAGTCGATCCCTCTATGAATCTCGATCTAGCAGTTGCATAGGACAAAGACAAATATTAAATACAATAAATGTGCGTGCACGAAGAAACGTCTTCCGCGGCACGGGGACAGGCCATACTTTTTTCAATTCAGTCATTTTTCAGTCGCTTTGATTTTTGCTCGCATTCTATATTCCCTATGCATTTATTCTTATTGTTGAGGCGTCCGTTCGGTCTACACGGTCGCTCGAGTACAAACCTTGTAAGGGTCAGCACTGATTCCAGCTCGAACGATGAAACTGAAAACGAAACTCGGTCGGTTTTTAAATCGTTTATCAGTCACGATTGCGTAGACCGGTGTTACAAGTATCAGCGTGACGTGCTTGCTGATCGGATCTGATAAGTCCGGTACAGTTTCTGTTTTATAATTCAGTGTTTTATCGATAAATGTCCCAAGTGTCTGGCCTATAATTGTCCCAAAACTATCCCCACTACAGCGTACATAATACGGGTCGGATATATCGGTGTGAGACCACTACTAATCCAGTGACAAAACTTGGTTGGTCAAAGTTCCATAAAAATAATGAGAAATTACGAAGTTTTGTTATTGCAAAAGAGATCGCATCGATAATGGAGTCGTCAGCGACTATAATTTAGAACATAGCAGAGAAATATTTGTGTTTGTGAAAAGAAGTTTATTCATTAATTTTGAAAAGTTAAAATATTAAAATTACAACATAAAGTTTGAATCGTCATTGAACTGGAAATTGTCATATAAAATGTGAAAGTGTATTTCATGAAATATCGATTAGAATAAAAAAGGTTCTCTAAGCGTATAAAAGTTCAATCCAGTTCCTTCATTAGCAATTGGTCTTTGAAAACGTGAATTTTTATTCGGATGGTTCTATGCAGTGTGTCGATAAGTAATAGAAAGCATTATAATTGGTTGTGTGGTCCACAACAGCCGACAAATAAATTTAAAATGTTTATAGAAGTCTCTTAATATTTATGGTAGTTGTATGTAAATAGGTTTACGTCACTAGTGTGCAAAATATGTTATAATTACCGTTTCATTTAACGAAGACGAAGAATATTTAGTATGTAAAGCAACATTAGGCATAACGAACGTTTGCAAAGATTAATTAATAGATTTCTAGAGAAATTCGATAGGAACCCTTCTGCTTTTCCGAGAAATAAGGGCGGAAGAGTACAAACGCAAGTTATTTGGTAGTCAACTCATTAATTACACTAATTACGCGTTAAGGGGGCTGTATTGTCAATGAAAAGCGAGAAGGAGGATCCAAATCAAACAGTGGCCACAGGCCGATGCGATTACAAATTTCACAGTCCATTGAAGTTCGATGCTGATAACCGCTGTAGGGATAAAGGATATTATTCAGAATCGAACTCTGATCGATGTTTATTATTCATTATGCCATTGTCGGAAAGTAGACTTCTTGTAACTGGATGCGCACACTTGACGTTGAAGGGGTGAACGATGCGGACAAATGGCGATCAAGAAAAAATGATTTATTAGCCCAGCTAAAAGCTTTCGATTTAATTAACCAGGCTGGTTGCACGAAAATTTTCATTTTAGAATTTAGTATTTATCGATTAAATATTGTCGCTAATTGGAGTTCCACTGATCCCATGGCGATACTACAGACAATATTGTTTTCCGTTGGTTTTTGTGGGAAGCAGGATTAAGAAAAATAGAACGCGTTTCTGAATTTCATAGATGCAAGATTTCTCTTAGCCCGTTCAACATCGACTGTCCGACTGCATCAAAAGTAAGAAGTACCCATGCCAGACGGACTAAGGACCCTCAGCCTCATCAGTGTTTTAAACACATGGCCTTTTGGGTGTAGGATTACTGGCGTCTTTTGGGTCTAAGAGGCCTAGTTGGAAAAATCAACATTCGACCCTCGGTATCTGCATAAATATAACAGAACCGAGGTGACGATAGATTAATTTTTGCCCTTATATCAATATTTTCCCTTACTGTTTTATGTTGTTATACTTTTATCAAATCACTTTGTGGCGACCGCCACACTAACTTTTTCACTGAATTTTACCTGAGGAAACCAGAAATCTTTTACTTCTTCTTATATAATCCTGCAGACTTCGACCAGAAAATGCTGAAAATCCAAGTTTTAATCTCAGGAATCGACTGATTCAAAAGTTCAGCAATTTTTACCGTTTTTCACAGGTAAGGGCGCTGCCATGTCGGTACGTAGTGAGCGTCGTGCGTCGTTTAACGAGCGGAGCCGCTAGATGGCAGCACACGGACACGGAAACGTCGATAATGTAGAGCGGCTATCATTTTGTTTTGGGAGAACGTGTCATCAAACAGTAATTAAAATATACAGAATCATATACAGGATTTCAAAGAGAAGGTGCAGTCCAAGTTGATTGGTGGTTAAGATTTTAGGAGGTGAAGAGGGCCGGATGTTAGGCAATCTATATTATCGACAATAGCGCGTGCTTGTGCTGCCGCCTAGCGGCTGCGCTCGTTAGACGATGCGCGATGTCACAGACTTAGGACACAGACGAGGTATAAGAGTAGACCAATTTTTCTGTCTCATGTTCCCGGGGCTCTAGACTCTAGTAAGAGCCCCCGTACCATTTCGGTGTCGCGCTCACTGTTACCGATAATTCGCGAATTTAGGCGTATTAGTAAGAACTGAATATTCCGTATACTTCATTTTTACTACGGATGTTTAATATGATTTGGAAGTCATACATGAATATGGCGCGTATATTTGAACAGAGAAAATAGTATTTGCGAAGAATGAATAATAAAAATACGAACTATAGTAAAATTAATTTTGTTATATTGCTCGTATTATTAAAGAAAGTATATTGCAATAATTTTACATATTTTAAACTAATGCTCTACTCTCTTTACAATTATTCAATGCGTACACACATATTTATTATTCTTGTCTTTTAAAATCACGACTTGCAAGTTTAATAAAACAGGCATTTTTATGCCTATACAAATAAGAATTCACTATATTTTGACAATTTAAGTTGCAGTTAATTGTGTTTATTAGATTAATTAAAAAAATTAAAAAGTTTTTTGAATAAGTCAGCAAATATTCAGATGATCGTTTGATAATCGTGTTTATGATTGAAAATTCTACATGTCTCTGAATTTTGCTGCGAGCATCGACGGTTTTTGTGTGAATATAATGCGGCAACATTGCACTTTTAAAGCTGACAACGTTGTAAAATTAGCATTCTCGGACACACACCGTTTGTGTTGCAACGCCATGTAGTTCACTAGCTGACCGCTCCATTTCGATAGAGTCCGCTATTGTAGAGGAGCATTTTCTACAGAGTCGGTAATTCAGAACCGTGGACAGAAAAATGCATTGCTTGCAATGTCTGTACTGATCCTAAGTCTGTGGCGACGTTGAGTAGATACCAACATGGCGGCGCCCTTACCAGTGAAAAACGCTGAAATTCGCTGAACTTTAAACATACGCAACTGTTGAACCAGTTGATTTCTAACATAAAAACTTGGCAATTTCTCACCAAAATCTACAGTATTATGTAAACAATTAAAAATTCCAGTCTTCCGCCGCTGAAATTTAACCATTTAATTTTTATTTTAAGCATATGTTTGTTTGTTTTAATACTAATTTTGCAACTATCGAGAGTTCAAGAGGTACAAATTGATAACTTACGGTTGCTATTTTTCTAAACAATGTCTACAGTTTAAAGCGATACATTCAACACGCAAGCTCACTTGTATTTCTCTAAATCCCCGTATTCCCGATCACCCAATCGATTGAAAAAAATTCAAAATTTGTTATTTCGTTTGAAGTCAGAATCACGTTTGCCTCTCGTTCAGACGAACAGCGAACGCGATGATGCCCAAAATATCATCGATTGGAAAAAGAATGACTGTCCCAGATAGCCGTTCGATCGATCATCGTCCTCCGGCAAGAACTTTCGCCACCGAATTCTAAATTTAGTCGGGTTGTCCGGTGGTCATTCTTTTTAATTACCCTCCAGCGACTTTACGTGGACGGGGATCTAACCCTGTTAGCTCTGCGTTGGGTGGTTCCTTTGACACACCAGGTATAGGACATGTTCAGCGTGTCGCTGCCTTTAATTCATGTACGCTCGCCGCTTTCTGGACGGTTAACCGGACAGAGAGAGAGAGAGAGAGGGCGAGAGAGGGAGAGAAAGGAGGGTTTTAATAAATTTTGCACGAGAGCTCACCCTCTACTCTCCATTCCTATTAAGATGTATATATTCTTGCTGGCGCGGGTCGCGTGGTCCACTCTATCGAGGAAAAAGGGTGCGTTTGAAGGCGAGCTTCTTGCTCCGGGAAACTGTTCCCATGATTTGTGGCACGAAATTTCAATATTTTATAATTTTAATTTTTCGAGGACTGCTTTTGTTTCTGGTAATCGATTATTCGAGAACTCGGTTATCGAGACGATTCGTATGCAGCTCGAACTGCAGACATTGATAAGCTACTGGTAATTAAATAAAAGGGACTCCCAATTAAGCGGTCTCTGCGGGGTTGAGCATCCCATTTCAACTCGAATACACGCGTAAAGAATTAATTGTAAATTAGGCTAATAGGGTTTCATGTTTGCAAATCGTTATTAAACGTCGGTTTAGAAAAAGAGAAACTAGACAGCTTTGTTAAAAATGGGATAGTGATGGAATTGTTACAGGTCACTGTGCTCGTTCCGAATATGAGTAATGCTGGCGATCCGATTTATGGAGGAAAAATCTCGACCATACAATTGAAACAGGGTCTGGGGAACCAGAATCTGGTAAACTGAGACTGAGGCTCCAAAATTTGGAATTTTTAACTTTCTGTTACAAAGCCACATGTACATCAATCAAGTTCTTCAGTTTTATATTAATTAAATGCTCGATGTTTATACGTGATACACCAAGAGAACCTACATGTAATGTATCCACTTTTTAACGCTAACCCTACCAAGCACTAAAATCGACAAAAATGTTTTACGTTTTCCTCAAGGGAAAATGGAAGTAAATTTTTTACTATTTACAATTTTATAACAATTTTGTTCTGTGATCTTCTGCGATTTTTCAGGCACCTTGAAGATTCCATGCTCGTGGATTTTCTGTTTTTTATTAGAAAAGAAATTGTTATATGACTTAACCAATTTGCATCATTAACGTAATACGTTCAATTTTTCTGGTCACGGAGCCATACACTCAACTTTCTTGAAAAAAAATAAAAAAAAATTTGGTGATAAAGACCTATTTTTCATATTTCCTCACAATGCAAATGGGTTAAACCAAATTACTTTCCGATTAACAAAACGGCTGGTTTCCCGTTAATCGGCGTCGTAAACGTGTAGAAACTTCTAAGGAGCGCACGTTCGCACCGCAACAAAGAACCGCCGAAAATGTCGATTACGATTAACAGGGAAAAAATGATCGGCAAAAAACGGGTTAATGTAATAAGATCACCGAAGGGGATAAAAATAGAAGGAGAAGGGAGAGAGTAGAGAGGGAGAGGAGAGAGAGAGAGAGAGCACGGAGTGCAGGAGAAGGTGGACGACACGATGGAAGGGACGCGGGAGGGAAGAGGATTAAAGTGATCCGGTGAGAATCAGGGCGGAAAGACAACGCGAGTTACAAGATTTATTAGATCCCGGTTCCGAAGCCTTTTAATTACGGCCGAGGTCACGTGACGAAAAGCAAAATTATTTTCGTGTGCGTGGGCGGGGCCGGGAAATAACGTTAACCGTTAACGAGTAGTTTCGATATCGGGGGTGCCCGTCCACCACCCCCGGTAATGGGGTGCTCGCGACGCAACGATGGTGAAGTGGGTATTAAACGTAGATAGAATAGCCGGGGCGAAGATAACGGGTAAGGGTTCATGGTGCAACGAATGAAATGAGATGTAAATACGGTTTATTTTTCAACGGGCCACTATTTACCCCTTATTACTTTCGATGCACCGTAAACGGCGTCGTTCCGCCCGGGAGGGGATGCGTTTCGAAAGTAAATTACGCGGAAATATTTCCGGAGTGCGTGCTACCGATGCCGATGGAACCGTTGCTAAACGCTTTTCGACCCCGGATAGAACACGATCGTTGCTATATTTTTTCTCCGTTTCTTCGAACGGCTGCGAGCTTTCGAGATAAACCAGAAATATTAGGTTGTCGCGTGTGAAACGTTCCGAATCTAAAAATCTGAATATGTATTATTTACTTATTGCCGTATAAGGTTTATATAGTATGTACGATACAAATTATGTTACAGTATCTACGTCGTTGAAATTAAATTTTTATTGAGCATAGCTTAATGAAATCAAAAATAATTTTCAGGCCTTCTGATATCTGGGTCACATAGGAAGACAGTGCTTCTATCGTGATAAGTAACGTTATCATAATCTACAGGTTTATTGGTAGTCTCACAATCGGTGGTGTGTTATTTTAAACCGGAATCACCTTTTTATAAATGGACCGAACCACTTCGATTTTTCTGCCAAGCTAGACAGTTTAGTTTACTAGATATGCCAGGAGAATTTCGGAAAAATTCCGATCAGTCGGAATTACGGGAACAGTAGTAGTTTTTTTATATCGTTTTATATTTTTTTATATTTTATAAAAAGTGTATAGCAATCATGCTCAGCTTTTAAACAGGATGGCCTTGCAATACATACTGTCCCCCCCCACTGTAGCGCCCACTGTCCCCTTTCAGTAGCTACGAAGACACGTGACACTAGCGATCGCTGCATGGAAGAAAGGTTGGTGGGGGAAGTAGCGTTGTGGTGGAGGAAGCAAGCGTTTGAGGGGCCCAGCGGGGATGCAACGAGCGGCAAGTAAAATCGAGTTAATTTTACGACACAGTTTACGCGTTGAGGAGAAAATGAAAAATTTCTGAAAGGTGACCGGGGAGCTCGAATGACGAATTAACTCGTCATCTCGAATTAAAGGGTGCAAAGAACCTTCGATCTAGCAAGAGCAGCGAATACAGGCGAAATAAAACGGTAAAACTGGGGTATCAGAAAAGTAAATTGACTGAGAGCCACCTACCGGAAAAATCCGAGGGCGCTCGAAATTCGCGCGCGCGTCCCGATAGAAAATTTAGGAATCAATATTCCAATTTCTTTGGGTCTTTCACTGGCGTGTCATCCGTTCTCCTCCAGTCTCTCTATCTTTTCACACTTTCATAGTCTATTTGCACTTCTTTCAGTTCCTTTGTGCCTCTTTCCTCGAAATCGCACTCCTCGCACTTCCCACCCTTTTCACGGGCGTTCTGTCCTCCCTTTCGAGCTCTTCCACGCGTATAGGTATGTACGCCATGTTCAATTTTATGAGGGGAAACGTATACGGCGGGCCGACGGGCGACGTTTAATAAAGGCGTGGGTGTGTGCGCTAGGGGTGCTAGTTAGCACGACGCTAGGCGCCGACGACGACGTCGCCGTCTGGACGCCTATGGCCTCCTCTCGACGTCCTACACCGACGACGCCGACGATGACGACGACGACGACGACGACGACGACTTCGTCTCACTCTCTTCAGGCACGTTCCGACACAAAGTGCTCGTTCTTTAGAAATCCAAAGAACGTCCTGCTGATTTTGAAATAATACCAGCTTCGACGTTTAGTCGGCCATCAACCGTTTCCAGAGATATGCGAACCACTGAACTCATTGTCCCGCAAATAAATCTAGCGACGCGCTCGTTAACCCCCATTCGCTGCGATGACATAAGTAGACAGCGCATTTTATGCATTTATGAGGAAGATGGCCGGAGGAAATTTTACGATCTACACCGTGCCACGAAAAGATAGCACATCTCGCATTTTTTAATGTTTCTTTAATAATTCTGTAACTATTCATTCAGGATCTATTCATTCTGTATCTTTTTTTATAATTCTGTATTCATTCTATATCTTTTTCTTTAAATTCTGCGTCCATTAATTCTATATCTTTTTTTTAAATTTGTGTATCTGTTAATTCTATATCTTTTTTTAATTCTGTAATCGAATGAATTATGCTCAAAAAATTTACAACCTGCTTCTTGCTAAAGAAAACTGAAACTGCAGAAAACTGAATATACAGAATTGAAAGAAACAAAAATGAGGCCATCTTTCATCAGGAAAAGAACAAATATTCTTGAAAAGAAAACGGTGACGACACTGAACGTATTTTCTGTGGCTGTTTGTCTTCTGACTTTACAAAATGAATTTATTTCTCTGTCTTCTGTAACTGAAGTTTACATTCAGCATGGTTGTATTCGCATTATTAAGATACTTTATAAATTATATAGACATCTTTTGAAAAATATTGGATTATTCGTTCGCTAAGTGCTGTGAATCACAATATAACATTAAATTAAAATTAAAAATTTGTTCCCCGAAAACAGTTTGTATTTATGTCAATGTTTTTGGTCGTTCGTGCTATGAAACATGTTCGCGAAATAAAATAATAGCAACGCGAGGATGCTGAAATATAAAATTACATTTTTCCCGCAGCCATTTTGCAACTTTAAACAGCGCGCATTTAAATCGAGCATACAAATGCTCCCATTTATTTATTCCCTGCGGACAACGCGTTGTTGAAATACAAACGTTTTATTCAAACTTACAAATTACACGGAACTACAGGACATGTAACATTTGTGACATATTAAATTGTCCTGTGCGGCATTGGAACGTGTTTTAACTATTTCGGATTTTGAGCGAAAATTATGTCGTTTTTCTTCGTTATTTCGATGATTTTTTCACACGATAATTCTCGATTACTTTTTAAACAAAAAAGAATTCAATCACAACAATAATTGCAGAATTTGGTACGATTTAAATTTATTTCAGGTGTAAGAAGGCTACTGCCAATGTTTCTTCTCGAGAAACTCTCGTAAAATTACTAGTAAATAATCATATAAATATATAAATAAATTACTAGTGAAGTTACTAGTTAATGAATAATAAAATTTTTCAAAAGAGATATTTCCCGAGAAACGGAGAAATCCTGAGAAATTAAAAAATTTTGGCCACTCCAAAAAAAAGAAAGATTTATTATACAAAAATTATACATGTAATAGGTAAAATAAGGCGAAATAAATATATTACACATGTATTAAACATGTACAATATGTAAGAATTTAGTTTAACAATAGTATATAAGGACCGGTTTGTATTGGGCAAATAGAGTTCAGGCTCTACAACGCCATCTTTGTGTAAATAAAGAGAAGAATAAACCATTATACAAAAATTACAGATCGCGGAAACGTCCGTCTAGCGACGACACTGATCAGTCACAAGTGCTCAAACTCGAGACTCTAATTCCAGTTACACACATGAGAAACGTTACTGTTTGTCTATCGGCGTTGTCGCGGGTCGAGCGAGGTGTCGAGGGGTGTGTGTATCCGCGGATACGTCGTCGTCGTCCCAGAAAAATGGTTCACGGTCCGCTGGCCTGGTAGCGTCGACGAAAAACAAGAGAGCGGAACAAAACTATCGAGCCCGACTCTCTCCGTCGGTAGACGCACACAGTTTCGAGTCGGCTCGAAGCTCATTCGCTCGCTAATTGCGCGCGTGTGTGCGGGGACAGGCGCGTGTGTCATCTAGACAGCGCGGTGACTTTTTATATTTTCGCGAACGGGTGCCCGATTGCAATGAAAGGAGTCAGCGAGGAGGCGATTTCACGGAAAAACCTTGGCGCAGTCTTACGGAACGAAGTGGCGCGCACGCACTCGTTGGGACTTTATTAGTCGGCTGTAATGAGGCTGAGGGTGGAGGGCGGGAGGGAGGGAGGGAATAGGGTTGTTGCAGCGTCGATTCAGGTTAATATTCGGTGAACAAGCAGAGGATCCCTTTCCCTACCCCGTTCATAAGCGTCTTTCTCCCTTGTTTTTTCTTCCGTTCATTTTCCAATTTCTCTCACTTGATTTTCCTTCTACCCGCTCTCTCTCTCTCACTCTCTCGTCCCAGCATTATTCCATGTTTTCTCCCCATTGCCCATCACCGTCCTCTGCCATCCTCTTAGCCGACTCTCCAGTCCAAGTTTCCGCGTTTCAGCGTATTTAGCGGACAGTAAAAGGTTTAATGAAAAGGATCCCCCGGCTCTCCGCGAGGCAGTAAAATCGGTTATATCGACACCGGAGGGAGAAATCTCCGTCAAACGGACGCAATTTATCGCGCAATCATATAAATGCCTTTTCCTCTCTATCGCTTCTTTCCCGCGATCTTGCGGTACGGCAAACTTTCGATCGCGATTCGCTTCTGCCTGTCGCCCGGCCAGCTCGAATTTACTAGTCAACGGCTCGCGTAATTGAGCGCCGCAATCTTTAACAGTACATCTATCGAGCAGTGAAATAACAATGTTTTAGTCTACGAAAACGACAAGTTTATTATTATTTGTTTATTGCCTTAAACCATGTTACAATACAAATTATACAGTATACAATAATTATGTTACAGTATGACTTAGAGAGTAACCTACAATTTTCTCTGCTATTTTCAACCCACAATTCAATAATATATATTAAAAGAAAACGTTATTACTTCACAGACGCAATTATTTTTATTGAAAATGGTCTAAAATAAGACCGAAACGTCGTTAATTATATAGCAAACTTGCTATTAAATAGTAACAATTGATCGAGCGCCGAAAACATTAATACAGATTTTAACATTTTACGATCGATAAAAATTGAATCTCCAATTAGTTTAGAATTAAATTTTTTTTCTAATTCGTGTTAAATCAAAATCGTGTAAAAGAAGTTCGCGTAAAAACAAAATTGGGTGTGATAAATTTAATTTTAAGATTAATTGTGGAAATTTTCCATTCATGTCTTACAACACTACGAAGGTATGTATGAAGGTTAATAAACGTTTAACAAGGAGCCCGAGTGCATGGAGCGTTCATTCGAAAATATCTGTTCAATGTGAGAACACTGTTCCGAAAGGTCCCTAAGGGCCAATGATTTAATAAAAATTCCAGCAGATCGAACAGAATGTTCTTCAACGCCGAAGATTATTTCAAGCCAGGGGTTGCAGAAAGAGAGGATCGAATTGTCGACCGGACGCCGTATTGTGTTGAAATTTTAAAGTTCATTTGCATGCGCCACAGGTAGGATGATCACGAGAGCTCTACAATTCGAAATTTTGCTCGGGACCGGCGGCGCGTGCAATTTACAAGCTATTCGAAAGTAGTGTAACATAAAATTCTTGAAATTTCGACGGGAGCTAGCGCGCCGCGCCGGGGCGAAGCAATTTTGCGAAGCAATTCCGACGGAATAAAAACAAGGTTACAAAAACAAATACACCGTTGAAGCGGAGAAATGCTTAAACTCCGGTATTCCATAACCCGGCGCGGAATGGCGTACTATTCCTGAAATGGACGGGCATCGGTCGTTTGAAAACACCTCAGCCATATGGCGTCAGAAACAACGCCGAACGTCGGGAGGCCTTGCACTTTTTTTCCCCGTTCTCTCTCTCTTTTTCTTTGTTTTTCCCCGTCTATGAAGCCCGTCGAACGCATCCAATAAAGGTAAGGTTAACGATGGATCGTTAACTTAATGAACGATGGGAACACACCGTTAAACACGCGCCCACACGCGCGAAGAGTAAAAATGTCTGCGGAGAAATTACAGTTGACAGACATTGTCCTCGTCATCCTCGTCCACGATAATGGCCGATCGAAAGCGCGCCGATATCGATCATCCGAAGTCCCCGGAACACCGTTTGCCGGTGCAGATATCGTTCTACGCTTTTCTCCAATTCTTCTCCGCGCGGAAACTCTCATAGTCAGCCGAACAAGTATTGGCGCACTCAGCTTTCTTGCCGTAATCAAAATTTAAATACACTGATACTCTGCGCACTCCATCCATCAAATATTTTCGGAATAAACGGGAGATCGAAAAACTATTTGAACGATAAACATCCGGTCCAAAAGGAATACCACAGAAATAAATTCGGCCTCGTTTCAAAGCCTGAAGCTTTAAATGGCAATTCGGCTGCTGTAGCTCTTGGGAACCCAGAGATTTTTGACAAATTTATGTCTAATTTTGTTCATTTTCGCGAGAAAATTCCAAATATCGAAGTCCCAACCTGCGGAGTTCACTCGTTGACAAGTTATGAGCGTGTAAAGTTCATTAATTCTCACTGTTTTTCACAGACGAGGACTCCACAGTGTTGGTAAAGTAGGGAGCTGTGTGGTTGACTGAGTGGCGACGCTAGGTGGCACCACTAGGCGCTTGTAACGCGGGAACGTTGGAGAGGGAATTCGAATTTATAGTTTTAGTTGCTTCTTCTACACGGCTGGCGTAGAAAAGTTAAGAAAGCATTGAATATATCGCACTTGAAACTCTGTTGATGAATAAAAAAGAATTTTGCCAAAAAAATGTTGTTTTAGTAGTTAGTCCCGGAACTGATTGAGTAATGTGTTGTTAATAGACAACAAAACAGTGAAAACGTTTAAAAAATCAAAAAACATGGAGACGTAATTTTCAATCAATTAAAATTATTTACATAAGAAATAAATCTTTATTTAGCTTTAAATTATTAGGCCCAGATAAACCTCTCACAGGAAAAATTGAAAAATCAACTTGATTAATATTTCTACTGCGTCATCGCATTAGATCTGATCTATGGTTTACTTTTTTCTGATCAGACGTCTCCGAGACGTCTTAAAGACGTACCGTTTAGACGCAAAAGACGTTCAAGGAACGTTCGGAAGCCGTTCGGGACGTCTCATCCGTCCCAAAACATTCGTGTGGTCGAGAACCGAAGTGCAGAGTCGCGAGTCTTCGTCAACATTTTGGCCGGTCCCTGAGCGTTTCTTGCGAGTCAGGTATCGCGATGCGAGTGTCTCGAATGAAATTTCAGGCTCGCCCGGCTGAAACAAAATTCCGTATTTTCGGTATAATAAATGTTTGCCGAAGCAGCGTCGAAAAGGGGAGAGTCGAGGCATCTCGCACGACCCTGGACCCGCGACGAGAGAAGAGAGACACGCTCACGCGGATGCCCGCGCAACGAAAAAGGAAACGGATATCGAGGAGAAAAGTATTTCATCCTTCTTTCAAGGCTCTCCCTGCCGGATCCTTGCCAAGTCTGGTCTGGACCGGGTATTACCTCCTTTGAATCTACCACGAACAAGGGTTGGTCTTTAAGATGCTCGCGGGGGTTAGGTTAGTAATTTGCGGATTATACGGCCAAGAGGAAGGCAACAGAGACCAACCCGCTGGAGAGAGGAGGATAGAGCGAGAGAGCTGGGAATTTCGGGTAGTGATAGAGGAGGCTGGCATTAAATGCTGAAGAGAGAAAAATCGAAAAGGAAGCATGGAAAAATTCGTGTCTTAAGGACAGGCTGGTTCTCGTAGTTCGCGCGCGACTTTCTTCAAATCATCCCCTATTCGATTCTTTTATCTTCTATTATTCCTTCATCGTATCGTTTCAATTCACTCCAACACTAAAGGTAGATGCCCCATTAGAGTTTTGGAAAATTATTTTCATTTTTGTAGTCCCATGAATTGCTTCAAATCATCTCCTATTTATTCTTTTATTTTTTATTATTCTTTTGGTCGTATCATTTAAATTTACTGTGCGAAGACAAAGCAGGTACCTTGAAAAAAAATTATTTATTCTTGCTTACGTTTCCGAGAGTATTATTGAAGAATTGTTTTCAATTTACTACAATTTATTTCTAAAAAAACACAGAATTCTGTAATTCTCTAACGAAAGATCTCTTTAACAATAAGATGTAATATTGCAATTATGATGACATTTGATAGGTTTGTAGAAAGAATTTTAATAACTAGAATTAAGATTTTACAATTCTTCTGTATTATAATATTATGTTTTATTAATTATATTTATTTGAAGAAGAAATAAATGATTATTCAATTCCCATTTCCTATTTTTGTTGGAGACAATTTTTATTTTACATAAACATCTACCAAGAGTTTGGTTAAAAAGATTCTAACTTTTTATAAATTCTTCTAATATTTATACTATCTTTCACCTACTCATATCTGTGTTAAAAACATAAATTCACAATCTACTCATGAACCTTCAAAAAACGAATTTTTCATTCTCTAAATTATTATCCCATCACGCACCATTTAGATGCTATTCATCAAACTCGTAATTTGACTATGAACACTTTTACGTTACTGTTAAAAGCATTCACTGATCTTCTAGCAAACATATTTCAACTTGTCAGTTTGCTACAACTAAAATCCATTTATATGCAAAAGCTTAAAGGATGAAACAAGCACAAAGAATAGAAGAACTGAATTTACATTTCTACAGTTTACACAAGGTAATTATGCTCGATTAGCATTAATAATTTCAAGTACTGGTTTGTTAGATCTTCACATAATTTCACATTTTTTGTTGTAGTATTATTAAAATTGCAAAAATGCTTTCACTAGAAATTACAAGCACTTAACCATACCGAGCACAAAATTGTACACACATGCACATTTTTTAATAAAAATCACAAGACTGAGTTTATCTAAATTTTTTGCAATTTTCATAACAATACGTGAACGAAGAAATTCACTTAATAATTTCCAATGGAATCATCCTTGCAACTTTAATAATTACAATTAGACTGCGGATTTTATTATAAAACAATTTAAAAAATTTAGATACGTCAATAAATTATGCTCAACCACTTAGAATAATCAAAAAACGAAGATTCTTCTGTTTGGCTCCTGAAAATTTTTATTTTGCATAAAGATCCGCAGTCTAATTATAATAAAAAAAAAATGTAAAACCGGTGATGGTACGGTTAGTGTTAAATAAGTTTTTTCGTCCAAGCCCGAATGAACGTTGCCTCGTTATTTTAATCTAACAAAAAATTATACTAGTCACATTTCGTATTCAGACGGGGATGGAGTAATTACCAGGAAATTTGCAATTTTGCAGTAGTCCGGAGATAATAACGCTCGACTAGCATTAATGATTTAGTCGAATGGCGACGCGAGGTGACGCGAAAAAATAAGAAACCGAACGGTTCGGGTGATTTGCTTATTCAGGCGGGAAATGAGATTACTCGAGCCTACGCGTTTCCGTGGACACAATGTTTTATCATCAGAATGAACGTAGTTTCGTTTCAGTTCGAAGCGATCGTAAAAGAAGGCGGCCGTGGAAAGGGATGAAAGGGAACACGGTATTCCCACGTGAGAAACGGCAAAGGAGAACGAACGTAGATGACACAAATGAAGAGTCTTCTCGAGTGATAGTACACGCTCTCATCTGTAATTTTCTGTCTTCTTTTTCTCTAGCCGGGTTTCCTCCTTCGCCCTACCACGCCGCGCCGCGCCGTTTTCTGAGATCGTAATTCGGTTCATCGTCCGACGACTCGGCTCGCAGGCGGCAAATTTTCCGCAGGAACTTTTTCATTTCGACAGCTTTAGGAATCTGTCATTTAACCGAGCGGTGGGGAACATTGTGGGCACTCGTTTTCGCAGCAAATTATGCGCTGCCGCGCCCCTTCTCCTTTCTCACCCGCTTCCGCAATCAGCGACTTGTATCGGGCTGATTCCTCTTGTGATTAAAGAGAGACCAAGGAAGTACGTTCCTGCTCTTTCATCTTCTAATTGCCGTCCTCATTGAGATTTGGTAATTACCCCTCTCGCGTGCAATTGACTCGTCCGGGTGAAATTGAACATTTCTTTTCTGGGGAACGTTCTTGCTCACATTAACAACGCACAGCGGAACCTCGAGCATCCGAACTGAACAAGGGAATGCGAATTTTCGAATAATGGAACAGATATTTTGTTGCTGGGTTCAATCTTTATTGATTTCTACGGTAAATAGTGTTGCATGTTTGGAGTAATTTATTTAACGATGTTCTACTTTATTCAATTCATATTTTTTATTCCTTATACGTTAATCCTCATACGTTCATCAAGGTGAAAATTTATCCATTTATTATTTTTATATACTGTAAAATGCATTGATCCTTTTGTGTCTATGTTGTAAGATATATTTCTTTAAAATGTGACGTTATAAGTGAAACACAATTTGTTGATTTAACGTATAGAACAGAAATGGGTGAATTATTATCCTAGTCTCTTTTATGCAACTATTTTTGAGGAGCGTATGAGGGTTAAAATTGCAAGTGGATACCCGGGGGGTACCCAGTTATTGACATAAAAGTTAAAGAAGCTTGTTGGAGTAATGGAGACTCTAAATAGTAGAGGTATGGATAATCAAGGTCCTATTTAAATTTAATTTAGAATTTGGAAATTGTGAATTTGCAATTCTTGAATATACAATTTTTGATTTTGCAATTCGTTAATTCTGGAATTCGTGAATTTGGAATTCGTAAGTTTGGAATTCGTAAGTTTGGAATTCGTAAGTTTGGAATTCGTAACTTTGGAATTCGTTAATTTCAAATCCTTCAATTTCGAATTCGTTACTCTTGGAATTTGTTAATTTTGGAATTCGTAAATTTGGAATAATATTAAATATTCAAATCTGTGATAGTCACAAAAAAATATGTTGATGCTTTTACAAACGATTCAATTTGTGAATGATGGTCTTTACAACGAATCTAAGTGTATCATCGTACTATTTTTTTTTTAACGAAATCAGCATAGTTGGAATACAGAGATTTTTTCGAGAATCAAGTACTTTTTAAGTCCACTGCGCGTATCACAAGACACGTCCCTTACACAATGAATCGCTATTAATTATCATTCCAGCATGTAAACACGTTTTCCCGGTTCATCGCATGCCCATTTCGTGCTCCATAATTTCATTTGTCCGCAGTGACGCTAAGCACTTCCTATTAAGAAAGAAAAATCGGAATGCTTACGCAAGAGTCTAAACATTATTTCCCTCGGTAAACATTGTTCCCTCCGAGCGACAGAGGGGAGACCGTCCTTATCGGGCACTCAGGCAGTCGTAATACGCGTGTATGAACGAGGACAGGCCGCGAATAAACCGCAGAAATTTATCGCGTCGAGGTACACGGTGCCTTAATCATCCGTCGCGTGGCCACTAACGAAGAAGTTAATTGACTTAAAGGCTGAATTACTACGGGTTTGTTCGGAGTTAACAGCCGTCAGAAGTTCACTAGGGAAATTTATCCCCCGACCTTGTTCCGCCCGGGCGTTCTGGCTCCCTTTCCCGCGCGTTCCACCGCAAACACTGCCATCGCAGTCCCTTAAAACAAGAAAAAAATCATATTTTTCCGATTGCCAACGGTACACACATTTTGCGAAAATGTTTCAAACATAATACGAGTTTTAGGTTCCATTTCTCTTAACCCCTTTAAACAGAAACAAAATTCTGTTTTATTGCTGTCGATATATGGTACAATAAATATAAACTTCCTTGTTCTTTCAAGAAATTATATAAAATACAAGTGGTTGACACTAAACCTACCACAGGCCGGTCAAATGACCGGTTTCATATTTTTCATTGTGCAATTATTGAAATAATGTAGTCTTACGAGGAAATTGGTTCGACAAATTTTTTTATTCTAGCACATATCGAAATAAAAATTGCATAAGATCTAAATAAATGGAGTCATTTTTAGAAACTGAAACCTTTTAGTTGCTTTTAGTGCTCGGTAGGTTTATTGTTAAATATAAGTAGCTGCAAAGATTGGCTATTTTTCACATTTTTAGACACATTCTGATTTCTGACCTTGAACGTAATTTTGTTCACGCTTTCGTATGATATAAAAAACAGCATTCTATTAAAAAAATCGAAGGTCACTTCTAAAAGAAAGTATTGCAAACACTGACAAAATTACATACGCCATTACGTTGCTTGGAAAAACCATTTTTTCCCCTAATATTTATTACTTGCAAGAAAAATGTAAACTTTTTAAGTACACTACGCACGTTGCACCGATAATAATAAAAATTTTTTAAACAATATCAATGAAATTAGACGGGGTAAAGCCGAGATTTCTTGCAACGAAGCGCGGCCACCGATTTTTCCGAAGGATCTATAAGCGCTCCGGTAGATCGCGCGAAATAAAAATTGAGGCTTGCATTAGGTCGCAGCAGGAGCCAAGTAATTTCGTCGTCGGGATATTCCTTAGGCATTGTCGTGTAAATAGATCGCATTTAGAGGCACTCAGCTCTCAGCGAGAAGCCATTCCGAAACAGACGAAAAGCTGCGGGGTACATAGTGACATTACAGCAGGCTTTTCCTCGTGTTTCCTCCCCGTGCGAACGGATGACGCGGGGGAATAAGCCGACAGCGGCAATCGATTTTTTATTAACGAGAAGAAAGACCAAGGCGTTCGAGTAGAGCCTTTGAAGTGGCTACGTTGGATCGCGGCTGGAGTAATCGGAAAAATTAGGTTATTTCGATAATTCCATATATCGGAGACTCGCCACCCTTTCCCTGTGCCGGCGCGGCGCAGGTCATTTACTGCGAAATTATTGCCTGTTTTCCTGCCTCCTTCCGACGCGACGTCCGTGAAAGGCAACCACCGAACCAATTGAATAGGCACTGATTTATACCGGCTGCTTCATCTATCTGTCATTAGGCTTCTTTTTCTTTTTTTTCTTATTTCGACGATGAACAAATCGCTCGTTTACTATGTAACAATGACACAGGGAACGAAAATGTTATTGAGACTTCTAAATATCTGAAACATGGATATTGTTTAACTTTAAAACCACCATGTATTGTACAATTAGTGAATTTTAGCAGCAGATTTCAAGCTGAATAATACGGAACGTCGGTGAATCTAATTCTTTAATTAATTCTTTAATTATTCAGCTTTAAATCTGCTGTTCCGCACCTATACAGGCTACATTCAAAATTTGCCTATAATATCGTAACAAAGTGTTCATAAACACTTCCTATTCATACAAATTAAATAGAATTAATTATTTTAAATGTAAATTCTATAGAATTTTATTTTTAATAAATTTGTAGGGGAATTTATAGTAATAACTTCATAGAACATTTTTTTCTTATTTTCACTTGTAGATCATGCTCCCACAATCTTTCCGGAAAAGTAGGAAACACTCATCATGTTTGATTGTCTTTACTTTATCGGCCGGACGGCGAAATTCGTGCTTTCAATTATTCTCGAACAAAGTTGTCTCGCTGCAAGCGGAGCGTATCGAAACAATTTTGCGGCGGGCGGCGAATTAAAAAAGCTTGTTCAATTTCTGGCCTCGGTTAATTTGCGCCCCTCCCCCCCTCCTCGAATCATCCGCGGAAGAGAGCCGCGACAGATGTACCGGCGGCGCAGAAACAGCGGCCACAGCCCGCGAAATTAAAGTCGCCTTCCGCGGGTTTAATTAGAGTGTGTCGAAATATCGGAGAGCGGAACGTGCGGAATGATTGCGATCGATCCGCGAACCCGAAACAGTGACGCGTGCCGCGCATACTCGACAGATTTTCGATGTGGATTCCCCCGGAAAATGTGACCCCGCAACGAAAACGATTTATTTTAGAGGATTGATTTGCTTTTTCATTATGGCCTCGCCAATTTTTCATTACCGATCATGATTTCCGGGGGCCGCTCCATCGCGCTCTGTTTGCTTCCGGCCGATAGGTCGCAGTCAGCTTCGCTGATCACCGTAGACAACAAATGTTTACATAAATTTCAATGTTATTTATTCGCCGAGCCAGCGTATAGCAAATTGATTGGTCTCGTTATTTAAACTTTTATCTAGCGTTTATTGTTGGTGACAATTTTGCGTGAAATGGTACAGTATTTTATCGATAATTGTCCAAACCACGGGTCTGTGGTATATTCTACTATTCTTTGACTTTTTCCGAACGGTTTTTTATTGAATTAGTAGTGGTTCAGAAGGGACAATTATCGTTCAAACATTTGGGACAATTATCGATGAAATACTGTATTTTGAAATATGTAAATGTAATATTTTCAGCTACTCATTAAGTTGTATTGTATCAACATATTATTATATTGCATTGCTTATTGTATCTAACTGTTTATGTATTGTATATAATATATGTATAAACCGTATTTCGCGATTTTACACATTATATTTAGAAACCGTAAGGTTCCGCGATTTTACACAGCAGTGTTTTTAAACGAATTTAAAATAACAGCGATTAATAACGATGACGTAAAACCAATACGCGAAACAACGGACGTCTTTACATTCCGAAATTATGACAACAATCGAGGCGTCAAATGAAAAACATTTATTCTCATATTTTCAACGAATTTTTCACTAACATATTATCAATTTACTTTCTCATGTAAAATCCCTCCACGTTTATGCCATTTTGGGACACCCATTGTTCCTGTGAGACTTTTACGATACGGTAAAAAATTTTTTTAACCTTAAAATAAAGGGTCAAAGTTAATTTTGCGGTCAATTTTTTTAACAGATCTCCACCGATCCAGAGGTATAGAATCCCTCCACGGTGACATATAATTTTTATACACCCTGTACATCGCAAAACAAGAGCTGAACAGCGGTGTAGCTTACTTATCGACTGACCGTCAATTTAAACGACGCCACGCGATAGTTCGCAAGAAATTTCACGCTATGGTTGCGAGATAAAGTGTGCGAACCATTCGGGAAGTGGAATAGTGTGTACAAAGCGAGGGTTGATGGACGATGTAACACGCGCACACACCGGCTCGCGTTATTCGCTGTATGTGCCGGTACAAAGGGACGAGATCAAGGGCGAGAACATTTGCACGAAGTACCTACAAGATAGGGAGGAAGGACGAATCGTTTGACGGCGAAACGTTACTGACCCACTTCAGATACGAACTTTCGATCCTCCTCCGATTCGTCCTTTCAGCCCTTTCCATCTCTCCATTCCCAATCGACTCCATCGTCTCTTCGCACTATCGCATAGATCATAATCAAATCCTGCGGTCCGGTCGACCGCTAAAAGGATCGAGTATCGGAAGACAAGCCGATTATCCAGTTGGTTTCATTATTAATCGACCGGCGTGTGGAGCATTCCTCGGTCCTTGACTCTCTCGAGATTAACCTAACCCTTCCTCAGTCGACGGTTCCCTTTTCACTTGAAACGAAACTGGCGAGTAACGAAGATTAGGTGGAGCTACCAGTAGTTGAACAAGTTTTCAGAAAAACATCAGGTAATTAGAAGTTGGTCTTCCTCGTCGATTCTGACGACCTTGAAATACGTTGTCAAGGTCATAATTCTGAACAACTTTTCCCTATACACGTTACCGCCGCTTCGAGATGCTATATTGCTAATATTGTATTAAATTTTCTGTTTTGGATTTTCGTAATTTGGGAATAGGCGATCGCTCAACGTCGATATAATGTTAATGACCGTATAATGGCATTTTTCAATATGACGGCCGAAATCTTTCCGATTTTACTGTACTATTGTTCGCGTAGAAGCTTCTCTTCACTGATCAACTACTGGTACGTTCACCTATTTTGATGCACAAATTAATTTGTGTGTCTCACAAAAAATTAATTATAACTTCATTTTAAAATTAAATTTTGTGCCCACTATATTCATTGATACAAACAAGTATGTACTTTGATCATTAAACTATTAACTATAATCTATTCTTACAAGAGAAACTGCCGACCCCGTTATTAATTCGTATTTAACGACGCGTATAATCAAGGTTTGTCGAATTATATTAATGCAATAATAATGATCGAAATAATTAGCTTACCAGACGCTAATTATTGAACCTGTTGTGTATAACTTCCAGCAAGTTCACTGTTCACTCCCTTGAATGATAATGCATTGAAATTTGAGGCTGGCACGTTTTAACTTCATTATTAATTCGATTGGCAACGAAGCATGTAGATGATCCTGCAGAGCAATATAATCACGCTATTTTATACAGTAATTAGGATCGATGCAATTAAGTCCTCGGAATCTAGGTTTTATAATATTTGCAACGATAATTAATTCATTGGTTCTAGTTTTTAAATTGAGAAATAAAAGAATTCGTTCTAAACGAAACTCTATAGTTTTTTATGTTTTCGCTAGATTGTAGATTTTTCGTATTTGTGATAAACATTATAGATGAAGTACAACACTGCGAGGACATTAGAAAATTTTTATCACAGTTTGCCTGACCTGTTAAAATTGTTAAAAGAAAAAGTTCGTATCTATTTAATTTCTGTTTTCTGTAATTGACATAGAAATTTTTGTATTGCATAAAACCTGCAATGTAATTATAATTCATAGAAAAGAATTAACAATACAATTTAAAAAATTCAAAATTTAATGTCATAAGGTTTATATTACGCTATCAAAAAATGTGTACAAATATTGTTACATATTTTTTGATATGTAATTTGCAAATAATAAAATTTTAAACTATTCGGAGTATGACCACATTCCAAAATACGTTCGAGAATACATTGCAAACGAGTATACCATTTACATTAAAAAATTCAAAAGAATGTAAAGCAATGAAAATATATGAAACTAACTGCAATAATTGTTAATCCACTATACTATAAAGTGAAATTATGTCAATATCAGAACTGGAACTAAGATATAAAAAATGTTAATGTAATTTCGTTTTGCAGTTGTGCACCTGCATTTTTCACCTTTTATTATCGAAAAGATTTAAAATTTGTCCACATGTAATAAATTTTATTACCCGACAGCATGATCTTGTAGAATGTGTGTAGTAGAACCCGGGAGTCTTTTATACGATGAATGCGATCACAAAGCTTGAAATTCTACACGCGACGAACGTTCTCGACAAACTCCATCGTAAACAAAAAGTGTTTATATCTCGAACGGAAGCATTTCTGGATCTACGTTTATATGATCCTTCCTCATCCTCGAGACGACAGAAATATGTCCCTGAAGCCTGCGCACCTATTTCGCTTGCACCGCATATACACTACTGGAAATGTTTATTGCATCGCTCAAATATTTAGCATGCTAACTCTTATGCTTCATTTAGCTCTCGCGTGACGGATGATCTGGGACGAACGCAAAGTTATTCTGCTCGTGATATTGATTTGGCCACAGACTCCGTAGTCTCCATCTTTAAGATTGTATTTTTTACTAAAATAAATTGCAACGCTGAGAGCACACGTGACTATCTTTCTTTAAATGTTAATGTTAAAAGGTGTCTCATACAATTACCAGTGGATCTATGCAAAATAGAAATTTTCTATCAGAATTGCAACAAATTGCAGTTAAATAGAAATTTATTTTAATCATAAAACATCCGCAATTTTTTATGATATTTTCATTGTTAAATAGGAAGTGGTATCATTTGTTATTAATTTGATATTTTCATTGTTAAATGAGAAGTACCATTTCTTAATAATTTTAATAAACCCTAAAAACATCAAAAAATTCTTCCGAAGCTTACATTATTAACACTCAACCTACCATCACCGGGTCAAATGACCGTTCCCAAATTTTGTATTTTATAATGAAAAATGTAAAATGAAAACTGCCGCCTCCGCCTAATAATTTTAATAAATCCTCAAACCCGTAATTGGATGCTGAACGTATCATCGAACGAAATAATTTCTCGGAATAAATCCTGAGCATCAAGAATCTCGTCAAAGCAAGACACAGCGGCGAAGACCGTAAACCCTTTGCGCGTTAACTTCGAGCAAACACTATACACAAACTTCCCTCCACACACGGTTTCCTTAACCCGTCCACGGGGAAGCAGCGAGTCTCGCAAGAAAGGAAAATAGAACGAAAGAGTATCGCGAAACGCGCAGTTTATAAATCTTCCTACGCGTTCGGTCGGCTCTCTCGATCCCGCGTTCCGTGCATTCTACGGTCTCCCATCCGAAAGTGTATCGGCGCGTGCGCGCTCGCTCTCGCACGACACTTTCAATCCGTCTGAATAGCGAGAACGCGTTGTGTGCGAGCGACTCTCTTTCAGCGTAATTTTCCTCCATCGAAATTTTCCCCGAGCCCCGACGTCGGGGCGCACAGCGTCGCCGTCGCCGTCGTCGTCGTCGTCGGCGATCCGATTTTCTTACTTCACCGCGTGCACACAGGCTGACCGTCCGTTCGAGCGAAGATCGAAGATGGAGCGCCTTTGTGCGCGGATCCCAAAGCCTCCAGCCGTTCTATCTCTTTTGCCTATCTTTCTGCCGCGTTGCTTCTTCCGCCAATCTTTCCGCGGGAGTATCTTATTGCCGCACGCGGCGGCGGCGACGACGACGCTCGGCGTCGCGTCGTTTCCCGTCGGTTTATTTCACCGAATCAATTAAAAGGCCCAACGGGCGAGTCGAGGCGAGCCGTGCCCGGCTATACGCTGACTCAAACCACTAGCCAGCCGCCTACGGCTGCTGAATATTCAAAGCCGAAGTTCTCGGCCGCGGGTAATTATAACGACATTACCGTTACTTGTCCTCTCCCTTCGCTGGGACGGCGAGCGTAGTTGATATCGGCGAATTAACGCTCTACCACCCCCTCCACCCCTCCGCCATCCACGCCGCAGTAATATCTTTCAAAATATTAGACCCGCCGCTAAGTTCGGGGACAACTAGCAACGGTCCTCGCGAGACCCACTTGTTCCTTGATCGGGGACGACACCCTCCCGCTGCGGATTCGAACCTATCATGCCAATTGACAGCGGAGAGGGCCGCGAGTCCTTGGTTGTTTGCGATCGGTTGCTATGGACGCAATTATACACCGTGTGGTCCACGCTTAAACTACTTGAAAATCCTCTGCGAAGGGACAACCTGCGCGACTGAAGACCAGCTGCCTACTTGGAAAAGGACGAAGGCACGGTCAAGAGATAGCGTACCGAGATTTATAGTATTAATTATTAATTAATTTAATATAAATAGAAAGAAAGAAATACATCTTTATACTACTTATTTAGCAGACACACGGATAGATGAAATATTACTGGAAATACTCTTATCCCCATAATTCTTAATATAAATATAATTCTTAAATTTATAAAATAAATATTTACATAAAAAGGATTAATTAATCATAATATAATTGACAAAATTAATGATAATATAGGTATTAATATATAATAATTTAAATTAATTTTATCTAAATAAAATATTTCCTTATTTAATAACTTAATTACATCTCTTGCAAAATAATCTGCAATAAACGCCCTGCAACCAGAGTTGGGCAAAAAGTAATTTCAATTACAATTACAATTACTTACCAATTATTGTTATTTGAAAGTGCAGAAATAAAATTACAGACCTAACCCAGACCAATTATTGTTATTTATAATTGCAGAAATAAAATTACAATTACATGTAAAACTTATTATCAGACTGGCTGTATGACCGACTGAAAGTGTTAACGCTCCTCAAAAGTAGTCGCATAATAGGGTAATAATTCACCCATTTATGTTCAACACATTAAATCAACAAATTGTGTTTCATTTATAACGTCACATTTTAAAGAAATACATCTTACAACATAGACATAAAAGGATCAATGATTTTACAGTACAGTAAATTTTCACCCTGAGGAACGTATTTTATTAATAAAACACACCTCGCCAGGGGCGTAGCCAAGGATAGCCTGGCGGCTTCGCGAAACCTGTGAGCCGAATCGAGAAGTGCACGCTGACCCAGAGAATGCTCCTTCAGGGTCACGTGCGAATCGGTAGTTCGAACAAACAAGACCTCCCGTTTCTGTATGCGCGCTAAAAAATAATCGAATTAGAAGCGGCGATGGCGGGCAGAGGGTACCTCGTCAGCGACCCGAAAACCCGGCGTCATCTGTTGCTCGTGTGCGCCGCCAACAAGTGGTATAAGCCGAAATTTAAGGGGTCGAGAAAACTCGGCTTTCGCCCATCCCTTCGGCGTCCCACCATTTCCAACCCCCCCGGTTTCCAACCCCCCGAACCAACCCTTTCCCCAAGCCATCCCGACCTCCTTTCGAGCGGCACACACCGATTCCACGGGAATGGGTCTCACGCTTCCGGTCTTTAATTGTGTTCCGGAAAGAGAGCCGGCGAGATCCTCTCGGACTGGATATCCGGTCCGGTGTAATGACCTGCAAGGAGGAACAGCCGAGAAAAAAGAGAATTCCGGGGACGTCGATATCCTCCGCCCTCCATCCTCCGCGTGCTATCGTGTACCGGGCGCTTCATGGACGCGACGTGGCGCCTCCTTGGAATCGCGATCAGCCGACACGGCTCACGGAGTACTCTTCCGCATAATGCGTCCACCGCTAGAGGGTTAACAAGGTATTTCCATTCTAAGCGTCATCATTTCTTCGCGATTTCAGGAACTCCAGCTGTCTCGCTCGTGCGAACCCTGGAAAATTGATCAATTTTCAGGAGCCCTTCCCGAAACTGTCTCACGCTTTAGCAGGGGGACCGGAAAGTGATCAAAATTTTTATTTTTACATTTGTTTATTGAAACAATCTTAAACACTAAACATTAAATATTGATCGAACCTTGCGCCGAGAGCATTTCAATTTTGTATTAACCATCATACGATCGAGACTACAAGTAAACATTTAATCTTAAACACTAATCAACAAAATAATTCCCATCGATTTCTAACACGTTTTGCCAGCGTAAAGACAGTTAATATTATTATTCATTTATTGCAGTATTTATTACAGTATACAGGGTGGGCCATTTATCCTGGCCACCTGGAATATCTCAAAAACTAATACAAATAGAAATTTTAAATCAACGAAGGGCCGATACACCAGTCATATCCATTTTTAATTTTCAACATGTTTGCAAGGTTATTCCAAGGTCAAGTTTATTTTTTCAAATGGAAACGTATATATATAGATTATTTTACTGTACTGAAGTCAATATTATAAAAAGTAATGACTAAGAGGAAAATTGTTTCAAACAAAAGTTATCTGTTTGAAGTCGTAGATTAAGAATCTGATGAGAAATATAAATCTAATTTCTCTAACGAAAAATATATGTTTTCATTTGAAAAAATAAAGTTGAGACATTTTTTTATCCACAGATTGAAATGAAAATTGCACAAAATCTAAATAAACAGAACCTTTTCATTTTTATAAGCTGAAACATTTTAATCGCATTTAGTGTTAAAAATCGTTTATGTTTGACGATTAACAGGAAAATCAATCTCTTGTAACTGTATATTACTGAACAATTTTTATTTTATCAGTAATATTAAACTTTCATTGTGGTCTCTTAATCTTTGCTTAGAGTTTTAATTATTTATTTGAATAGAAAAGTAGTTTCACAAATTAATATTTTTACAGTATAAAATTGTTGACGGAATTAACCTTTCCCTTTGGACGTGATATTTCCCTTGATTTGCCGCAAGTTTAAATAACACACGCACAGAATTTCATAAAATTTTTTTTACGTTTTTTGACTGTTTCGTATTTTAAAAACGCGCACCGTTGTAACAAATTCGAACAGTTAACAACGCTCCGCTGTACAGGACATGAAATACACTGCGTACTTCTCGATATTTAGGTACACACAAATTTTCAAAGTTTTGTAGAGTACAAGCTTCGTGTACATGTAGATACAACGTAGTTCCAATTTTTATTTTTGATTCACGGAAACCAGCAGCGGAGGGAAAAAAATTTTTCCTGATACTTCCGTATACTTTTAAATTCTTCAATAAAAATTTAAATTTGCACAGTGCTGCGCGAGCTAATTGCAATAGCACGTGAAGGTATAAAAGCGTTCTGCTCGAATCGACATTTTCGTAGTCGGCCGACGTAGTATCTCAAAAACCAATCATCCGATTTTGTTAAATCCTTAAAAATATATTTTCAGCTTTGAGGCTTGAAAGTCAAACATCTTTATTTGCTGAATTCGAAAGGTTTCCTCTCCGATGGCGCAATTTTCGAATTTTTCTTTTTATTCTAGTTCGGATGATAGCCCCACTAATCCAGATTAAGAATGTTTATGGCTTTTTGGTTTTATACAACTGGAGCGGTCGTTATCGCGTTAGCTACAGAGCACAATTTGTTCGAGACGCCGCCGTAGAACTATCATAACTTCGGATAGAATCAATACTTTCTGATCTGTACGCCTGAAATACACATTCATAAATCTTTGTACGAGTTTTAAAAATTGTTCGTTCAACAATCTCCCGTCTAAAAGGATTCCAAATAGCAATAAACTAATTTATTAACTTGTTTGACTTTTTATTTTATTAAGAAATATTCATTTATATACAGCGGGTCCAAAAAGTATTTGAATTATTAATAAATTAATTTATCGTATCTAATTTTATTGACGTTTTTATTCTATTAAGAAATATGTAATTCCACAGAGTGGGTCCAAAATTATTTGAAAATGAAAAAAATGAATGATCCAATTTTTTTGACATTTTTATCTTATAAGAAATACTCAATTACATATAGTGAGTCCAAAATGTATTTGAACAATACATTTCTCATTCTCAAGAAATTTTCGATATTTGAACTGTGATAATTCCGTAAAAAAAGATAGTACTATAGTATACCTCGATTCATTTTAAAGCTTGAAGCCTCTACCTTCGCCGTGCATCATTCATTTTTTTCTGAAGTATTTTATTTTGTACAATTTCAAATACTTTTTGGAATGTACTGTACACACCACTACGGAGTGACATAACGAAATTTATAAAAGAGGAAGATAATAAATAACAATTTTAAACAAAAGAGGTAGTACGTACATTCTGTGCAATTTTACGAAATGGAAAATGCACGTATTAAATATGCAAAGAATAATAAACTTCGGATGCACCGCATCCTCTTTAAAATTCAATGGAGCGGCTACAAAAAATCGTATCGTGACGTTTGAGGGATGGATTTGACGGAGAAACTTCAATCTTTAAATCTGTGGTGGTTACAAGATGGCGGCCGCTGACAGATTTTCTTAAATATCGAGAGATTTAGCGTTCATGCCGAAAAAATAATACCGCTCCGACATAGCCAGGACATATACAAAGACGGTGGTGTGTATTTTTAGTTGATTACTTATTTATTTAACACGAAAAGTCTCTGGATTTAAAACAGCACCTCGCAGTTCCGACATTTTTCGCGACTGCCTCTCTTTCCCAGCAAAAACTGCAAAGACTGTACGTCGTCTATGAAGACACTAAATTTATTTATCAGTAACTCTGGCAACAGGCTATCTCGTGACGTCACGCTGCCGAATATTACAAATAACTCCAGGACAGCGTAAAAATCGGCAGGAAGTCGATCAGGAAGTTTAATCAGCTTCGTCTATCGACCGTTCGCGCGACTGTAGCGTGACGATCAACTCCGTCAAGGTCAAATCCACTCGCGAACGACGTAGCTAATTTTGTACGAAAATACTGAACCAATTCAAAATATTTTTTTTGTATAACTAATTTGTTCGTCTTTCCACATTAACTGAAAATTCACCTTTGATGCGACATCGACGTTCCGGCGAGTTTATTGTTAATTGCGTCTAACAATCTGAATAATCCGGCGTCGCGTTAATGCCGGTCGGACAGAAATAATGGCCGCCTCTATCAATTTGCAACGGGACGCAAAATTGTTCGGGGCCGGGGGAGGGGGGAAAAAATGGCGCCGGTGTAATGCGATGAACGTCGGTAATCGAGTCCGGTGATCAGGCACGAATCATCCACGAAAAGGACCGATCGATTCGGTGTCCGCGATCGCTCGGCGTCTCGCGCGCAACATTCGACCGCGTTAATCATAACGTCACAAGCATCCATCCCGACAGACTGACAAAGCACGTACAGGCGCGTCCACGCGTGCTTAATGAATCCCCTTGTGCTCGATGTGTCCGGGCGAAACGCGCGGAAAACATACGGCAACGCGGCCGTACACGCGGAAAGAGACGCGGCTGCTGCTGGCATCTACTCGTCGGCTGCGGCCAGGACACTTTATGGTGTCGTGAAATAGTTATTAGGCGAGGATTGTTTCTGCGGGCCGAAACGTTTCATCTATCCGTCGCTGCGATTTATTTCGCGGTTATCGGCGATCCGAACTTTCTTGCGTTAGCTGCCGGAAAAAGGTCTCCTGGATTTAATCGAAGTCGATCGTCGATTATTCCATAAACGCACGATTCGATAAACGTCAGCGTCGATGGTACACAGTCTTGAGAACTCACTCTTTGAGAACTAATGAAATTGATACTTCAATCAAATTCTCAACTTGTTCAAATCGGACAAAAATAATTTAGTCTTTTTGAGATGGTAACACTAAACCTATCACTGCCTGTCAAATGACCGGTTTTATATTTTTCATTCACTTTGAGAACTAAAAGACGTCTTAGAGACGTTTTAAAGACGTATCGTTTCCGAACAAAAGTCGGAAGCTGTTGGAGACGTCTTTGAGACGTCTGGATGTCCAACAACAGACGTCTTTAAGACGCCTTTGTGCAATTTGGGTAGAGTCTTGTCATTTTTATAAGCTGAAACTAGTTTTAATCGCTTTTAGAGCTCGGTAGGTTTAGTGTTAGAGGGATTAGTCGATAATGTGCAGAAATTGTTTTTTATATTGCTACTGCTTGGAATTTGTAAGAAAAATGTGAAGGTCAGTATTTTCAACTGTTCTGTCTGTGCCTATAATGAAAATTGAAAATATACATTAAAATACATTGAAAATTGAAATTTACATTATTTAGAGAATTGTTGACGATAAACAGTGACAGATAAAGCTGGAGAAAATGTTATAAGACAATAAAAACTCTCTTAATTGTGAAAAATGATTAGATGTCCATGAATTTGAAGTAATATTTTACTATATCTGTCATTACGTTAAAATATTTTAACAAAAATATAAAATTCCACCGGACTTTAGGAAAATAAATGTATGAGCAAAAATAAATCTTAAATTTGATTAGACTCTTGCCAATTATGTAAAGGTGTATTTTTTAATCGGTTTTCAGATAGTAATTTTATGGCTGACTGTTCGGTAAATCGTCTGAAACGAATATCAAATATTCGTGTTTACATGCATTTTTTCTGTACACCGAGAAAGCCGAAATAAAAATTCTACGATCCGCGGTTACGCACTGTTTGGATCTTTCGGAGTCTAAAAGCCTCGCCACCTATTTTCCCGACATTTTCCAACCGAGTACTGTAAGTTCCATTCATTTAATAACGAACCAACTGAACGCTTAGTAACAATGCACACGAAGTAAGTACTCCATGCTGTATTATGAATGTATGCATGGTCTGGTAATTCGATATGCTTGCATAATGACTGCAACGTTATGCAACATTTCCGTCTAATGGGTTGCACGGAAAATAAGTACAATGTAGGAGAAAAGAACTTTGTTCTTGTTTAATACAATATTGCTGACCTTTTAACGCTACAAACGCTGAAAATGCGGTTTCGAAAATGTGTTATGTGAAAAATTGTCTCATAATTCATGCATTGATTCTACGTACAATCAGGTCATAGAGATTCTTCGTTATCCTGGAATTACACACGGTAATTATAGAGTATTCAATGTCCAACAATTTTTCATGTTGTTCAAATAAATTGGTACAAAAGCGTGTCACCAACATGATATCGAATGCTTAGATTGAGGCTGGTAATAAACATTCTGGTGTTTTATTTATAAAGGAGTTTCGTCGGTAATTACCGAATAAATTAATTTACTCGTTTATTGTTGTCGTATATATTATAATAATTGTGTGACTACACAGACTGAACTCTCAACATTTTTCTAACAAATCAAAAAACATTTATATAACCATTTCATAATTTTATTGTTAATATTTTTATTGTTATTGATATTCAAAAGAAATTAATCTCTTCATTGTCAAAGTTTTAATAATTCGAACGTGTACGTACATTGCAAGAAATTTTACTCGCAAGGATTCATTGCAAAAATTAATTCTCCACTGTCAAAATTGTTTTAACAGTTACGAGCTAATATGTCAGCATAAAAATGTGAGTCCCATACAGATTACTATAAGAAATCATGCTTAGAACGATTTATCGTTAAATATTAAATTTCGACATGATGTTCCGCTGTAATTTTAATTACAATACCTCCGTTTACAAAGTTCCGACGCGAACAATATGGGAGCATGGGAATGCGTCGTAAACGTCTGAATTCGTACAATAGACAGAATTTATCGCGGCCAAAAATGATAAAAATCCGCGCTGGTACGGATTTGTGTAGCAATACGCTTATTGATCGAGCTAGAATGCTCCATAATAGTGACAAATATTCGCAGGGACTGTTCCAAGAATCGGCCTCGTGTCCTGTTTAAATTTGGACGAAGCGTATTAACAACGAGTTGCGAAGTCAGTTCGAGTGCCCAGCAAGTGGAACACGCCCGGTCGAATAATTCAATTTTCTGCAATGTTCGTACGTTTAATTAGTCGAAAGTTGAAATATTGGATTGTTGAATGAGTTCCCAGCAATTTTGACGTTGAACTTCTCCCTCGGCAACAATAATCGTTAATTTTATAATGCATTTCGTATGACCAAATTCCTTTGTTTATTTATCAAATTGCTGTCAGCGAAATTGGTAGAACTGGGAAAATCGTTTTGGCGCGGCCAAGCGGTGTTTTTTAGAGACCCTAATCTGACGGACAGTAATTATAAATGTGTAAGGAGCCTGGAATATCTACTTTAATTATTATCTCTATATGTATTTACATTACTGCAATCAAAAACACTAAAACTAAAATTTTATTTTCAATCTAATAAGATTTTAAAGTCACTATTTTATTTTTTCTATTCTTTTTTATATGTTCATAAAAGCCCACAGTATCTTCACTATAAATGCTTTTTTCAGCTTTATTCAGCTTTAATATAAAAATTATTATTCTGCAGTTATTTCGGTGAAAATATTAACAATGAATTTTGACTAGATTTTTGGAACAAAAAATGAAATGGAGTAATATTGATAATTATGAATATAAATGTGAATTGAGCAGACATAAACAATAGGTACTGCATTTTATAAACCAGTATGGACACTGATTGCTTTAAGTTTATCATTAGTAAATTTTATTTTATCACGTTCAAAATCTTATTGTTTATAATTTTTCTATTAAGTGCACAATTGAAAATGTGAGGAAGTAATAAAAAAGAAGCTAAAGATTCGAAATTCTGTATATTACAAGAATTATATTAGGCAGTCTGACCATTCGCTGACTCATTCCACTTAACACTGATAAACTTCATTCCCTGCTTTTCAAGTATTGAGAAAGTCTCTGTGAAATTGTTTCTCGTCAAAAACTAATAAAATTAAAATAAACGTAATATTTGTTATTGCACCATGGCGACGAAACATTGCCCAAAAATTGTTGTCGTCAGCTATTGCGTCAGCTCCGATAAATTTGGGAGTGTTACATCATTGCCTTTCGCAGATATTGATTCTGTTATACAGTATGACCCTTTATTGAAGTTATTCCAAGTGTTACACTGCTGTCTTCAACTATCAGTAGCATTTGCAAACTTTTTCCCTTTTCTGATAATTATTTGGCAGATTTTATTCCGTATATAAATTCAGAATATAATAGAGCAATTTATTAAACAGAAATAATTCAATTATCAATGACATCATTAAAGTTGTACTCATAAATTATCAATGACATCATTAAAGTTGTACTCGTTAATTGCCGGAAAACTGACTAATTAAATAACGGTTTTGATACGATGCTCTAATATTTCACGTTGCATGACCTTGGATGTCATTGTACATATAAGTGAATTTGAAAAAACCGTAGCATTCCATTTAAAAAACTGAAGGTCACCTTCGTTTCTGAAAAAATAGTGCAAATATAAAAAATTTACGTAGGTTATCAATAAAATATACTGCAAGCTCTTCTATTTAGTTTTTTAAACACTGCTTCTATTTATCAGTAACATTATATTACATTATAAAAATTATTATATATTTATAAATATTCCATCGAGACGAAGTAGTTCTCTCGGTAATTTATTTTTCGATTGGCAATATTGCTGAGGTGCTGAAAGCTCAATTAAAATCCGTACGAAAAATGAAGGACTGTGCGGATGGTGTTCGGTGGTCAGTCGAACGAAGACACCCCATAACAGTACGAAATAATCATAGACGAAGTGCTTCAGGAGATATCGGTGAGGGGGTTGTTGGAGATCAGTCGTTCGAAGAATTGGAAGAAGAGGCGCGAATGGCGTGGGGAGGAGCAAGGGGTTCAGGATGATCGAATGAAAGGGAAGAGGGATGAAGATGGTCGCGTGAACAGGCGTGGAGGGTAAGGGATGTTTCTGTTAGCGATGGGATCAAACCTGGTTCAAACGGTGTCGATGGATTTCTGATAATTCGCCACTCAAGTTAGGTGACTAATTTTGTCAAATGCAACGCAAATGTTGAAATTAATCTGTAATATATAATCCGTGGTTCTTTGTGTAAATATCAATTTTTATAGATCGCTAGAAAATTTTTTGCAGTAGAAATAGAATAAAAATGTCATTAATATTTGTTAACTATTTACCGGATATGAAACGCTTCTGATTTATATCGAGTCTTCCTTTAAAAATAATTTAACAGTAATTTCAATTGTGAAATCACTCTCTAGTATTTTTTAATTGAAGGTTGATTCGTTCAAACTTGCACCATGTCTATGCAAGCAAGTCAGTGCAAAATTAACCGAGAGTACTATCAATCAGTAGAAGCACAAATGAATTAGTGAAAAAATAATTCAAGCCTTGGCAATCTTGATTAAAACCTTTCCTGCCACCGTCATAGATATACAACGTCCACAATCCCTCAGTCCACCGCTAATCAAATCAGTCGCACACACTCTGAAGTCAAAGTTGTACCGTGAATCACTGAGATAAAACAGAAAATAATAAAAAAATCGAAAGAATCGAAGCCTTTAATTGCATTAGGTACTTAGTACGCATTAAAATTATCGAAAGAAGGACACATTTACCTTCTGCTTCTGATAATCAACACGAAGGAATCTTCATTTTGCATAAAGACGCCAATCAGAATTCTAATCTAATTTAGAATTTAGTCGATAAAAGAAGTCGCACGCAATGAGACAATTTCAACGTCGACTGACGAGCGAGAAAGCAACCGCTCGCAGCGAGCAAATGTTAACAGATCCCGAGTAAAAAAGAAGAGAAAAAAAGAAAATCCGCAAACCGGCAGACGGCAGATCGATAGAAAATAGTGTCCAGGAATCCGGATCGGGCCCATCACTACCCACGTTGGACGAAAGGGCAAGAAGGAAGGAAGGGAAATGGGAACGTGGCGGCAGGTGGGGTGCAAAGGGGTTGGTGGACGGCGGTGTAAGGGGTGGGGTGAGGGGAGGGGAGAGTTAAGGCAGGAATTGCACGCGCAAGCGCCATTTTGCAAACATGACCAGCCATCTTGCGATGCGTACTGTTCCCGTGGCGGGGTAGGGGTACGAATATAACCGTTCTTGGTATCGAACAGCGCTTCAGTACCTACGGAGATAGAGACAGGCATAGAACGTCCTCCGACAGCTCCACGATCGCCTCACAGTTCGAAATTTCTTTTTCCCTTTGTTTTTTCTTTGCCTCGCCGACTGTTTTTGTCGGCCCTCTGCGTTTCATTCACGATTCCCCTCGCCTCTTTGCGTTTCATTCAAGTATCATGCGACCTCGCGAACAGTTCGGTGTGAAACGCGTCGCTTCGGCGTCTCTTAGCACGGGGATCGAAGAAGACGGGGACGTAATTTCAGAAAATTTTTGAATCGCCGTCGTGGCTCTTTCTCTCTCTTGCTTGCTTTATATCTCTCTCTCTCTCCTGCTCTTTATCTCGCATTAGTTCTTCGACTTTCGGCGAGGTCAGCACGCGTTCCCCGAAGATCTCTGGATCTGTCCATTCATCCTCGAGAATAACTGACACTTGCATCCTGTGTTTTGCCGTTTCGAAAAATTGATGATCCGCTGGAAGCGCGCTGCATAAGTCACACGTGGAGCAGACCGCTCGCTTCGTCCTTGTCTCCCGGCTGCGACTGATTCTTTATTCGTAACAGTGCTGGCTCCGACGCTCGATCGATCGTCCACGCGGATGGTACACGCGGAGCGATTCCGATTTTTCTTGCTGTTCCGAAGGATAAGTGTCGCGCTGCTCGCCGTGTTCTTGGAAAACGAGAGTCGCGCGCACGGTATCCTAATTTTGGTGGTATATATTGTTCAGCTTCGAGTACGAGCATGTAATTTGTTTTTTTTTTTTAATGAAGACTATCGATTCGAACAAAGGATTTTCATTCGATTTATAAAATAGCATTGCTTGGTTCAACATTCGCAGTGATTTGCCGGGAGGATCGAATGCTGAAAATAAATTCGTTTACTCGATACTCGCAGCACCATACTTTTTTTTTACTGTTGGTATAAACGTTGATTTTCGATTGAATATAAAAATACAGATGAGGAAATATTTCCAGTGATTCGCGCGTCAGAAAATATGTTAGAAACAACCTTATTTATTTAATGCTCATCATTCTCGCACGAACGATCAAATTTTTCGAATTGCTCCTGTTATTTGTGACAGAATTTAACAATTCAGGGATCATCACGTAATTCCCGTACGAATAATTTCTCCCATTTCCAATTTCGAAATATTTCCAGTGATTCGCGCGTCAGAAAATATGTTAGAAACAACCTTATTTATTTAATGCTCATCATTCTCGCACGAACGATCAAATTTTTCGAATTGCTCCTGTTATTTGTCACAGAATTTAACAATTCAGGGATCATCACGTAATTCCCGTACGAATAAGTTCTCCCATTTTCAATTTCGACACAGCGAACGTTGAAAACGTATTTTCGCACGGTTTAACGATTAAAAATAATCGTTATGGAAACGCTGCCACGCAGTCCGCCTCGAAAATAGGTCACCCGTGCAAGGATCTCCGCGAACGATGCAATTTTCACGGGGATATCGATCGCGAGCCTCGTTCCCAGTGTCCCCATGGATACGCTGGGATTTCGCGAATTACACAGAAATTTGCCGAGTGATGGTCGGTCGGTTGATCGTCGAAAGCGTTACGGGAGCGAGCGCTAAAAACCGGGTCGCGCACTTGGCGAAAAATCGATACGATACAGTGGACCGGGATTCTCGGTCTGACCACTGGTTGACGCATTTCACTTAATCTGTTGACGGCCGCACTTTTCAGTGGTCCGCCCTCCCCCTAGTGACACCGTCGTTTATGGTTGTTCCGTGTCAGGGGGGAACGTCCGAGAGCGATTTCGCAACAATTTCCGCGAGGATCTTCCCCGAGTCCCCATTAATTAGAACCGCTAAATCCGCTTGTCGCAAACAGAACGGACGTAATTACGTGAGTACTACGCGGTGTTTCGTCCATTGTCTTCGAGGCTATTCATCTTTCTGCGCGAACTTATCGAAAATATTTCGTGCGACGCATGGAATTCTAAATCGTAATTGTTGAATTTATTTTCAGCGCACAAATCTTTCGTGCAGGATCGTGCAATTATTTTTAAAAAAAGTGTTGTACCACCGACGCGTGACTTTCCGTGTGGAATTGTTTAAGGACGACGCATTGTTTAAAAAATTCTGGCCGCCCAGGCGCGACGCGAGGTCGGAGAACTTGATTCGAGTTCTCTACCTGTTGCACGCTGCTTTCGTAGGAAATTACCTTACCGACATATTGAACATTGTCATTTCTGTCCATAGACGATAATCCTGTTCGGAGAGGCGTCGTCCCGGATTACAACGGTTATCGGACTTTTTGCCGTGCGTTTGATCGTCGACGCCTTCATATTTACGCCGCGACGATACTCGCGAGCGCTTCTTCTGTGATTTCGTACCTACGCTCGTGTCCGACAGGAATCGATTCAATCGAGAAACACCGAATGAATCACGTTCAATTCGATTCGTGTGTCCGGAACGTTTGTGACCATGTGTGCTGGAAATTATTGAGGATGTGTTACAGGGAGATTGAAAATTTAAAATCGCGGTTGGAAGTTCATTAACAAAATTTACGAAAATTGAAGAAAACTGGAAATATTTCGAAAATACGTCGCTTCAAAATGGCGATTTTCATTTCAGCAGTGACGAAATTACGAGGGAGGTTTCGTAGATTAATGAATACATTTGTTCACGTTAAATCTAAAAAAAATTAAAAACAAGTTTATGTTTAGCACTTTTACTACCAACTTTGCGAAACTAATGCAGCTCACAAAAATTTTGATTGTTTCTCAAGCTTTATTCTAAAAAATGACGAAACGTATAGTATTAACAAATTGTTATAAAGTCTCGACGAATATCTACAATTAGTTGCAGACTCCAAATTTCAAAGACGTACGAGTGAACATTAATTGTTAATTTTGTTGTTTCTCAAAGTTTACTCTTAAAAAATATTTCCAATTAGTTATTAGGCTCACACTAAACTTTAACACGTATCAATGAACATTTTTCCTTATTCGTCAAACTCATACGTTCATCAATTAGTTATTATATACTCATCAATAAATTATTACATATTCATTACATATTCATTCATTATAAATTATTATACATATATTCAAATAAGTCATTGATCCACAAAGTAAATATCTTGTTACGAA
The DNA here is from genome assembly GCA_028454225.1 of Lasioglossum leucozonium. Classification (NCBI taxonomy): domain Eukaryota; kingdom Metazoa; phylum Arthropoda; class Insecta; order Hymenoptera; family Halictidae; genus Lasioglossum; species Lasioglossum leucozonium. Next base: position 9,603,526 of record CM052222.1, on the reverse strand, counting down.
AAGCAACGTACAAAACATGTTCTAGTCGATAAACTACGAATAAATACCAACTGTTTTATAAAAATAAACAATTTCTGAAGACTGACCAACATTTTTCAGATAACTTCGGAATCACACATTTGATTATTCACAACTCGATCCAAGCTCATCAAAATCTGATTTATAATTCACATTTTGCATATGTTTAATTGGTTCGAGTAGTCATGGGAGTTTGTTAAACGTTCACGTTAGGCGATGAAACAGATGCATTCACTGTAGTCGCAGAAGAGCCATAGGGAATCGTTCGTTCTTCCATTTCTTTAATCAATGTCGTCGGATCAGTGGCGGGGCTCGCACCATTTTGTTTCACTCGTTTCGACCCGATAAACGTGCATCGCGTCAAGAAAATTAATTCTGCCTCTTAGAAGGATACTAAGTGTCTACCTGTTGCACTAAGAGACGAGACGAGGTCTCGATCGTTTTTGGAGAATCGCGGCGGTGTAAGTGGGCATGGTGAGCAGAGAGATAGACGGAGATGAAGAAGAAAAATAAACGGAAAGAGAGAGAGAGAGGGGGGGAGGTATAGAGAAACAGTGTAAGGAAGAGCGCGACAGCACTTGGCGAATGAAAAATTTTACGCGTCTACGCGTAGGAAGAAACCTTCTTATACGTCGGCGGGTTCGCAACTTGTTGCTGGTCGCACCGAGATCTCTCGACTTCTCGATTTCCGGTGCCGCCGCTTGCCCAGGTAAGCAGTCAATCTTCAAATGAAAAACTTTCTCGCACGGTTCGCCTGAAAGCAGCCGCTTTTACAAACTGTCTGAAAAATATTTCACTTGACATGATCCCGAGATCATTTAAAATAACTTTCTCCTTTGCGAAAATGGGCTCCGTTGAGCAGTTATTCGCGAGAAACGCGGACCAATCAGAGCGCCGCTACAGCGGACGTTGTCATTGGTCGAGCCGGAATCCGTCCGCCGGAGCTGCGCTCTGATTCGTCCGTGATTTTCGTTGATAACTCCTCAACGAAGCTGCGGAGAACATTTTCGCGAAGGAAAAAGTTAATTAAAATGATCCCAGGATTAACAACTTTCAAGGAAGTACATTTTTGGGGCACCCTGTACCAAGGGGTCGCTAATTGATGGTATAACAAAAAATAGGGAACAATAAGTCGAAAACGTGGAATATAATTTTTTGAGACGGGGCTTTGATTCGTTTTCGAGAAAATTGACTTTGAAAAGCAAGTTTGCGTGACTTACATTTTTAAGTAGAATCGGTAGGCCATGAACAGACGCGTCAGACGATTCGACAGCACGCGTGCTCGCCGAATTATCAAATTCGATTTTCTCGAAACCAAAGTCTTTTATTAAAAAATATGATTTGACATTTTCGATTCATTTTTTATATTGGTCACACTTTGTAGATCGTACCACCAGTTAACGATCACTCCGTATATTCAGTTGAGATGATTAAACTGCGGATTTTATGCATTTGTAATAAAAATAAGTGGATTTTCATGAAAAATGATTGATTGTGTTTTATTATGCGGGCACTTGTCATAATAAAACTCGAACAGAATCTAGATGAGTCGATATTTATTGTTCGTTACAGTCGTTTAAAGTTTAGAAAATAAAATTGTTTTCGATTTATTCAAATTACTGAGAAAAGAAATAAATGTATATCTAGATTCCAGTATCTGGAAACTAATGCAGACAATTTTCATTTTGCATAAAAATCCACAGTTTAGTGATGCTATTGTAACGCAGATCGAAAGAATTATGGAACTTTTTAATAGGTTCTATTTAAAACATGGAGGGTGAAACTTTTCCAAAAAAATGTTCTCATATTATAAGTTTCAATGAGGGCAGATGAAAAAAGTTGGCGAAACTAAAAGTTTCAGTTCGAATAGAATTTATGAAGTATACAAATATTAATTTTTCGGTAACAGGGACGGATATTTCACACATGAATATTAATAACATTCTCAAACACCATAGGAAATAATGAATACTAATCAACGAACAATACTGACATAATATTGAATTATTTTCATAGTTAAATTAGCAAAAGTGCCTTTGTCACAATGGTATAGCATTCCATTTCCCTTGGTTCCAAAAATATTTGCGAGATTTTTGTTCATTGGTTTATTTGATAATTTTTTTTTACCCATTGAACGTAAGAGACGCAAACAAAAAAGAACGTGTCAAACACTTTTCAATGCTTTAAACGTGTGCAAAATTTCATTAAACCCTGCGCATGACATCCAATGATAATATTCTAGAATATTTCGTTTATAAATATTGCGCTATAAACAGAATATCGCAGCTTATTCTGTACCAACAAGACCGCAAATAAATGTTCTGACCATATGAAACGAGAAAATATGGATAAATATCACATGCAAAAATGAGTTATTTCCCATTAACGTCGCACAATCAATTCCGCTGTGCAAATGAAATTACTCGTCCGCCGTTTCCGAAAATTAATATTTTTTTTTATGCATAAAGAGATATGTTACATAATTTCTCATGGAAACATTTTATAGTTTCAATAATAGAAAGAGGAAAAAACTGAAACAGGTCATTTCAACCCATCTGGTCGTTACAGTGTTAACCCCCTGACAGCGGATTCTGGGTCCATTTTGACCCAGAATATCGAAATCATTACGCAAAAGTAAATCGAGAATAAGAGAATAAAATTTTTCGGTTTGATGCCTCATTTTCGAAAAAATATGAAGGTGCGCGTGCTGCAGTATGTGCAGTCAGTAGAATAGGTTGGTCATGGTCAGACGCGTCAGACGATTCCCATCTAATAGCACGCGTGTTAGCTCGCATTTTAAAAGTCGATTTTCTCGAAAACAGAGCCTCGTAGAAAAAATTTTATTCCACACTTTCGACTTGTTTCACCACGTGTTACCGGCCAGGCTGTAGTAGTTCGCGTTGAAAATTCGTTTCTCCGCTGCGCGTGGCCCGTATCGGCTAGACCGTGCGACGGAGGGCTGCTTGTTCGTACATTTTATAAAAGGCTAGGGTGACGGAATGACGGTGGAAAAATTTGAAATATCCGTCCGCCTGAGTTATGCGCGTCGAGCGGACTCACCTGTTGCGCGTTAATTCGACGCCAGGGAAAGTAGACGTGCTGCGAAGAGAGAGAGCGAGAGAGAGAGAGAGAGAGGGTGGAGGGGATGGAGAAAAAAGAAGATCGCCTCGCTTCTTTCCTGCAACATTTAAACAATTCTTTTCGACGCGACCATACACGACCTGTTGCGCCGTTAATTTAATGAAAAATTCAGCCAGCCACGGTGTCGCGCCGCGCCGTGGAATTTCATGGCGGACGTGCAAAGGACATCTTCAGGAATGCCTTTCAGACAGACCTCGCTCTCTCATCGACTCGAGACCCCGAGGCGCGCTGAAAGATAGACGACTTCGTGAAATGAAGTTCGGAGTTGGGTGATGCTCCGCTGCCAACCCCCCTACGACGACGCGCTGCCTTGCCTCATAATTTGATTTCAAGTTCCCGTCTAATTAACGCGAGACCCGTTGAAAATTTTATCTTTTTTCGCCGCTTCTGTTTCGCCTCTCTCTCTCTCTCTGCTCGAGCGTTATTTATCGCCAATCTGATCGACGGTGTTTGCTCTCTCTCTCTCTCCCTCTCTTGTCGTGGCGTAGCACCTTGTTTGTGAACCATTAGATAGGCAAATCGAAGATTATAATTAGACAGCGGATTTTATGCATTTATGGGAAAAATGAGTAAGGTGTAATTTAAAATAGTAAAACCATTACAAGAATTTAAAGGTACTGTTATATTAAAATAACTAAGCAGCCATATTTCCCATATAATATTCACAGAATAAAATGTATAAGTACAATTAACAATTTTTGGATAATAAAATTGACTTAATAGCTGCCGATTCTCTTTCCTACATAAGAATGTTAATTAATTCACTGTACGAGAGCACAGGTTTCGTAAACCGTGTATTGATTCAACAAATATGAAACAGGCAAGCAACGGTGAACAATTAAAATCGTATTAATGTAATGAATCATTTTTGATCGCAGACGCTGAAATGAGCCGAATCATTTCCATGACGGTGATTCCGCAATTGTTGTCGATCGATCAACACCTCTCCACGGTATTCCTGAACCTGGCAATTGTCAAACAACAAAAGCTCTCAGCGAGCTTACAATACCAGGACGTTTCTGTGACAGCGGCTGTCTCGGTGAGTCAGAACTAATTTTCAATCCCTAATTATAGCAGCACAATGGATGACTAATATCAAATTCGGATATACACGGTGTCCAATGCAACTGTCGCCATAATTTTTCGTGTATTTCCGGTAGCCAGACGAAAAAATGTTTGCAACAAAATCAATTAAAAAATTGATTAGAAAAAATTCAAAAATTATTTTCATTTTTTTAAGGGGCTTTACATATTTTTAATACATAATATTCTAATGGTATACAATAGTATACAATGACCTTGACATGACCTTAACAGTAAGGCAGGCTTGAGTTATATTTTTCAAAAAAGCTGAAGCCTGTTTTACTGTTACGACCTTACTGTGAAGGTCATGTCAAGGTCATAGTATACCAGGCTGTTTTTAATGAATAAATTTTTTCTTTGAATTTTTTTCTACTGCATTATGTAGCAGACCAGGAACCAATTAATTTTGTTCGAAACATTTTTTCATCTGGCTACTGAAAGTGTCTGAAAAATTCTAATCGATTTTTTTGTGACGTTATAAGAAGCGAATTATTATAAACCGAGCGATATAAAGCACCAGTAATCAAAAGTTTGCAATAAATGTGTCAATTTTAACCGCTAAAAGACCGGTGCGGCGGGTTCTTTCTATGAGCGTTTAGATTTATAGTCTTGCTCACAATTTATCTACTTCACCGGCGAAGTATCGTATAAGGATATAAACGGTTCAGTTATAAATCGCTGTCCATTTGTGGCTTGAAATTGCATACCATAGAACGTAACACTCCAGACGGAGAGAACAAAAGTTAATGAAACGATTTATCTTTTCATTACTCTCACTTTAAAGAATCAAAATGTCAATTAAAAACCAAAAGAATAATCTGGAATTATTGCGAGTCGACTACAAAGTATTCTCATTTTTCGACCCAATAATGGCACTGCGTACAAAAGTAAATATAATGAACAAATGACCGTTTATCATACCAACAGGAATTACAGGAATTAAAAAATATTTGTATATTATTTTCGACTTATTAAAAATGTTTCTATATTATTTTCGACTTATAAAAATATTCCTATATTATTTTCGACTTATAAAAATATTTTTGTATTATTATCGACTTATAAAAATATTTCTATATCATTTTTGACTTATTAAAATGATTCAAAGATTGGATCTCAATATCAATACAAGTATTAAAAGCAATAATTCAAAGTTGACCCATACCAACTCAAATAATAAAAGAGATTAAGAAATTCGAAAAGAATCTTGTGCAGAACTTCGTTTCTTGGCAAATGCTCGGACGACTATCGAATACAGCGCAAAGTCTCTTGGCAAATGTTAAAGTGGCTGCCGATATTTGCTGCTTTAGCGTATCTTGGTAGCGTGTTCAGCGATACGCTGCCAAGCAGGATACTTCCGTTCGCCTTCTTCCCGAATAGGTAAATTAACCGGCAACCAAATTCTGCCAGACCACTCGAGCAACACAGCAAAACGACATAACTCTGGTTCGGTGCTTGGGCTAGAAAACAAAACTCTATCGACCCCGTTCAAAAGAGGCTCAAACCAATTTGAAGCCGGCTCGGTTTTATCTGAGGCCAGGTCGGTAGGCATCGCGGCGGAGCTACCGCAGGAATTTAATTTAACGAGCAATTTTTCCATCGACCTCAGCAACGAGGAGAATAAAGTTTCGGGAAGAAAAAGCTTGCCAGAGGCATCCGCGTTGCTATCGACCCGCGCCCGGCCGTTTTCGGTCCCGTGATTCGCGTTACTTGCCGATCTTGGGACTGTTGCTCCACCGAATCCGAATTAGACTCAACTTCATTTCTCTTCTTTAACTGTGCGATGATCTTCGCGCAGTTACTCCCAGGTCACTACTACCAGACCTCCAAAATAACAGTTACTTTCAAAATGTTTTCGGAAAATGTCGAACCACTATTACCACCTGAGGTCCAAAATAACAATTATTTTTAAAATGTTTGTCTGAAGAAGTCAAACCTATTACTTGAGGTCCAAAATAACAATTTTTAAAATGTTTTCGAAAAAAGCCGAACCACTATTACTGCCAGAAGTCCAAAATGACCATTTTAGAATGTTTTTGGAAAAAGTCAGACCGCTATTACTACTAGAAGTTTCAAATGGCCATTTTAAAATGTTTTTGGAAAAAGTCGAACCACCATTACTACCAGAGGTCCCAAGTAACGATTTTTAAAATGTTTTGGAAAAATCCAAACCACTATTACTACCGGAGGTCCAAAATGACAATTATTTTTAAAATGTTTGTCTGAAGAAGTCAAACCTATTACTACTTGAGGTCCAAAATAACAGTTTTTAAAATGTTTTCGAAAAAAGCCTTAAAAATACCTTAAAAAGGACTTATTTTAACAGAAACTGACTTTTTGATTGTAGATAATAATTTGAACTTTCATTTCCAGTTTCGAACAGCACGTTTCTAAAATTATTAATTTCATAGTCCCTTATGTCGTCTTTATTTTCGTGACATGTAACGATAATTATTAAAACTAATATTATTCTTGAATAAGTAAAAATAAATGACGAATAGTGTTCTATTACCATTGCCCGATATTTAATCAAATATAAATGAGGTCTCGTGTTCGGTGCCGTTATTCGACCCACACAAATCTGACAATGTCGTGACAATTAATTTGACTACGTAGAAGCTGAATAGCAACGATTTATTACAGTAATTGCTCTTGTAACCATCTCGTAAATTCTAACAAAATATCGTCGATTTTGTTTATTGTAAAACTATACGTATGCATCAACGTGTTCCCTGTCGCAATTTGTCTCGTTAACAATTATTGCGGGTACAATATTTTATTAAATGAAGATTCCATCGTTGTGAAATATGGACGAAATTTAGTAAGGAAATGTTGAAAGATTCGAGTTAAATAGTGATCGTCCATCCGGAGATGGCAGTGAGGAACTTCTAGGGACCACGTGACAACGCGGGCTACACGTCATCCGCTGTTGGCCGAATCGCTTGAGGGAAACGCGTCACGTGACCGGGAACCGTCGTAGAAGGGGAAGGTAGTGTGGGGACACAAATCTCAATCTGGCGACTCTGGGTTACGGTGCGCTCGATTATATCGATAATCGATTCTCTCGTCGGGCGGACGTACAGCGAGAAATAATTTTGGTTAGGTCTGGGTTAGGTACTTAATAGGGGTGGGCCTCCGAGTCTCGGGTAGGGTCTGGAACCCGAAAATTTATAACATTCGAGTACTCCTAGTACTTAACCGACCACCCCTAGTACTTAATGTAAAATTATTTGTGTTTTTCATTTCGTATAAAATTTTTTATCATCATATCGTCGTATAAAGTGATAAATACATTTCAATGTATGACAAGTGCTCTAACGAGCGAGGCTCCAGAACCAATTAGTCCATTCAAGCATACTCCATTGTACTTGAAGGACATGCGAAAATAATGATCGCGACCAAGAGTATAACAGTTCGAGCAGTGTGCATCAATTTTTTTGTATATACAGTCATCCTAAAATTATTCATTACACGTTTTCAAAGCAAATGTAGAAATTCTTGATATTCGTTTTATTCTAAAGATCTTCCCACTCGTGCAAAGAACTTGCGATTAATTGACTCATGTAATTAATAATATTCTGATGTTGTTTTTAAGGTACTGTACAGGAATACATTTTTATTTAACAGCTCCTTCGTGCAATTGAATATTTTTATTTCTAAGAAAATTGTTTGCATCAGCCAAATAGAAATTCCTTTAGTCCTTTTACGGAAAAGTGATACATTAATTTTCTTCAATATTTTTGGTCCGTCGTCTACTACTCTAAAATTTTCAGTCCGAACACGAAGAACAGAGAGCAGGATTTCGTGAAAGTCCATTGACATTATTTCGATTTTGTTCCGCCCCATCACTATTTCTGTTTGGTCATTAACGGGACTGAAGCGAGGCTCATTTACCATTAGCCGACTCAATGACATTATGGGGCGATGATGTAATTACAAGGAGGTCCACAAAGCGCGATTTTAGTGCGCAAGCATTATAGCGAGAATTTTGAAATTCTTTGAAAACTGTATTCAGAATATTATGTTGTAGTATGCCACTTTAATAAATTGTATCATTAATCGGAAGACTTTAAATATTTATGCGACTTCTAATTGCGAAAAATTATCCTCCAAAGCGATCGCTAAAATAGAAACTTATATTCTTCATAAAAAGTTTCAATATTACAAATTGTATGAAATTGAATTTCCTGAAATATTGTTTTCTTGCTCGACAACAATATTGTAAATGCATAAACCTCTGGAGCTTGTTATCAACACGCAGGATTCTCTATGAATAATATAAGTGTTTTCCAACAATTATAAAATACTGAATTTAATAATTATTAATAGATTAACTGCAGTTTTATTGCATTTTTAATTTGCTAATTTATGAATTTGTCTCATTTTATTGAATTTCACTGAACATATCTATCAATAATGAAACTGTTACATATTATATAATAATTATCGCAGAATTATAAGATTGTGTACCTAACAACAAATTAATTTTCTCCATTATGAATTCATTAAGCCTGTTTGATGAACGTTCTCTATTAAACAGAATACTACACGATTCAGAAACTAAAATGGAACAATATTGGATTTCGAATACCGTTATTAACGAAATTTCAAGAGAAACAGTGGCCTCAGAGGTTTCCATAATATCCCAAAATTAAAACACACTTCAAAGCCGCGAATATATTGAAAGTTCCGTAAGTCTAGAGTATTCCGGAAGTTCTGGGAGTCTTCAAAGCCCCGAATACTTCGTAAATATTATAAACTATGCGGATATTTAATCGTTTCAACTCTACTTAATCTCATTCTGATGATATTAAACAATTTACAGCCGTGAAGTTGAACACTCATTATTCTGAATGAACAGAGAATGTAACGGGAGCCTGTAATCGAATGAAAAATGATATCTTCTTATGCAGCTAGCAAAGTAGAATTGAGACAAATGATCGTAGCATTACCGTAGTTTCAAGAAATCCTAGACGCTGGGAGCGCCTCTCGCCTGTCAACAGAGATTCCGAATTTCGTGACTAATAGAATAGAAAATCTTTTAGGAGAATCATTATAATTAATTGTATTTTTTAATTCTTTTAAACATAATCTACCCTAAACTTGAAAATGGCAGAAGTCGATAATCAAACTAGTTGCTGAGAATGTACTAATAATAATTAATAGTGTAATTCTTCGTGGCAGCATTGTTGAAGGAGAAGTTAGAATAGACATTCACGGAGTACCTACATAAGAAAATGAATAAATAATGAACGAATAAATAATAGTGTTTTATATGTATATAAAGTCTACGTCAAATATAATAAAGAAATTAATGTTTCGTTCAAAAAAGTAATTTACTGAGCGAAGACAAATATATTAATATTTTATTGAACGAATAAATTTATGCAATTAATATATAGAATTTTCACAAAAATTGAGCCTTTTCTTTGATTTGACTATGAAAATAGGTAAAAATATTCACATATTGATATAAAAAATTTTGCATTGCGAAACAGATTTCAATATTGCACAAACGTCACAATTGGAATAAATTTTCTGAAGTCATTCTTATTATCAGAATAGTATGAAAATTGTCTCTAACAATGTGAAATATTATCGATGACCGATTAGTTCCTTCGATATTGAAGTAAAAAATGAAAAAATGCCTTGGTAGAACGAGGATTAATATCGAAAATTGTCTGTAATCATGACAACTATAAAAACAAGGGAGATAGCTTAGGGTGTCTTAAAGGGATCGGATCGGAAAGGAATAAAGTTTTAGTTACAACCATTGCGGCACCATTTCGAGTCCATCGTATACGAGGATACGATTAAGGATGCGCGTTAGTCGGTCGTCGCTCGGCCGCCTAATGGCGGCCATCCTGGAATTCATTAGCCGATTGTCTAATTAAGTTAATCGACTCAGGGTAGTCTTGCCGTCATAAAAGTCGTGTTGCTCGCCTCGACGCCGCCACCGGGCGCGTTTCCGCTGCCGAAATAGTTACTTCGCTTGTACGGAACGGTGATAGAAGTCACGACTCGGATTATTCGATAGGGGATAAGGAGAGATTAGGGGGTTGCTCGAATTGGTTGCGTATTTTATTTCTTCTTTCTACCGTGCTGCAAATGCTCGCGATTGGTCGAGGATTTCGGGGAATGATGAACTGGCAAGAGAGGAGGCGATTATTATCCCGTGTATTGATCTGATAACACGGTCGAACAAATTTCAACTTTTTTTGGGGATTTCGATTCTCACTATGCAATTTTATTAGCGCAGTTTTTTGCGCTGATTCCGAATCTGTTTTTAATTTTTCTCCTAGACGCACAGTTTTTGAGAAATTTGAGTTTGAAAAGAAGATAAATTTCTGCGGCTTCGGCAGACCTCCATTGTCTTCCCGAGCGTTTGTACTCTTAACAAATACGAGGGTTTCGTTCGAATATTTAATTAAAGCGCAAAATTGTAGCAAATCGGGCAGGAAACGGTCGGCGCGGGCGGAATACAACATCAATATACACGAAGTATAAACAGCAAACGGCCGACACAGAAGCGTCCCGACGATCATTTCCATCGTGATCGCAAATGATCCGCTCTAAAACGAGCCATAAATCCGCGGGCTATTAAAACCCGGCGGGTGTGATTCGAATTTAAGCGATTGTCCCTAATTATATGTCGCGTTTAATTGGAAACTTTTAATTAAATTTCCCTCGGAATCGAAAATCAGGCGGTGGAGAGCTGCGGGCACGTAACGGAACACGGGCCATTAGGGAAAACACTGCCGGATAATAAGGGCACGCAGGAAGCGCGAAACGTGGTCAGATCAGCGGCTAACAACAATAGCGCCAGGTTAATTCCGCCAGCGTCGCGCGCGATACCTTTTCCTTCCCTCTTGCATTTCTTTCTTTTTTTCGGCCGCGATTGTTTCGGCCCGCCATTGTATTCGAACTGGGCAATCGGCTCGATTACGCCGACCGTAAAGATGCGGGCGCGAGATTTTTCGTCGCTAGTGTACAGGGTGTATAAAAATGATATGTCACGAATATCATGGAGGGATTCTATACCTCTGCATCGGTGGAGATTTGTTAAAAAATTGGAGCGCAAAATTGACCTTGACCCTTTCTTTTAAGGTTAACAAATTTTTTATCGTATCATAAAAGTCTCTAGTCTAAAGTAAAATAAAATTTGATTTATATTCAATTTTTTATCGATCGTAAAATGTTAAAATCTGTATTAATGTTTTCGGCGCTCGGGTTCGATCAATTGTTACTATTTATCGAGGTACAGACGCAATTGTTTTTCTTGAAAATGGTCTAAAATAAGACCGAAACGTCGATAAATATATTGCAAACATGCTATTAAATAGTAACAATTGATCGAATCCAAGCGCCGAAAACATTAATACAGATTTTAAAATTTGATTTGTTTGTAATCTATATTTCAGCATTAAAATCAATGTAGCAGTACAAAAAATATATGTATTCTTTTCTCTTCTACGAAATTTTTGGGGATGAAGGCGTTTTAATCGCTGTGACCGTAAAAAAATGGTACGGCATGTGGTTAATGCCAGAACGGGAGGGTAGGTCACATTTTATCATTGTTCCCCAGCCGTGGAATTAACAACATTCTTTCGTAAGTCGCGGATGAATCGCATCGACTGGTGAATGGATCAACGACGCGCTTCGAATAATTTGTTCGCTCTATTGTCGTGGCTCTTTTCGGCGACAAACGGTGAAATACGAGCACCCTCGTTGCGCACAGAGAATAAAGGCCTTTGAGGCGAGGCCTCTTTTCGGTCTCGTGATCCGCTGGCCGAGATTTTCGCTGTTACCGACTGAAAACATGCCGCAGCGTGGACGAAGCCCGGACAACTGAAATATCACTTGGGTATAGGTGTTTTATGAGACGCAGGATGAAATTGCCAGGCACCAACTCATAGGGAAATTTCATTAAACGTTTACCGCTGTTTCGAGCTGAGCTGCTTCGCTTTGGATTCGTTCTAACGCGTTACTCAAGGCAATTTATTTAATAAAACAAAGCGAATCGAGGTAATTTATCTAACAAACAAAGCAAACCGAGGCAATTTATTTAGTAAAAAATTGAGAATTTAAGATTTGTTGTGTTAATTAGTTTCTCGACCTTTTTTAAATCAAGATGTTGTAACTAGTTTTCCTTGCAATCGATTGAGCCAATTTTTATTTTGCAAAATGATTCACAGTCTAATAATAAATGATAAAAACATTATAAAAGCCATACAAAATTTACATAAATTTTTACAAGACATTATCAAACTTCTCATTTTTATAAGGCAACGTACAATATAAAAGAACTTTGTTAAAATAGAATTGATTGTTTTCCTTAACAATATCTTTTATTCAAATAAATTTTCATTTTTCCAATGTAATCCTTTCAAACTCTGCGATAAATATCGACTTGAAATCACATCCCACAAAAAGTTCCCTTTATTCTCGACCATTTGTTTCTGCTCGTAAATAATTATGTAATGTTTCCCGAGGCTTTGTTAGTTATAAACTTATTATTTGCGCAAATCCACAGACGCGAAGTCTGGAGTATTATCGTAATTCCGAGAGTTTTTCTAGAAAATTTTTCCCCGAATACCATCGGTCAAGAGGGTTTCGAATGGAGCTGTAACATAGTATACATGTAAAGAGTTTCCATTTAAATACGCGAATACATATAATCGGTGCCCTCGATCTCGATCTCTGTTCGCAGTCATGACGGAGAGGGAGCAGGCCAATAAATTAGTCGGCTGCGGTTTACTCGTGTGCACATCGGTGCATTTCGTGCGGTTTCGTTGCATCGGTATTGGTTCCTTGCGTACAATTGAAAATGCACGCCAATTCTTTCCAGCAAAAGTTATTATACGACTGTACCTACTTTCCCAAACTTTTGCGGCTGCTCGTTATACAATTTTATTCCCGCACCGAGGCGACTCGAAATTTTCTTATTTACTTTGCTCGTTCAAGTTACAACGTCGACGACGAACTAGAATTTTTTACATTCTACAATTTTGCACGACTCAGATTTGCAATTTAAATACTCGAAAATACATATCTCAACAATTAGAGAGTCTTCGATTTCTTTCTTTATTTTTCATGCGTTTATTTATTTAATGCTTTAAGTACAGGTATTTTACTTTCTCATTTATTTTGCTCGTTCAAGTTATAACGTTGATAACGAACTAGAATTTTTTACATTCTCCAATTTTGCACGACTCAGATTTGCAATTTGAAAATCGCGATCTTAACATTTTCCTTCGCAAATGCGTCCAATAAAAAAATTTTACAAACAATTATTTACACATTACCTAATAAAATAATCCTTCTAACATCACCAAAAAGCTCAAACAGTTTGGCCCAATTATAAAAAAGTTATTCGTTTTTAAAGCGTGCACGAATACTTTTTACGCTAACTGTATTTCAATCGGGTCTCAACGTCCCTTCCTCGGATATAAACGGTTACGCTGAAAGATTAACAGATTCTTTCGGTGAACTATTCATCGAGCGCTCCGTTCGGTGTATTTAAAACTCGCGTTCGGTCGGGAATAAACATCCCCGATATTTCCCACGTCAATAAAAATAAACCGTTCTGTACTCCGGTTTCGAAGTTGTAATTTATAATTCAACCGCCGTGCGTTGTTGTCCTCCGGTCCGTGTCTAAATATTTTTCGACGGCGATCCGTTATTGTTCCCCGGCGCGGTAAACATTAACCCCTAGCCGTGCCATTTTCTTTACGGTTACAGTGATTAAAACGTTCTCATCCCCAAAAATGTCGTAGACGAGAAAAGAATACATTTGTTTGTATTGCTACATTGATTATAAACAAATTCCATTTTATCTAAAAACTAGCTGCTCGCGGCGTGTCTACGGCACGCCCTCGCAACCAGGACCTCCGGCCGGGTTGCGCCCGACCACAGGTGATATACCTGAAAAGGTTCTTATAGCAGATAAACTATGCAACCTTCAGAATCGATTTAGTGGCAATTTGAAACCTCTCTCTCTCCTCTCTCTCTCTCTCTCTCTCTCTCTCTCCCTCTCTCCCTCTCTCCCCCTCTCTCCTCATCACTCTCCCTCTCCCTCTCTCTCCCCCTCTCCCCCACTCTCGCCCTCTCTCCCTCTCTGCCTCTCTCACTCTCCCTCTCTCTCCACCTTTCCCTCACTGTCTCTACCTCTCCCACTCTCTCTACCTCTCCCACTCTCTCTCCCTCTCTCTCACTCTTTCCCTCTCTCTCACTCTCTCCCTCACTCACTCGCACTCTCAAATTGAATATTGGTGCTCCCAGTCATAAGTTATAAGCAGAAACCTGCCGAAAACAGGGAGAAGGAGTCGTCTTTGATCACTAATGACATCACAACTTTTGAACCAATGGACTTATTCGAATGCGGTTTCCTCTAGAACCTACCCGACGAAACGCCGCGTCTAATGGTTCAAACCCCAGCTTTCTACGTTCAGCCGTTCTCAATTGATAGTGTTACAAACAGAAAGACGGACTCGATTTTATTATATATAATAAAATAATAAAATAAAATAATAATAATAATAATAGAATATAGATATAGATATATAGATATAGAATATAGAAGAATATAGATATAGATATAGAAGAATATAGATATAGATATAGATAGATAAAGGCGTAACATTCGTAATTTATTAGACTTTGTTTAAAATCTTCATCACGAGTCTGACTCGTTGAAATGCGGCAAGGGGTTGCAACATTGCAACGCGACGAGTCACGTCGAAAGGAAGTGGCCACTTCCGATCGTGAATCCCGGGGCGGATTAGACTTCTCGCGGGTACACGTCGAAAATTGAGCTTTCGAATAAAAATTGGTTACGCCGGAAGCGCTGGTGTGCCGCGAGTGCTTTGTTTCCGTCGATCGTGGTCGGAACACAACTGCGTGTATTGTGCTTCGTTCCGCGGAACCAGGGGATTGCGTTTCGGCCAACTGAAAATAAAAAAAAAAAAAGAAAAACGCTCTCTACTGCATGTTTCATGGTGTGACTCGCTGTTTTGCATTATTTGCTCGGATTAATTGAACACTGGGTATATCGGGCACCGAAGCTTTGCCGTTGCCGGGGTCGCCGGATGAGGGGAATTGGCTCGAATCGAGGGGAAAGGTTACCCCCTCTCTGCCTGTACCAGATTAATCACGTGACACTGTCACGCATGCGCGACAGGTCACGTGACTGGGTGGCGGGAGCGTGGGGGAACAGCGTCGTAGAAGGGGAAGGTAGAGTGGGGACTAAAGATGGACTGCTATTTTGCATTGTTTGTGAACATTTACTTGATACCTAAAACTTAAATAGACCGTGGAAAGTGGCAACATTATTCGTTCGCTTGAAAATATTAATAAATTCCAGAATGCAACAAAATGTTTATATGAATAAAAATAAATGGTACTTTATCTGGTTTTAATTAGTCATTATATTACAATGAGCCTAGGAATTTTCTCACTCATCACGATTGTGAGAAAGTAATTTTTGGAAGTACGAATTTCCATAAAATCTCCAGCTTAATAGTTAAAAAATGTACTAAATGTTAGTTACGAGCGTTGCGAGGTGTCAGGAATAGTAATAAGTGGTTAAAAACCGAATGCACTAATTGATCGTGAATATTTGTCACATTTGTTTTCGATATTCTACAGTACTAATTTGGCAGTTGGTTAAACTATTAAGTTAGTATTGAAATTGTCACGAAACAGTTTAATTATCAACGAATTCCCTTGAAATTATTTGACTGTTATATGTTATTCGGTTCGCCAGCGTTTAATAATCAAGAATAAACGGTCAGAGCAATTTAGAAGTTTCTTGCGCAATTAATTAAACGGAATAATTTCTCTACATTCGTTTAAAATGCGCAACAGTTCTTTCGTTCAATTAAGCAGAAACACCGGTCCGTAATTAAACGCTTTTTAATCAGTTTTACACGGAGTGACAATAAATTGCTTTAGCTCAATTAATGTTGTAAATATAAAGAGGCTGAAGTATAAATTATTTTAACCTTTACATATCACTACAATTGTTATTTAAACCATTGTCGCAACGATCTCCGCACAATCTCGATCGCTATTATTTTCAGATAGACCTTTATTATTCTTGTTATGTTATTACTAGACTGCGGATGTTTACACGAACTTTTATTTTCACATTCATCTACCGCGATAAAATACAATTTTATTCCATGTACCGAAGGTTCCAATGTTTTCAGAATAATACAAAACAGATTGAGATTTTACGGAAGCTTCAATTTCATGCTCATGTGTAAACAATAAGTCCATAAAGATTCGCATTGTTAAGATTCTGTGAACGCTTCACTTTAATTCTTATTCAGTAGCTTCTACAAACAATGTGCTCAAAATTATCTGCAACACTGAAAACTTATGAAAGATAAATTAATAAATGTTATTGATATTGAGATTCTATGAAAGCTCCAATTTAATTCCCATTCGAAAGCACTAATATAATTGTTATTCGAAAGACGGTATCAATTATATATAAATAAAGATTTTTAATATTGAGGTCTAACAGAAATTTCAATTTCATTTCTACATAAAAATGTATCTAACTAATGAATATATCGATGCACAATATTGAGATTCTGCGAAAGCTTCGATTCTATTAATTATTCGCGAATTTGTATAAATAATGAATGCACGGTTCCTCGCAATCCGGTAATTGCTATTTAGTTTATCATTGAATATTTGCGCCCAGAAGTAACGTGCCTTCGTTTACAGTATATACCATTGTCCATGTATTATTCAGGCGGTTTGCAATTAACACTTAGGAAAAGAAAGAGGAGAGCGGAGCAGTGTAGCGGTTTGTTGCACAATTAATTACCATAAACCACCGTTGCGCAAACGACCAGCAAAACGACAACGGGCAACGGTTGATTTGTAATTCCCGATAATATTGATTCCGATAATAGACGAACCTACTCGAACGTCAATTTCCATTTGCCTGGTTAGAATTAGCCGCGTTTTCGCGATACGCGCCCGTGAAACGCATCAATCGTCAAACGAACGAAACGCATGCCGGGATCGGTTCCCTGGTTCCGTTCCGTTCCTCTTTTTCGCAAGGGAATATCCCCGGCGGATTTATTTATACGTTGCGCGCACGGAAATAGCCGCGGATGATACGTTGCCGTAGATTATATCGAGCGTAACGGATGTCGCCCGATAAATCATTATTGCCAGGCCTAATTATCATAATTACAACGCTAGAACGTCGATAATGTTATTTCCATGACCAACGATATTATTAATGCACAGAGATCCACGCGGATCTCTATTTCCTATGTTATAGTACTCGTTAGATCTCGCGCTTGCGAGTAGATCGCAGATCTATACGCAAAATATTCTCTGTCGATCGGGGGAAGCAGTAGTTAAATAAAAATTCATTTCATCCCTTAATATTTCTCGAACAATATAACAATATTCTTAGATGCTTTGTATTTTATACAAATATGAATACATGTAATTTAAAACAGTGAATATACAGGAAGAATTTTAAAATATTATATTGTTTTCAACTTGTGACACAAATTGAAATAGAAAAGAAATTTTTATTTCACTCCAATTGATTGTAATTCGGGCAAAACGTTTTTATTTTCCATGAAGATCCGTATAGTGACGACTATGGCGCAAAAATAAGTGAAAACGGAATAACATTTTTTCCATTAACTCTCCGTTTAAAAAAAAAACGTGCTCGAAGGTTCGACGGGTTCGCGTATCACGGAAAGTAGAATTGGTTGGCCATGATCAGACGCGTCAGTCAATATTCAAACTCGATTTTCTCGAAAAGGAAGAGCCAATCGAAAAAAAACGTTACTCGTTTTGTATCACTTGTTCTCGCAAATAGCATCACTTCATACTCGCGTGTACCAGTCGTCCTAGAACTCCATAATTGATTTGTAAAACTGTTGTTTCAAATCGGGAACTTTTATTTTCACGTTCGGCTACCGAAACACCGTGATAAAGTACAATTTTATTTCCCGTGAAACCTCTTGTGAAATTTTGTTAGAGTTTCAATTTCATTGTTACTCGATTTGTGTAAACTATAATACCATGTAAAGGGACGTTATTGTGATTTTATGAGAGCTTCGATTTTATTGGTATTCGAAAACTTGCACAAATAATAAATTAATAAATATCATCAATGATGAAATTCTATAAAAATTGTATTTATTATTTGAAAATTTGTACGAACAGTGAATGCATAAAAATTTTATAAAAGTTTCATTGTATTTACTATTTGAAAATTTGTACGATTGCATGAAAAATTCTGTAAAAGTTTCCTTGTATTTATTTGAAAATTTGTACGAATAGTGAATGCATAAAAATTTTATAAAAGTTTCCTTGTATTTATTATTTGAAAATTTGTATGATTGCATGAAAAATTCTGTAAAAGTTTCCTTGTATTTATTATTTGAGAATGAATGCATAAAAATTCTGTAAAAGTTTCCTCGTATTTATTATTTGAAAATTTGTATGAATGCATAAAAATTCTACGAAATCTTCAATCGTGTTCTTCCTTAAAAAATTGTATAAACAATTTGTAAAGATCCGAAATGTTGAGATATTATCGAAGCATTTATGTTCGATAATTTTTATAATTAAATAAATTTCTAAAAATAAGTGGATAAAAACGAATAAAATCTATTCGGTTGACTTACCGTTTTTAGAGAAAATGTAATTTGTAAATCCAGTGGTTACGCGTGCTGTTGAATAGGGATCGGCTAATGCGTCTGGTCATCACCGACCAATTCTACTTCTTGACTAGGTCACGCGAATCCGGTGAACTTCAACCTCGTGTTCTTCCAAAAGTGAAGTATGAACCGCAAACATGTTACTTGTTCTTGTGACGTCATGACCTCAACAAAATTTCTGTGAACAAGAAAATTTAAACAGAACATTTAAATTAGTCTTAAATTCTACCTTTACAGATATCTGAGAAAATTTATATAAAATTTTACAAAGTTCCTTTGAGTAAACATTGCACCATTTAAGGGTTAATAGTATCGATATAGTTATTATTATTATTATAATTAGGAATAATAAGGAATGAAGAACATTTTTATTTGATTACAATATCTTGTAATTGACGCGGAAAATTTTGCATAATGATCGCAGTCCAGTGATAATCAATTATTATCAAAAATTAAAATACGAATCAATGTAAATCTATAGTATTCCAAAGATGAACTATTAAAATAAAAAAAATGATATGTAAAACTTACACAAGAAAATGCAGAATATTTATTCCGCACCGATCGATTTGCATCCGATTTTCAATTCCAACGCAATTCCGCCAACTTCCCATTACGAAACATCCGCGTAACAATAATATACAAAAACCTCGCGCACGTACACGCACGCGATCATTTCGAGTTGTCGTCTGTGGCTTCATTCAGCTCGGTTGGCAAATAGTTTCTCCAGGCGCAATTGCGGAACGGACGCGCCCGGAGAAAGGAAAAAGGAGTCGTCGGATCGAGTGCTCGCAAAAATTCGCGCGGCACCCTCGTCGTTCGGCAAAAACCAGAGGGAGGACGGGGAGGAATTCGTGTCGCGACCCGAATACTGCGCGATTCAGTAAAGCATTAAACATCGGGGGTAAACAGTGAAATATAACGTCAGATAAGCGAGCAAAATAATGTCACGCTGATGCGGACATCGAGCCGAGGGGTTGGGGCAGAGACAAGAGCGAGAGGAAAAAACTTTTTCCCCGTACGCTGTCGGCCCGCTATATGCGGGTTAAAAAAAAAAAAAGGAGGAAGACACGGGAGAAGAAAAAACACAAAAACAAAATACGACGATGATAGCAGTGGTGAGACACAAAAGGCACAATAGGCGGTGAAAACTTTTCTCAGCGATGGGAAAGGAGGCCCGAGCGTACGCGCTGGCAGAAAACCCGGGGAATTCGGGTCAATGGAAAACAGCACAGGGGAAATTGGGACGTTTTTACCAGCCTTTGAAGTTTCCATGAATCTTCTGATCTCTCTCTCTCTCTCTCACACTCTGGTGCCCGGTTTCTTCGGTGTAATTGATTTCTGACAGCACGCGCGTTTGAAGAATGAACTATGCTTCTTGAACGGGGGTTTTTCGAAGTTTCATCACGGTGACGTTCTATGCATGATCGCGAGTTTGAAGTTGCGAGGAAAGCTTATTCGAATTTCGTGCTTGATCGATGTCACGGGGAAAAATAAGATTATCCTGTCGTCTCAAAATGGCGTCTCGGAGACGTCCTGGGTTTCCTACGGCACACTTGAATATTTTTACAATAGCTACCGGAGCGTTATAAAGGGTGTTTGAATTAAATAGAAAACACAGTTTTTAGTCTTTAGATTGTTATTTTCAGGGTTGCCAACAATTTACTGCAAAAATGGCGGCAAATTCAAATCTTGCGTTAATTTTTGGACACTCTTTACATTAATTTTGAAGCAGCACGAATATTCTTCATCGATCCGTATTTAGAGCGTCAGAAGAGACGATATGGTATGTTTTAATATGAAATTAAATTGTCGGACGAGGGGTTAACACTGAGTCTACAGGTCAAATAACCGGTTTTTAAAAATCCTGCAAACTTTAAATTTTAAGTCACATCAGTCGCATATCTTGCGACTGACAAGATAAAGGATTAGACGTCTCGCATTATTTAACGTTTACGAAATTTGATCCACGGTGAAATTTAGTTAAGATGGCGGCCCTCACTCACCGTGAAAGGAGATATACGATTGCCGTATTAAAAGGTTATCGGTGTTCGAACGGAGATTTCTGCTTAGGAAAGTCTTCGCCGGGGAATCCCAAGTCAACGTCTTTGTATCGCGTTACGCGAATTCGACGCCAAAGTGAAGGAAAATACATTTAACGGCTTGCTGGGCTTTTCTTCAGAGCACTTCCGACTCTTGCGCTTTCACGTTTCTCTGTCACGTTCCCAAATGATTTGATTCCGAGAGTGTTCGAGTGAATCGAAAACAATTTCCGTTTATATTATAAGAGCTGGCTCAAAATTCCATTTGCAACAATACGTTCTCAGTCCTAATCATTTTCAGTAACTGTGACTTACGTGATTACATTTTTCTCATAAATGCATAAAATCCGAAGTCTAGTTATTACCATAACTACTCGAACAGGAGTTTTCATAATATTTGCAAAAGCTTGCAGAAATTCTCATGAATACTAAAATTGTAGAAAAGTTCTACATATCAATTGCAGTAACAAATTTAACTTTACTTTAACAATTATACAAACTTAAAGTAGATAGCAATAGAAATAATATGTTAACATTTATTTAACAATTACTTTGCGCTTAATTCAATTAAATTAAATAGCAATTTCAACAACATATCAACGTTGTTTTAATAATTACTTAACCTTGCCTTAACAATTACTTAAACAGTTGAATAACTATTGTAATGTTTCCTTGCTTCTAGCAATATAATACATTTTCAAACAATGAGTGTAATAACGCGTTTCAGTTAGCTTTGGCGAATGGCACACGAGCGTTGCGTTGGATAATGGTGATGATCATTTGATAGAGCGCGCAGCATAGTGCGCGATTTCAGCAATCTAGTTCTATTAAATTAATAACATCCTAGCTTTCGTGGAATTAAATTTAATGCAACTTGATTTATAATCTAAGTACATTTTCAGGATAGAACGATTACATTCCCTAAGCTATAAATAATGTCTTCTATAATATTATATCGAAGAGTATTAACATTTCTACGAAATTTATACGATCATATATTATAGCGATAATTAATTACCACTATCTATTAAACGAGTATAATTCCTTTGTGTCGTGCATATTGCTTATAATTAGATTGCGGATTTTATGAATTTACGGGCTGCACCATTCATGAAATTATCGAATATAGCAAAATGCAAATTTCGGTGGCGGATTAATCAATTTCTCATTCCTTTGTGATTAAATAAAATTCAAAGGTGCACATTATTCTTCATATTATTAGCTAATTTTACAGATTGAAAAATTCATTCTACACATTTCAATAATTTTTCACTAATTCATTTCGAATAATATTTCGAGAAAATCGCAAAACCCTGTAGCGGAACTCAAGTTTTAAATGCAAACAATATTTCGGTACTAATTCTACTATAATTAGTATAACTAATTCTAGTATAAGTAGTAACGAACACAAGTTCAAAGATTGCTCAACTGCCGAAGCAAATATGTTTTTATAAATTTGCATAACTTAACTTTTTTTTAAACAGTGGTCTTGTTAATCAGGCACCGACTCTCGATATTTAATAACAGAGCAGTTTGTTGCTATTGTTCGCGTGAAAGACCTCTCTTAACTGATCAATAGACTGCGGATCTTTATGCAAAATAAAAATTTCTTACCCGAATTGCAACAAACTGGAGTGAAATAGATATTTTCTCCCTGTTATTTTTAGTAGCTTGAAAGTAATACTATTGTAAATTACATCTACTAATTGTTGTCGTAAATGCATAAAATCCGCAGTCTATTGATCCACTACCGGTACTTTCACCTTATTGCGATTCACAGTAGATGAATCTCGCTATCATGAATAATATGCTTAGTTGTCGGGTTCATAAATGGAGTACGGAATCGCGGGGCTGGCCACTGGCCGGGGGTGGCTGGTAAATGCGGCGAGCGAATCGAGTTAAACCTTAATCAGGCATAAATGGTGGCGCAAACGTAACTTTTAACGGGCCAATAAAAAGGAGGAAATGAAAATCGTCGACAGCCGTGTGTGCAGCAGCCGCCACTGCCGCCGCCCTCGGCGTTTGATAATAATGCCGGTACGGCACGACGCATTCCACCGTGCCCGGTTTATCGTTGCCCGTTCGCAAAAACGCCGGTGACGTGGACGAATTTATCGATGCTACACGCCGATTAGAATTGTGCGGACTCGGTCAACCGCGATTCACTTTTGCTTTTCGAAAATCTGCCAGCCGCCGCTGCGCCGCGCCGCTCCAGGAACAACGCGCGGCCGTTCGACACGCGAGCGACGCTACGCCCGATTTCAATTCAACGACGACAATGTCCCGTCACTTCTGTGTTGGTAACGATCACGTTCCCAACACTCCGAACTGTTTGCCGTGTACCTGTACCGTTACACTTCGGCACACAGACCGGCCTTTTTTAAAGGTTGTTCGTGGATATTTGCGACTTCGTTAAAAAATTGTTGACTCCGCACCAGATGGCGAAAAACGAACGTTCCATGGATTTTTTGTGACGCTGTTAATCGTAAATGCGATTTTTTGTACGCGAACTGAGTTTATTCGTTTTTTGTGTGAATGGAAATTGTTAATAAATTTTAATTAATTTTAGTAAATCGTGGTTATGATGAAAAGGACAATGCGTGGTCCTTACACTGTTACAGTAGAGACTACGTTTAATTACTTTTTTCTTGCATTAAACTTCATTTATCCAAGTAGAAATTAATAAAATTGACAGTTTCTTTCAACATCTAAGGGTCCCATATCTTTTTAGCCGCTGAGTCACATAAATTTTTTATTGTCAGCAGCGTAGATCTGTGATCGTAGGTTTCCCAACGCCACGTATTCTTGCTGATTTCGTTGCACTTTCACCACTTCAAAGATCATTAATTATTTTCTATTGCTCTTCAATAGTTAAAACTACACGTTCTCGTTTACTTGCCATTGAGATACCGTTCTCTGCTTCAGACTGAATTGATTAATACATTGTACTAAATATGTGATATTTAAATTGAGTAAAACAATTGTGTTGGAAATATAACAGCGAAAGTGTCAATGATATTGAAAACGTTTGAATCCTATAATTATTAGGTGAATTCATACATAATTTCTGTTGCTAAAAACAAACATTATATTGATCATTCTAATGATTCATTACACTCGAGCTGCCTGGCAAATGGTAATAATTCATTGCAAATAATGGCGAACATACAATTGATTAATACACGACTGTTTGCTGTATTGTTAATTACAATTGATAAGCTAAATGGAAAATAATATATTATGCTACTTATTGTTTAGAAACTGGTTTACCGTAGTGAACGAAAAATGATATTTCTACGTACGATTGTTTGTTTAACACTTTTTACTATAGATTATTACGCATCTTTTTTTTTCTTGCGTTTAGTACAACTCCAAATGATCTTGAATTCGTGAGAACATTAACATGGTTTATAAATAACGCCATTAAAAAAATTGTAATGTTAAAAATGACCAAGAAGCCTTTTATTTAACAAAAAATCAAAGTCACTCTGTATTAAATTTGCCAAAAAGTTATTGTGAAAACTGTATATTGTCGCGATACTGTCATCACTAGACTACGGATCTTTTTACGCAAAATTGAGTATATAAAAATCGAAATTATTGAAAAATTTAAAAAATTGAAGATGTCAATATATAATTTCTCCTCTATTAAGATTATTACGGGAAAAAGTAAAATTCAATTTAGTTTCTATTTGTTGCAATCGGTGTAGAAAATTTTTATTTTGCATAAAGATCAGCAATCTAGTCATCAGTAACAACGATACAAATTTATGATTTCATATAAAAAAAAGTGAAAATAACAGTAATTTGTTTGATAAAAAATCTTCATTGAGATGCAACTTAAATTATGTAATGCCAGATTTGTTGTGTATTTAATCGGCGTGAAAAATCGAGAAAAAAAGATTCGAATTCAATTTGCACCTGTTGGGCACAAGAGTTGTCGGATCAAAACACAGAAAGATCGACTGTCTGACTATTTGACAGAGGGGGGCGATCGATCTTTCGGCGTCGCCGCTTTGCACAAGTCGGGAACGCCGGGAGAGGGTTGGTAAATACCGATGAATGCTGGATGGAATGCAGCGAACTTCAAATATTCGGATTCGGTTATGATTTAGGGCTGTTTTGTCGATTGATTTTTATTTTCCTCGGTATGCGCGCAATGCTCGAAATATTTTGCGCACGCCGCTATTGATAACAGACATCCCAGTAATGCTAACCGATCCGTTTACGAACGTATGAAAAATTGTAACTGGCCGAGAAACGGACCGAAAAGAACGAACGAATTAAACCGCAACGAATACACGAAAATCTAGCGCGTCCGAGATTTCTACCCCATACCACCGCTGAAATCTCCGTTACACGAATAAACTACCTGAAGCTTTTGCAATTCAGCACGATGCAGATTTTTCTATTAATAAGGGAGTACCAAATCTGGCATCTGCAAAATGCAGAACGCTTGGAAAATGTTCATTTCATACGTTAAATCTTTATTTCGCACTGTTGGTTCCATTGGAATATTTATAATAAATGGCTCGACAGTCGATATTATGAAGATTATAAAAAATATATTTTTAGGGTCTTTTTTATAAATATCTTTTGGTTAGTATCTTAGATTGTTGCAAAATTGAGTCAGAAATAAGATGTTGCAACTGATAAATTTAATCTAACAGAATTAAAATGTTAATGGTTTCTTAAGTACAAATTACTGGCAAAGTTGAAACCAGTCATTAATTGTTATTAATATAATTTTCTTGTATACCATGGACTAGATGGTGAAAATGCATAAAAATCCGCAATTTCATTATCGCATAATGAAGAAATGTATGAAAATAATTGGACAGGATCTTTATGCAAAATAAAAATTTTCTACTAAAATTGCAATAAACTGGACCGAAATAAAAATTTATTTTCCTTTTTATTATGTTTAATAGGTTGACAATGATATAATATTTTTAAATTCTTCCTATGTTTCTACTGTTTAATAAGAATAATTACTGTTATCTAAATACTAAAAACTGTTTTCTATTTAATTCAAACCTTGCGTTAATTTTGGGACACCCTTTATTATTCATTATTTTCCGAAGCTCTTTAAAAAAGTGACCTTTGAGCTATAGTAATTTTTCTGTTAATTTTTACAATTCTTTATGAAACAAGATATCGCCCCAATAAAATACTTCATATGAACACAATTAACTTTAACGATTATTAATCTTAGTAATATTCTTGGTGTAGAGTTGAAGTGAGCTTAATATTCTTCTGCTCAAGTTCAACGTAACAAACTAAAATAGTTACTGTATTATACACAGCAACACTGAAGTTAGAAGTACGAAATAGCGCGGCTATTTCCTTAGCTCTGGCTTATAGGGTAATACCGCTCGGATAAGTGTATTTGTTGTGTGCCGTAATGATGGCGTCCGTAAATGACCGCATGTTTAACAGCGTCTGAACCAGTGCCTCGATTAGAGTCGAGACATTCGTAATATCAACGGTCCTCAAACATCTTTGATGCCTGCATTCATGTAAACTGCCATACTGCACCGTTTACACAGACCGGCGCTTATGTAATCGGAAATATGCGAGCGGAAACCGGTCTCGGAATACTCTAACTTTGTGCACGGGTAATTTTCCCTTCAGCCGTGGCTCAAACATTTTTCAAACGAAATATTCGTTTGATGGGATCACGATTAAACGGAAATTGCGACGACATCTCGCCTGCCGACATTTCAGAAAATGAATGAACTTCACACATCGATATCATCCAAACAAATCGAAAAGGGAGCCAAACTTCTCACTATTGCTTCAGTACTTTTATTTCAGTACCTCGGCTTGCCAAAGGTTTACCACGAATTCAGTGAAAAGGTCATCTCTTGGATTACTTGTTTAATTACCAAGTTGTTTCCAAAGCTCTTTTCATTTATTATCAAAACATAGAATTATACTTGATCAATTGCACGAATCCTGACTGCAAGTGATTATAATGAGTCGTAACTAATTAGCAGATCTTTATGTAAAAACATTTTCCTAGTCAATTGTGGGGGACAAAACAGTTAAATAAAAATGTATTTTCTCCATTGATAACTTCAATAACTCGAAAATAATGCGATAATATGTTTTTTGTTTGAGGTCTTCACAGTTTTGTATTTATTCTATTCATTTTTATCTCAAATACATAAAATTCATAATTAAATCTTTAACAGTATATGTATTTATACTTGCCACGTACAACAGAACGATTAAAAATTATACGATTCATTATTCCTTATGAAATAATTATTTGTTAACAGAAAACAGATTCAGCCACATTTTCTGGCCACTGCCATAATCATTTGTAAAAGTTATGTGATTCTTATTTCCTTATAAAATAATTATTACCTCCTGTAAGTGTGATAGACAGCGGATATTTATGATATTTTAGAAATTATCTTTCGAAATATGTTTAACAGGCTGAAAAGAACATAGTTCGAAATTCCTCTGATGTTCCTACTGTTTCGAATTACACCTACTCATTTCTGCCATAAATGTATAAAAAAAAAGTCGCTGCCCAGTTCTAAGCTACAAAGAAATTTTATTTCAAGCACGTGATATTTATAAAATGTTCTCTTTGCTGACGCATGTATTCCAGCTTTCTTGTTTCCGCGATACGAGCGCGTCGCACCAATAATCACCGGGGAGTGAGCGAGTTAAAGGGGAGTGGTACAAAAGAATCGACAAACAAATAAATCGTATCGGCTCATCCACTTTAAG
The DNA here is from genome assembly GCA_028454225.1 of Lasioglossum leucozonium. Taxonomy (NCBI): domain Eukaryota; kingdom Metazoa; phylum Arthropoda; class Insecta; order Hymenoptera; family Halictidae; genus Lasioglossum; species Lasioglossum leucozonium. The sequence continues at coordinate 9,575,793 of CM052222.1, read as the reverse complement.
GAATCTCCTCATTTCCTGGCGCGTGAAACTTTCATGCAGCCAGGCCTGCGATTTATTTTCATCCGGATTCGCAAGCTACAATCAACTATCGTTCGAATCCACCACGGTCCATCAGTTCTTCTCAGCGCAGCTTGAGCCCCGAATAAAAAATGTGCTATCTGTCTGCATGACCCTCTGTTTTGCCCTCCCGGGCTTCCGCCTATATTCCGGAATTTCCCGGTAATACCGGCACGGTTCGCCGTGCACCCTCTATCTCCGTCGAACTTATATTTCACCTCCAACTTTTTTCCTTATCTCGCTGTATTCGCTGCCAACTGCCTACGAGTCGCTCGTCTTTCTATTCGTTTCATTTACCAGTCGCACTCCTCGCCCCGATAAACTTTCTTTTTCTTTCCGAGCGTCCATCGATTACTGCCGCTCGCACCCTCGGAATTTCGATTTTCAACCGACCGAGAGCATATCTCGACGGCGGCTAACATATACGTTTTATTATTATCGTTACAACTTCTTGCAATCGAGTTTTCATCCAGCCCGTCTACGAGTACTGCAAGCAGGTTCGCACACAGCAGCCAGATTCGTGTCCCCGCTCTACCTTCCCCCTCCACGACGCTACGCACCACGCCTCCGCCGCACAGTGGGCAATTCGGACGAAATCGGCGACAAAATCAAACAACTTTCGATAGAAATCAGATAGAGCGATGAAATTTTTTTTAAATTGTAGCTGTAACTTTGTAGAATATGGGAAAAATAGGGAGATTATCGTACGAACGTTTTCTAACCTTGATAAAATTCGTGAAACTTGTATAATTTCAAGAAAATTGTGGTTTTTCAATACCACGGGCGGAAAAAATTTGTTTAATACATGCTGTACATCTGATTTCAAATCTGGTTTCAAAATTTGTCTAAAAAATCTATTTTTGTGACAAGAAACTAATGAAATCTTTTGATTTCTTGACACAAAAATAGATTTTTCACGTGTGTGTCCATTAGTCTGGTTAGTGTCGTTACAGCCCTGTACGCGGAGCGAAGGTTAGTTGGGTTTAGCGTTAAACGAGGAGTCACGAATAATCGAGCAATGCGAAAGAATGCGAGAGTTTGAATTGCCACGGGGCAGAATCGAAAAGCGCGAAGTGAAATGAACAGCAGCTGAGCCTGGTCTCGGGCGGAGCATTTGCTCAGTCGTGGCGCGGTTAGCGTGATAACGTCAACAGGGACGGGGGAATGGTAACCTAAATTATTATCGCGCGAGCTAGCCAGAACGCCGCGGTCTGCACAATGTCCACTAATTTCGTTGATTACCGTTCGAAACCGCCGCAGCGCGAGTCCCTGAGATCAAGGCCGACGGGAAGAGCTGTCTGCGCCGCCGCGGTTTCGTGAACTACGATTCTCAACCGTCCGTTCTAATACTCTTTGTAGCCGCGGTCCGCGGGCTCAAAGGCGTGTACAACCGCTTAAAACTCGCGTCCGACGAAGTCTACAACTCAGATTTGAAGGCAGGGAACAGAAGAGAGAGAGAACACGGCTTGCGGTGTCCCCGTGGCCGCGGCCGTTCCTCTTTAATTCGGGACGCAGCTACCACTCGTCTTTGAAGTAGCCTCGTCTACGCTGGCGCAAGTAATCAGGCGAACCCTCTGGCGTACGCGGCATCGGATACTTGTACGACCCTGTTTTGCCCTCGAATCTTCCTTCCCGGAAACTTTTCTCCCCCTAAGGTGGAAAAAGGTGGTCTACAGCGAGTGAGACAGAGAGAGAGAGAACAGTAGAACCGAGGGTCGCAGCTGCCGGTGTTAATGCCGGACTCCTACGGTTCTTCCGTCTTGGGATTTTCCACTGTAACGAGATTAAATCGGGTCTGGCAAGACCTCTCGGGACCCGGCCGCGGTTTCGGGACGCTGGACCGGATGATATTAATGGTTTCGATGCGAGGACGCTGCAGCCAAATTATTTACTCCGGTTTCATGGAAATGGACCCCGGGTTTTTAACCGGTCCACTCAGGGCTAGCATCTGCTAGTTGATTATGTAAATTATTAATTGCGTACGGACTTTAGGGGTTTTTTGGGATCCACGAAACTAATTCTGGTGTTACTTATTTGCTAGAAGAAAGAACTGTCTTGAAGTACGTTTAACTTCCATCGTCTAGAATTGTCTAGACATCGAGTCTGGGTCCGCGCTGCGATCGAGTGGGACACTGTCATTTTTGAATTGTTTATTGGCATTCTTGGCCCTTAGAAGTAGTTACGGACTTGGGTACGGCTGAACGTTAAGTGTCTTGTTTCGAATCTCAATGACGATTGATGCATCGCAGTTTTGGGGAATGATCCTTGAACAAAGGTTCCTTGTGCAGCGTCTTACGAGACTTTCGTGAGAAAATCTAGTCTCAGAGTCAGTAGGCGTTGCACAATTTTCGGATTACGCCCCGAACTGGTGATTCGTCCCCTGTTCATCCCTACCAGGGAAGTGATCTCTTTCCTAGCCATGGCAGGGATTTGCAGGAAAACTAGGATTAGTGGAACAAGAACATTCGGACGTATTGCATCGTAAGAACCTTGAACTTTACAACAAAACAAAATTAACTTTTTCACTCAAATTCAGGCAATTAAATAGAAACTACCACTGTCCAAAATCTACACTGAAGCAAATCGGAGATTGCAAAATGAAATTCTAAATATTTTTTTTTTGTTAGTGTTGTGGACTGGTGCAAAATTGAGTCAGATATAAAACAAGTGAATTTCTTAACTTAAAATTAATGTAAAATCACGTGCCCTAATTGACTATCTTTCATTCCAGTCACTCAATTCTGCTTTTCACATAATTAGGTTGCAGATCTTTACGCGAAATAAAGTTACCTGCACGAACTGTGAGAAATCCGAATCAAAGAAAAATTTATTTCCACATTGTATAATTTCAGTAAATCCGAAAGAATATGTCTTAAATTTTTGAAATTATTTTTCGTTAAATTCCATCCATTCATTTCTGTCACAAATCCACAGTCTACCTGCAACAATAGATGCTGGATTCGTTTGTCCTAAAACTCTTCGCAGCGGTTACCTGTTGAAAAGACTGCGCGGCACAGTTTCCACGGCGCATTCGGTGTTGCCACTATAAAAAAGAAAAAAAAGAAACGTACTGAACGTCTTGAAACATCTCCATTCCACGACCATGATGGAGCAGAGGATTCGCAGGATCGCTCGGGGCGCTGTGACGCGCTAGAAAAAACAACGGTAGCAATCGTTCCGTTTTAACCCGGAGCGTTCCTCTATCTCGGCGAAGCCAAGTTCCCAGTTTCCCGGTGTTCATCGATCTTCCCCGAATCACGGCCAGTCTCCCGAGGCGGGTCTGACCTTTGCCACCGTGTCACACGGCGTGGCGTCTCGGGGACAAGAAGGAAGCGAAGCTGAAGAAAGGGCAGAGGACGCACGGGATGATTCACTGGGTGGTGGACTCAACTGACGTCACCACATCAGAGCGGCAAGCGAATAATTTCGGCTACGCTTAAGTGTCGGCGAAGAGGCCCGTATCGCTTCTCCGCCATCGGGAGAGTTTCACGACGACGATTATTATTGCAACATCGAGTTTTGCACGGTTAAATTTACTCGAGTCACTCTTCTCTCAACGCTTAGCGTTTTCACGTAATTACAGTCAGGGACAAAAAGGTTGAAAAACATTGAAAAACAACTGTTTATCTTGTTATTTCATCGATCTTTTACCACTGTTTCAATTTGACACCCAGGGACAGATTCAGTTCGTGAAATGGGGGACGGACGAGGGTTAAGGCGCTGGAACGGTAGCATGTGTGCACACTCACACCGCTAGGTCAACCGAATGCGTACATGGGGATTGCAAGGATCCAGGAGGCCTCACATCATGTCTCAATAATGCAAAGTCAAGACTTCTTAGTACAGTAATTCATCGATAATTGTCTACACCACGGGTCTGGCCAAAGACAATTATCGTGAAGGGATACTATTCTTTGACTTTTGCCGAACGTAGACCAGGACACCGAAGCTCGAGAGGGGTGTGCCCCTCAGTGGAATGGGTAGGCGGCTAGACAATTATCGTTTAGATATTTTAGACAATAATCGATAAATTACTGTAGTCAGAATCGCTAGATAAAAGATCAGTCAAGAGCGGAAGTGTCCCAAAGTGGCCCAATTTTTACGTTTTCGGGGAGTAAATTGCATTATTCGACAGAATGTCGCGGAACCGCTGTCGGAGCTGTCGAGTAATACATTTTCATACAGCTGCGATAGCTACATGCAGCCGAATAATGCAATTTACGCCTCGAAAATGCAAAAGTGGGCCACCTTGGGACACTTCCGCTCTAGATTGATCTTTTATCTAGCGATTATGACCACTAAGAAGTCTTGACTTTGCATAATCGAGACATGATTTGAGGCCTCGTGGATCCTTGCAATCCCCACGTACGTATACGGTTGACCTGGAGCGTGCACACAAGCTACCGTTCCAGCTTTTGATTGAAAAAGATATCCTGTTCAAGAGAACTCAACCGCTCCGGCTGCTGAACCGACGTAAATTTAACCGTGCACTACGGGCCTCTTCGCCGACACTTAAGTGTGGCCGTTAGAATTCGTTTCCCGTCGCGATGTTTGGGACGACGGCGGTGACTTCGATTCGGCACTCGGCGAAACCACCCTGTAGAACACAAGGCTGTTTCTGGGCGACGTTTCACTTTAATTTGAGACATCCAGTGTCGCGCTCTCGTGCCTCTCTCGAGTAGTCTCGTGGTCTATGCCAGTGCGGTCCGAGGTTCAGGAGAGAGCCTCGACTCCGATGGCGGCCACTTGTCTGATAGAGCTCTGGCCTCCTCCAACTCGCGGCTAGCAGCAGCTAGGGCAGAACCTAGGCAGAAGCGAGCTGAAGCGAGGCCAGCCCCCATCCTCCTTTTCCGTTTCCTCTTTTTCATGTCTCGTGGACGACCCGCGCGTTTGCCGCGGAATTCCTCCGTTTATCCGGCGGAAAAGTTTTCCGGGCTAATTGCTGGCCGCTTTTCGCCGGGATTCGGCCTGAAAAGTGGCTGTAAGCGAGCGTAATCGGCTCGTCTTTGGCTTTGTGCTACGCTCCGGGGGGGTGTAATTGAATACTTGGGGTAAGAACGATTGTGTTCATCCGGCCCTCGGAGGGAATCGTTTTCCAAGCATCCGCGAGTTTACGCCTTGAGGCTTCTGTTTAACGGATTCGGCCGGCGGTTTGTATTGTAAACGGCACCGCCGGAAGTTGCCCTCGTTATTGTTGCCCGGCGGTTGGCCTCGCGTTCCGCGATCCATGAAAGAAGCGATGGGGTATGTTTGTACAGATTCATCGGAACACTCTACTCTTTCTCAGCTCGCGATACTTTCGAGACAGAGACGGAAATATTTCTTTGTTTGTTTAAACACTTCTAATCTGATTTTTGTTAACGCACAATGTGTGGAAAGTGGTTTGTTCTGTTGTGACTACTTTTTAAACAAGAAGCGTGGATTAATGCTGTGCATTGCTATTAAAATCGCAAATTAAATTTTGTTGCATTACAAATTTATTGTATTATTATAATAACACAATTATTAGTAATTATATTACTAATACAATTACTATACTATACTATATGTATAGTAATAATAATATTTTTACTGTAAACCCTGTGGTTAAATTTTTCATCTAAATATTTTTTACAATATTAATTCCACATATATAATATTAAATAATATGATATATAAGGCATTGTTATTTATCCATTTTTGGGATAGTATAATAATAATCCTGTCTTACTTTCTATTTAAAACAATACAGTGCGGATAGGTTCAAACAATTTCGCCTGCCAGCCTTCAATCTAGCCCATATTATGGCGATTTTAGCGTTGAAACAATTTTGCTTCTGGCAGTGCAGCCCTTGAAACTTTAGGGACTAACAACCACTTGTCTGGCATGACTATAGTTTTGTCTTCTTGCGCTATTTCTCACGAGCAAGTGCTCAAACCGGTACAAAGGTATCAGTGTGCATTCATTCATAGTCTAGACAGAGACCACGGTTTGGAATAATTCAAGTTTCAGAGGAATATTTTAATGACGCAGACTAAAATTATACAGTTTAATTGATAGTTTTCAGCTCTGTATTATTTATTAAATATGTCTCAGAGATTAGTATTAATTATGAACATCAATTTGTGTCTTTATAAATTGAAAATTGCAAAATATTAATCAAATCACACTTCTTTCGAGGTTGGTTATTATTATGGTTCAAAGCAAAATATGTTGCTAAACTAAAAGTATGTAAAGTTCAATTTACCTGAATTCAATCAACTTGTATTGATTAACATTTTTATTAACACTTAATTTTTCTGGGGGAATCAGAAACCTTTAACGCAGGGTTCTCAACTTGTTAATAATTCTCTATTATCACCAGTTCAATGTTCAATGTAATCGTAAATGTAAAATAAAAAGATGAAAATACGTTATCCAAAGATTTATTAAAAAATTATTTAAGCACGATAACAGCTTCATGCAACATACAACGAAAGGCTACAACAAGAAAAGAATTGTTCGATTCCCATAACAATAAAATTGTTGTCTGTGCGACTACATTCTCGCATATTGCTTTATTAGACTGTCGATATTATGCATTAGTGGCACAAAACTGAGTGGATGCGATTTAAATAATTTTAAAATTGTTGAAGAAAGGATGAAACTGACTCCTACCTTTCACAATTGACGCGGGCGATATTTTGCATAAAGACCCGATTGTCATAGTATAGTATACCTAAATAATCATAGACGACATCGTCCAACGGAGGATCAGAAACATCACAGTGACACGCACGTTCCAGCAGGACCGAAAGGATTAAGTGTCTACACGACCAATAGAGACGTGTCGCCACCAAAGCCCGAGCTATAAATTCGAAACCACTATCACCGCTGTATAAAGACGTCAACAAGACAAGGGGGACAATGACTACAGAAACACTGGCCGTGACTCATCGCCGGGCGCAATAAACCAAAGAATAATTCCCGGCTAAATTGGAATATTTAGGCGGCGATGCGGATTAAATCACCCGCCGGTATTTCAATCCAAATTCTTCCGACGGCCATTCGAAAATAGTCCGAAGTAGTTGGCGGCGCCGCTAGCGCCGGTTTAATTCATCGGGGAAAGTTTCGGGAAGGTGGCCCAAGTTTGGAGAAGCCTGCTGCTGCCGTCCGAATGAATTGCAAACGAGCCCGAAAAAATGTCATTCAGGAAGTGAGCAAGACCGAGAGTGAAAGAGAGAGAGAGAGAGAGAGAGAGATAGTTGTCTTAATTATTTATTTATACGATCGGGTTCGGGGAGGGTGCGAGGAAATGTCCCATTAAACCAGACAGACCTAGGAGCCGGCGTTATTCGACAGAGCGTCTCACCAGGAGCGAAGCTCGAACTCAATTCACTCGGAATTCAAATTACGGCGTGCACCGTCGGAGGCTCCTCCTTTTCCGTACCAACCTCCCTATCTACCCCCGCGCACACCCCCTCCTGCACCCTTCCTGACTCCTTCTTCAACCCCCGTTTATTTTCTGGATCTCCCACGCTTCCATTCCTGCGTGCGTCTGCGTCGGAATGCACCGCACTCGAGGAGCTACGCTCATGCAGCCGGGAACAAAAGTGAACAGACAGCGGCTCGACAAAGAACAGAATGCTGCGCGAATATTTCCTGACGCGTTCAGAACCGCTCTTCAACTACCACGATGGTCAGCTGCGGTCGGCCGGTTGCATCATCGCTTGGACGAACGGATATGTTTGATGAAGTAAATTTCGGAGATTTCTGGGGTTTCACGTTTCGGGTGGAATGGCTGTTATGACACGATTACTGGTTTGTTAGGCCAAACATGGTGGGGCATGTCAGCTCAACATGTTTGTCATACTGGTCAACGTGTTCGACGTGTCAGACCAACTTTTTTGACGTGTTAAGTCAACATGTTTCGGACGTGTTAGGTCAACATGTTTCGGACGTGTGAGGCCAACATCTTTGACATACTGATCAACCTCTGACGTGTCAGGCCAACATTTTTGACGTGTTAAATAAATATGTTTCGGGCGTGTTAGGCCAACATGTTTGACGTGTTAAGTAAACATGTATCGGACGTGTTAGGCTAACATGTCACCTAAATCTAATAAAAAATCAATTCTTTCCAATTTCCAAATAAATAAATAATTAGAATTATGTAAACAAATTTATTTCGATTTCTCCTAGTCAAAGTGCAGATAAATAAATAATTTAACTAACAGAAATAATATCACAAGCATTAGACTGACGGTTTCTAAGAAAATATCAAAAAATTTGTTAATACATATAGGCCATTGGAATTTCTTTTAGTTAAAGTGACGATAAATACTGAAATTAAGAGAAAACAATTTCAGAGAAACGTACGAAAATTTTTAAACACAATAGTAATATTATATGTTAAATTAATGCGAGATAGAAGATACCGATTCCCCGACGATTTGAACAGAAAATCATTACGTTTCTGTAGAATATCAGCGCTGAATATTCTAAAGGTATCAACGATTTCTGCGATTCGGAAGGAACCTGCAATTACTATTGTCCAAACCGACATTGATTTCTTCAACTTCGTCGCTTGCTCCAATAGCTTCCAGTTCACTGGCTTCGGGCTGTACAGGAGCCCTGATATAAAAGACCGCGGTCGAATTTATTAGACGGATGAACACGAAATCGTAAATTGTGTTTGCACGGGAAATAAAAACGAGCACGGGAGATAACGTTCCGACTTGAATGCTTGATATTTTAAAAGCGCTGGTCAAGAAAATGTACACAACCAGTCGATCGATTTATAAATATAATATTCTATATAATATCTTATAATTATAATAAAATCTTTTAAACAAATTTTTTAAGCAACGCATCTGCCATATTGATTCCGCCATTTTGTTTTTGAAATTTCGAAATCAGATTCATAATCAGCAACCCCCAAAATGTGGGAATACTAGATTTCGAGGAAATCGGACAATTTTTTAAGCAACGCATCTGCCATATTGATTCCGCCATTTTGTTTTTTGAAATTTTAAAATCAGATTCATGTCTTCGATTTTTGGCCACGTTCCGGCGATCTCGAACCACTGTGCGACGGCGGTGCACGCTGCAACAAGAACAAGTATCCCTCTACCGTTTGCTGGGGAACTCGAAATTCCTGAGGATCGGGGAAAACTTGCCGTCGAAATTGCGCGTGACGTTTACTGTGACCGTAATAAAGTTTTAATCGGCGATGATAATTTATGGGCGGCCAAGGCGCGGCGCGGCGCGGCGGCCTCGGCCGGTTCGAAAGAAGATCGGAAAGGGAGCGTGTACCACGTGAAATTCGAGGGTCGATAATTCACAAGCGGAGTTCGTTTACGAGAAGTCGTCCATTAACCGCGAGAGTGCTTTTAATGTAAAGTGGGTGAAGTCGTAAAGCTCAAGCCCCATACGTAGATTAAGCCTCCGCGCCTCGCTTCGTTTCGTTCCTTTTACGATCCTCTGACCACCACATGGACCGGTCCCTATCGAACCAGGACGAGAAGAATTTCGCTTTTCACCACCGTCATGTGTTTTCGCGCGTCGCTTTGCAACTTCGCGCCTCTGATTTCCCATTAAACGACGGAACAATCCAATCCCCCATGTACCGACCGATTCCAATTTCTTTTGCTACGACACTCTTTCCCATAATTTCTCGTTTTCACTCGCAACTTCGATTTTTTCTGTTCCACGTACTTTTCGGATAAATTAGGTTTGCTATTAGAATTTGCAAGTGTTGCGTGTAGAGAATTAATCAAATTTTGATTTCACCAAGATTATCAGAATTTATCTAAGTCGAAAATTGATGCAACTTTTTAATACATACTGGGTGGTCCGCCTAAATGTGGCGATCGAAATATCTCCTTTATTTGTGACGATATAACGGATGTTTTTAATGTAAAATAAGTGGTATCAAATGGTGAATTATTTGCAAATGTTATTTTTTCCGGAGTAATAAAACCAATAATAACTTTGACTGAGCCATTTAGCCTCTTGCAATTAGTTATTGATACTTTTAGATACAATTAATGGAAAAAGTGTCGTCTCAGAGAACAATTATTTAGAAATACTTTAATTTCAAAATATAAATATACTGAAAACAGTTCCTTAAATTTGGACGTGAGCAGAACAAATGATTGTTTGAAGTCAGAACAGCAAATCGAAGGAATAATTCATGAATTACACTTAAATGAGTTTGAGAAGTAATTCTAAAAAATATTGATCGGGAAAACTGCTAGTATTTTAGTTTGAAAGTTAGAATGAAAAATAACATTGCTTAAGGAATGACCAGGAGGCAAATTACTTCAATTGGTATCCCAAAGAGTTTCTTCTGGAAAAATAAGCACCGTTCAATTCAGTGCGGAATAATTCGATTTCCTACGTAGTTTCGACTGGATGCAGTTGGCAAACAGCGATAAGTAGTTCAATCCAGGGGAAATCGAGAGAAACCGGAAACCAAGACGCAGTCAGGGAAGAGTTATAATCAGCACGGAATTTCGAGATCGCGTATTCTGTTTACTTACTCCGTTTAGTTGGGGTGTTTCGGTTCGCTCCCGGTAATGGCTGTGTTAACTTGCAAGCCTGCAAAAACCGGAATAACGAAGTTATTTGCATCGTTATAGCATTTAACTAGTACGCAAAGAATCTTTTCGAAAATGTCTAGCAAGCAAAGTTCTACAATGATTTAATGGAGAAAAATTAAAAATTGAGAAAATAATTAAAGTTGACGAAATTGAAGAAATTAAAAAATATAAGATTCTGTAAATTTTAGATGAATTAATATTTAAATAGATTAAAATAGATAAAGAGGAAGTTTCTAAAAATATTCAAATAAAAAATAAATTAGGAATATAAAGAGATAAAATAATTATAATAATTATAAAAAAGTAAATTATAGGATATAATTAATAACTAGACCTTTTGCAACTAAAATGAGGAACAAGTTCGGGCGTGTATAGCCCTCTTGGTGTAACTTATACGAGTGTAAAGTTGACGGCGCAGCTCTCATTCGAAGCTCGATGAAACGGCTAAAAAAAATCGTACATCAATTTTTAAGGTGTCGTTGTAAAGAGGAAGCTTCAATCTTGAAATCTATGTTGGTTTCAGTCATAAAAAAAATTTTTCAAACTCTTCACAGACGCATGAATTTGTAACATTTTCAATAAGAAACATGTCTTCAGTTTCTCGCTCGTTACGTCATGAAAAAAGATCTTGGAATAAAATGAACGATGGATTTTGAAAGTAGAAGCTTTCAGCTTTAAAATGAGTAAAATTTTATGTTCGTGTGGTCATTTTTTACGAAGTTATTACTATTTAAATATTGGAAATTTTTCGAGAATCGGGTATTTAGTGTTGAAATACTTCTTGGATACACTGTAGCTATTAATTTTGGAAATTATAGTTTTCTGGCTTGTTTCCTCAGGTTACGTTTTCTCATAAATATTGTAACAACCAGATTTACTATTTTTTATATTATATAATTTATATGATTACACCGCGAGTTTAAAGCAAATAATGAAAATACTGTGAACAACACTAGAGATGCAAAATTTCATAAAATTTCTGGTCGATGAACAAAATCTATCGGAAAAATTATTGATCTATGAAAAAATGATTATCACACTGCATGAACAGGCCACTAATTTGTAATAGCGTCAGTGTAAATTGGATTAAGCACATTTCCAATTATACGGTGCCACGGAAAAAAACGTGTTATTTTAATCAAACCTGCTAATTGAAATTTAACGCAAACAAAAGGGCTTGCTGTTTTCCTAACTTTATCCGCGGTTCTTCAACCGTTCACTTAATTAACATAATCATTTCTGTAACGAACTCTTCTCCGTGGTTCTCTCTTTCTCTCACTCCCTCTTCTCATTTTTCATCCCTCGTCGGATTTTGACGTCGAGTTGCAATTACTGGAATAACCCAGACATGAAGGAACGCACAAGCTAATCGATAAATTCTGCCAAGATATCGCTGGTATTGTGCAATTACTAGCGTACATTCAACCTAACATTTTAGAGTAGGCAACGAAAACTATTTAAGCATAAATCATTTCCTACGGTCGAATGATTTTCATCGTCCAGATTTTTCTTACTGACCTCCATCGTTGTGTAGGCGCAGTCTCGAGAGAGTGAATTTGCAAGCATAATTTAGTTTTGCAAGTAATTAAATACCTTTTTCGAATTTTGTAAAATGTTATAACCAAACGGAGGATCATTTGTAACAAACGAGAAATATAAAAATAGTTAGATTTTCCATGTGTTATATTATTTTTATTTACATATTTTGGATTTGTTATTTATATTATTTTGAACTTGTTAAAATCATAAAAGGAGAAATACATTTTTAGTCAACCCCTGTTCCTTGTATTACAAAACATTTTTATTTCCCACAATGATCTAACTAAAAATAAAATAACAATTACACCAAGTTTTTTTTTTAATTAATATGTTGTTCGTAGAAAGGAATGACAATAAATGTATAAAATTAAGTGGAATGAAATACCAAATTAGTTTATTTGCTTTTATCAAACTGCTCATATTGTTCGTTCCGACTGGAGATGAAACATTAGGAAAAACAAACAAGAAAAATATTTAAAAATTCTGTTATCTGTATATTGGAGTATATTCATATTTGTATATCTGAAAGCTTGATGAAATAGACACTAATGGCTTCCAAAACGTCAACTTGCCATTTCCGTGTCGGTGTTTGCGCGAAATTTGCATGAAAATAAACCGAAATTAATGAAAAACCAGTGACAATATTTGACGTACGCCAGATTGAGAGCAAATATAGGATATTGTTTGCGAGTTATATAAATTCTACTATGAACGGGGAAATGTTTCAGATGAATACTTTGCAATGAATTTATGTGTCGCTAATCTAACAAAAAAAAAACAATATAATTACGATCACGTATAAATTTCGGAACACGTGTGAAATAATTATTATTAAAATCTCCGGGTCGTTTCGATGGAACATTTTAGGTAATCGTAATTGTATTAGCATAAATAACTAATTTGAAAAGTACGTGCCGATATATCACAAAGAACTTTCACAATTTAATGACCACATAAAATTGATGAGAATCGAATGACAAATTAGGAAATTAATGTATTGTTTAAAAATTCGCAAAATTTTCTATTCTAGAAGACCACTAAAAATTTAATAATACTGTTCGCATAATATTTGAGAAAATACATTCTACTAATGAGTACTATGTTTAAATTGAAAATTTCAATATATTGGTAATTAAAATGAAACGTTAATTAAGAAGAAAAATTTTACTCCTTAGAATATTAAATTTGATAACATCTGTATTAAACTATTATTTTGTTAACTATTAATGTTATCAAGTTGTCATTTATCGATTCTTTTAGATTTCACCAATTCTTAACAATAAACAACTTTACAAAAATGTAAATTTAGGACAGTTGAATCGAGGATTATAGTCAAATAAGAATTGCTCTTTTTATTTCCAATGAAAATTGAGAGATATTAACAACCATGCCTTACTGTGCCCTATTATATCACCAAAAAATTTTTACTCGGCAGCATTCATCCCAATGTAATCATTTTGAAATAATTTAATGGCCTCGGTCGTTGGCAACCACCGTGGCAATCAACGTGTTAAATGACAATGAAACCGGTCTGACGAAATTTTACCACAATAAACGTGAACGCGATGCAGTTGGCACTGTTAAATGTATCACGATATTTCGCCAATTAATGAAAACTGGACTTATGTAAAAGCTCAGCTCTGTTGTTCACGGTTCATTGTTATTGAAGAATTACTACCATAAATTCATTGCTCCATAAAGATTTTTAATACAATTTCAAATATTTCATATTCACATAAAATCTCATTTCACTTCGCACATTTTTATTCACGCATAAAATGTAAACAAGTGAAAATTTAATTATTGTTTATAAAATAGAAAATTGTTGGTACTCTTCCGGACTCCTATTAGACCAAAAATAATAATCGTTCAATTTCTTAAATGACAATGAGTATTTCTATAGAGATTATTATTATTGCATTATTGTTTCCATTAATTAATGCTGTCGATGTGCTTTTCTCGTTCACATTGACGAATTCGAGACTTCTAATATTTATGCTGAAATCCCGAATTGTTTGGATGTGAAATTCTTGAAAGGCACAAGCATAATTGCAGATGCTAATTTACATAGATTGATTCAGTCTGTGTACGCACCAACATTTATACTCCGGTACTTCGTACCGAGGTTACTACAGCGGACTGCAGCCTTTGTGCTTAATGTGTGCACGTATATATATGTGCATTTGTACATGACGTGTGTACGTGTACATAGGTGCATGAATATGGAACGTCGAAATGCGTGTAATGCTCAACCATCGTACCTAATATACGCATTATAGTTGACGTGCTTGTAGACAGTCATACTACGGATACATGGACTCCTCTGTAAATCCCTGAGAACTTGCAGCAAACATTGATTTCACTAGAAATTACTAGAGGTTTTGGCCCGTGCGAATATCTCTGCACCGGAAACGGAAGGTAGACATATTTGTGTATGCTAAACGTTAGCATAATTTCATACGGTAAGAACAATAAAGTATATTAGATAGATAATTGTAAAGACTATTAATAGAATAATATTTAATAATATCTTACTAGCACAAATTGTACAGGGTGACATACAATAAGAATTCCGTTCTATTAAAATTTATTATGTCCAAAATTAAAACTGATAATTACTTAAAAATATAATGAAACGTACAAACTTCAGTTATTGATTTTAGTACAGGTTATTTTGGGTTCGTTCACAGGTTATTTTATTTCAATACATTTATAAGTTATTTTATTTCGGTTCATTTATAGTTTATTTTATAAGTTATTTTAGTTTTGGTTCATTCAGTGGTTATTTCATTTTACTGAGTTTATAAATTCTTTTATTCTAATGAATTTACGAGTTATTTTATTTTAGTGCATTTGTAAGTTCTTTTATTTTAGCAATATTTGCTATTAGGCAACATTTTTTAATGCATAGAGTGTTAATAAACGAAATAAATATCTTATACAGATAGGTACTAGAGAAGAAAAGAAACTGTTCGATTGAAGTAACCAAGTATAGATTATTGTTAATTTAAATATTAAACTAATTATTAAGTTGATTTTCAAATATTGAAATTACAATTGCAAGTTAAATAAAATATTCTGCGACTGATGAGATACGCTGACAGCGATACTTTTCAACAATGTCTTTTTCAATAACGTCATTCTCCCACCTGTTTATGTATGAACGCGACCGTCGAGTTACATTTATATTTTATTTTACGCTCCGTCCGGCATAAATTCTACACATTGAACGTTCGCCGGCGGATAATTCGTACGTAAAAATATATTTTTGTTTAATTTTTTTCACCGTCCGTCGACGCGTGCCATGGAGATTTCGAAAATCCAATAATTGAACGACGCGCATGATTTTGAAATACGAGACGGACATTTATGTCCCAACAATTATGAGATATTACCGCCGGAGGGCCGAACAGAGTTACAATTTGAGCGGCCGAAGATTGTTGTTACGCATCATCGTTCAACCGAAAAGTTCGCCGATAAATGCCACCGAAATATCAAAGCACGAAATACGCTGACTCGTCCCCGACAGAAAATCAATTCCACGTTTCTCGATGAATTAATAAAAAGCAATAAAATTACTTCTTATAAAATATCGCTAAACAAAAGATGGCGTTGTCGTCGTCTTCCGGTTCCGACTACGTGGAAAGTCAATTTTTTACTATTTAGAATAAGTTTTATAACATTTTATTCTATGATCTCTTCCGATTTTTCAGGCAACTTGAAGATCCCATGCTTGTAGAATTTCTGTTTTTTTATTAACAAAAAATTGAGTTATATGACTTTACTTGAACGAAGCTACTTTCCGAACGACCTAATAGAATTATACATGCTTCCTAGAATTTTTCTTTTCATTAACACTAAATCTACCACTGTTAAATGTTCGATACTTTTAATTTCACAATTATCGAATATGTAGAGGAATTTTGAAAAATATAAGCAACCGTTTTGAGTTTTTTCAAACAGCACCGGTTTCTTCATCGTATAAAATAAAACAGATTGAACCGCGCTCACATATTTGGTTTAAATTATTCGATATAGAAGTTACAAAATTTGATTTTGCAATTGTCGTATACAGCAGACGTTTCGAGTTTCAGTTACAATTAATCGAGTTCGTTTACAATTAATTGTGACTGTAGTAACACCAGTTTGATTTACAGCGAGGTAATTATTTTACCAAACAGTAGTGCATATTTGGTACCGCTAACTTTCTAGAAATGTTATTGTTACACCTTGAGAATCTGCAACGTTGCAATATGAAAACAGAATCCCCGGATTACCGGAGCGTTCTCCCGTGTGCTCAAGTGATCGCTATGTAATAGCTCACTTGATCTAGCACACGCAGTCACGTGTCACGGCCGCGGGTCACGTTTGCGCACATTCGGACAATTAATTACCTTCTGATCGTCTTACGATCCCATGTCATTTGCATGCAAACCGATCAGCGACCGGTATATCACCGATCCGCGGTTGACCTAAGTCCATCCATCTTCTTCGTCTTCTTCAACAGCCTGTAGAACATCATTCATTGTATATCGCGTGCGACAAACCAATTAAAATTTTGTCCCGATATAAGGCGACTGTCGATAACAGACTGTTTAACTTAATGGTTTCAAAAGTAAAGTTTATAATTCAACGCAAAAATAAATTACAAATATTCAGCAGAGGAATTTGAACACAAACTCTTAAACTAAACTTTCGCTCAGTCGACTTACAATATTTATACTCCGCCCCACTACTTCGTCTCTTAATAGTGGGGCTCAGCCCCCTCTCGCTCAATTTACAATATCTCCGTATCGCACCACTGCTACAATACAAACTTAACTCTATTCACGCTACAGTGTTTTATCGATAAATGTCCCAAGTGTCTAGCCTATAATTGTCCCAAAACTATCCCCATTATAGCGGGCCGTACTCCTGAAGTTCGAGAGTGCGAGAATACGAGGTCATAACAGGTCATAAGAGGTCATACAAGGTCATACTAGGTCCTACTAGGTCGTAAAAGATCATAACAGACCATACAAGGTCATACAAGGTCCGAAGTGGAAGAAATATATTGAACACTTCTTCGATTTTTATTAGATGAAATTTAATATAATTAATTTAATATAAAAAAAACAATCTTTCTGTTACCTGGACAATTACACTTCCGTCGCCCTATTAGTTCGGATACGGGAGATCGTATTGTTCTTCACGTATGAAACTACCTAACATTTCGGGTTTACCTGGAAGAAAAGTGCGCTAGGATTTCGCGTGGGCCGCAAAGTGCCAGCTAGGGCACGGAGACGCTCGAATATCAGCTCGGCCGTACGACTCCGCCCGAGGGAACACTCCAGGAAGTTTCAGAAATAATTACGCTCGGTATTGTCGGGACGAGGATCGGGGAGCCTCGTGCAACGGCGCGGCGTGTAATTTATGATTGACGGGAGCGTTAAGTGAAAGACGCGTCTCGCGTCTATTTAAGCGGACCGTTAATTAGAAGCATCGCGTACAAGCGTGTCGATAAATAGCGAACGAGCCTTTCGCGAAGAAGAGACCCCGTCTAAAATAGTGCCTGGGCGTACAGGGTGGATCAGAAACCAGGGACAGGCGCGTTTTTCGTAGCCCTCGTTTGAGCCATCGGACGGTGGACCGTTCTTACCACTATAGTCTGCTCACCCAGTTAATAGCCTGCGACTTTCATGCAAATAATTCATATTAGAAAAAGAAAGGGGAAACAGTAACACAATTATTGGGACTAACGTATTGAGGAATTTCAATTTTTTGTGATTGCACACTGTTTCTTTAGAAATGATGGCGACCTTCAATTTGGAAATGAAGGTGACCTTCAATTAGGAAATGAAGATGATCTTCAGTTTCAGAAATAAAGGTCACCTTCAATTATAGAAATGATGGTGACCTACAATTTTAGAAATGAAGATGACCTTCAATTATAGTTATATGTATATAATGTTTTAGAAATGAAGATGATTTTCAGTTTTAGAAATTAAAAAGACCTTCAATTATAGAAATGAAGGTGACCTTCAATTTCAGGAACGAAACGCTATATATTGTATATTTTTTTATATCATATGAAAGTGTGTGCCCAGACAAATTGATTCGTATAAGACACAATGAACTGCAACGTCATAGTTTCCGGTGTGAGATTGTATTAATTTCGTATATTGCACAATTCATTACACGGGAGGATTTTTTTTATTCAGTTTAGTACGTAAATTTGCAGTAACGGGTATTATTGAATAGCGCCAAATTTAACAAAACTCTATATGTATACGATACAATCAACGAATTCGAGTTTACCATTGGAACCTTTTCAAGTGCATTCAACCCTCAATTTGCATGGTATTCAAATAGCCTGATTTTGGTTTCACACGGTTGAAAAAATACGACAAAATTTCGGGTTAGTTGTTACCATTTTATTTAACGGTGATAAAATATTTGTGTGGTGGCCTATAGAAAAAATTCGCGATGCATACATTTTATGTGAAAACTTTCGTAAAGATGGAACAAGTATTTTATTTTCTGAAAAAAATAAGAGTACTGCATTAATGTTTTCGAAGATAAAGGTGTCACGCTTGTATGCCATTTTATTTCATAAAGTTTGGAATTAATTTAATTTGCGTTCACTTAGTTCACAAATTAGTTAATCATGTTTATATTGCGGGCACGTCAACAATAGAAAGTTCAGTGTTTCGAAATTGTTAAAAACTCTCACTGATTAAAATTAATATTTAACAAAAATTGAAATATCAACAGAAATTGTTATTGGTTTATAGTCTCACAAGAAAGTATTTTGAAAATTCGATTTGACTTTATTAATCGAGCATCTCTTAATTGAAAACTCAAGTGAATAATTATTAATTTCACCATAAACGCTAAGATCCACGAATTTTTTAATAAGTGTGTCAACACTTTCGAACGGTGTATTTATAACATCGTACCGTTCTGATTTGATTGATATTGATACATTACGAGTTAAGGGCTGCACGGTGTACATGCAGGTGCATACAACTGCATAACGGCCGGGAGATAATTAACCATTTCCGTGTGTGTTTGCACGTGCATGCACGTAACAGGTGCACGTGCCGCGTGATTAAGGATTTCGTATGCTTTGCGATCCTGCCAACCGTGACATTAACTAATTACAAAGGAATGTTGTTCTTTTCTTATGTATCGATCGACAATTACTTCATTTCACGCGTGACACGTTCGTTGTCACTGTGTAATTACATTTGTCGAACATTTCAACGTGCAGACCGCTCGCAATTTTTCTCCAAAAAATTCATTCGTTACGTTCTAATTCTATTATAATTAGAAAACGACTTTCAAACGCAGACAATGATTCGAAACATTAATTTTCATTAAAATATACATTCGATGCACAATTCACTTCTATTTTCAAGTACTCTGTCAAAATAGGAGCCATAAGCTTATTCCTCTGGATAACAATTTTAATAAAATTTTGAAAAATTTTAATAATTATAATAAATTCCCTTTACATTCTTTTTATACTGTTTTAAATGGCACCTATCCATTTCTATCGTAAACGAATAATTTTCGAAGTCGAATTATAAATATCCAAGATGTATAAAAGTTGTATAATTTTTCGTGGTTTTACACGTACGGTATGACAATTAATATTCTTTAGCAAACTGACGAGAGAAGAATCGCTTGATAGGTGGGACGACGAGGTAAAAATAATTCCGCAGGGGTAAATTCTATAAATACAAAGGGCGCCTATAAATACGAAGAATAATCCGAGATAACGCGAATTAAAATGGTATTGAAACCTGAGCCGATCCCATCTCGATGACAAAAATTTTGTGCATCACGCTATGAATAATTACATCTGTAACGGCTATGAGGTTTTTCCCCACCCCGAATTACACGATTGCCCCCTAATACATGTAAACAGTGCGACAAATTTAATTAATTCCACACGTGCAGAGTACGAAATCTCGTTTTCGAAATGTTATTGAAACGGGTTCCCGGTTCGCGTGGAATGAATTTCATTAAATTCGAAACGAATTTGAATTTCGTACGAACAAATACGCTTTGCGGATCGAGATATCAAAACATGCTCACCGTGGCAGAAACGCGGAGCATGAAGTTGTAAACCTCGATGGGTTGACAATAATATATAATTGCTATGAAATACTCTTAAAACAATCCCATTTCTCTATGTCAGAAATATTATTGACTGTTAGC
The DNA here is from genome assembly GCA_028454225.1 of Lasioglossum leucozonium. NCBI lineage: Eukaryota > Metazoa > Arthropoda > Insecta > Hymenoptera > Halictidae > Lasioglossum > Lasioglossum leucozonium. Next base: position 9,555,430 of record CM052222.1, on the reverse strand, counting down.
ACAGAATTCTTTATTTTATTATAGCGGTACTTGGTTAAGTACAAAAGTGTGATTAAATGCAATAATCGATTTTTTTTTTTTTAAAGAAAACTGAAACATTTTACAGACGCAAAATTTCTCCCTTGATAATTGGGAAACATTTAATTGCAAAATTGCTTAAAGATTCACATTGGATCGAACCTGTAGCGCCGACAATACGGATTATTTATTTAAAACTGAAAATTATTGCAATATATACGACAAAATTTTTATCCCGTAATAAGAGCTGGAAATATACAAGCCAGCAAAAACTGAAGTTCAATTATAACTTATATATTATGCACTTCCATTATTATTTTACATCAATCATTGAAGTTTCATACTCTCGCAGAACACTATTTTTCTTCTCCATTAACGAGTGCAAAAACTATACTTCACACTTTTGGCCAACAGTCTCGTTATTTTCAGCTTATCAAGCTCTTCATTTTCCTTCGCCACGAAATAAGTATTACAATAAAACCCACTTTGTCTCTGTCAAATTATTTTTTTCTATCAAACTCATTTAAATTAGTCCTGCCGACCATCACAGAACACGATGAACATATCATGACAGTATGTAACCTTCGGAAATGAATACTCATTAAAAGGAATGCTGTTTCTGTATATCGCCTGTGACGATTCATGATTAATTATCTTGAATATTTTGGCCTCGTTCGTTCACCGTATGCACACAAGTTTAAGCGAACAATTAATTATGCCTGCTCGCATCGCATTCTCGTGCACCTGTACCCACACAACTCCTCCTTAACCCGTGGCACACCTACATGCATTATTCCACTTTGATCCATGCAAATACACACGCTTCACCATCGAAAATCTAGATTTAACGAGCACGTAAAGTCGCACGTGATTTTCGGCTGTCGGCGACACGTTGCGTTTCGCTTGATTAGTTTTTCTTCTGCTAGGCGTATTAACATTTAGATGATCATCCTCTATTGACAGTTTAAACAATCTTACCTCGCGTTTCATTAATTTTATTTACAGGGTAGCACCAGTCACTGGACCACTTTAACGCTGAACCTACCGAGCACTAGATGCGGTTAAAATGTTTTAGCTTATGAAAATGACAAGACACTATTTGTTTAGATTTTGTGCAATTTCCATGTAAGTAGCTTCATATTTTCAATAATTGTAAAATGAAAAATATAAAACCGGTCGGTAGTGGTGGGATCAGTGTTAAAATGAAATAACCCTTTTATAAATCCACTGTTATTCTTGTATAATTCCTTTTATATTCTGTATTTCTTGACAATTTAACTTTTAGTCAGCTTATTTATAGCAATTTCAACGGAAATTAATTTTATATTTGTGAGAAATAATATTTCTTAATTCTCAGACACTTAAGGCTCCAGAAGGTAGCTTAACGCTAAACAAATTGAGCATTAAAGATTGCTAAATTAATATAATTTAGATTTTGAACAATTTTTATTATAACATAGAAATACATGTAATCATTTAGAGTTAGAATTTCAATAATTGTGAAATAAATAATTTAAAGATATTTTTATCTTAGCGCAGTTAATTAATTTCAGTAATTGTGAAATATCAAATTTGAAGATATTTTTCTCTTAGTACAGTTAATTAATTTCAGTAATTGTGAAATAAAAGATTTGAAGATATTTATCTCTTAGCGCAGTTAATTAATTTCAGTAATTGTGAAATATAAAATTTGAAGATATTTTTCTCTTAGTGCAGTTAATTAATTTTCGTAATTGCGAAATAAAAAATTTGAAGATATTTTTCTCTTAGTGCAGTTAATTAACTTCACTACTTCTAAAATAAAAAATTTGAAGAAATTTTTATCCGGCCGGAGTTAATTAATTTGGCGAACAAGCAACTCAATTAAACAGCTGCCAATGGATTCGGGGGAATATCGAAAGTAACAACTCACTTTTCGAGACGTTCGAATAAAAAGTGTTTCAGCATATGACTGTCGGTAAATCATTCACCCGAGAGATCTAGAAAAAATAGTGTCACGCATGCCAATAAATAAGAAGCTAAACTGTTCCATCGGGGGATCGAATGACTTATATATAGTCACCATAGGCGGTAAGGCAGTCGGGAGATTATTAATCGGCCGTGTTCGCCGATGTTGAGGCACGCACGTGCGTGTAACACGTGACGTCGCCGCGCCGCTACGCAGAATAATTGTTGTCATCCCCGTTGTCGCGTGACAGGTTATTTTCCTACGGACTCGTTCATAATTAACAATGGATTTGCGTTTGGCTCGATAATAAATCCAAAGCTGGCTTCCACCCCCCAGTGAGGTCGGTTTAATGCGAAACGTGAGCTCATTGCTTCGGAAAAACAATGCCAAATCCTACGGCGCGTACGCTAATGCGCGATACACAAAGAAAAAAAGTGTTCACGTTCGAGAACAATGTGGCGTCCATTATGGCGACCATTAGGTCCGCGTCAGGTTCTGACGTTTCTCCCACCACCGCGTTCGATTTCGCATAAAGAATTACTTTAATCAATGTGGCCACCATTCAATCTCGTTTCATTCGATTAGTTTACTCAACGAACGAGGTAAAAATATTTCGGTGTGAAAATTATGGTTTACAAGTAAATAATTTAATTGGCAGATGTGCGTAATCTTCAATCTCGTATAGATTAGCTTGTTCACGTAACGAGATACGATTGTTTGTACAAGCTATGGTTTGAATATAAATATTCTAACAAATACGGGACATCATTCAAAAATTCATGGGAATTAAAATTTGTATGTATAAATTAATTACTCTATTCTAAAATGATGTAAAAATTTTAGATCCCAGAATCATTTGATAATCATACTGTTATAAACGGTTAAATGTACAATAATGTTGACTATACACAAAAGAAATCTTAAATAAACATAAAAAATATATAAGTGGCGAAATTATTTCAACAGATTTAAAAATGATTATTCGTGGTAGTATATTCAGTGTACCAATTTTAGTCAGTATCTGAAAAATACTCGGTATTATACATCTTTTCAATTTTGATTTAATTAATACTAGATCCACGGAGCACTCAACGTGAACAGTGCATTTATTGAAAATTTTAGCAATTTTTATTACTAGTCTGCGGATTTTATGACGAAATTGGGTATGTGCAATTTAAAACAGAGGAACAGTCAAAAAAATTTAGGTGTGTCAACACATTATTTTCAACTTTCTACAATAATTAAAAAAAGAAAGACTCTTCTATTTGGCTCCTGACTCTTGTAATTCATACAAAATATTTTTATTTTGCATAAAGATCCGCAGTCTATTTATTATCATATATGTCCACAAAAATAAATTGTGGGTTAAAAAATGTGGAACCCGTACTTATTAAATAAATTACGTTGATTTTATAAAATTTCTGACTTTGTTTGCCAGCTAATGTAACGAGTGTTATGAATCTGCGCATGCCTAAACTACCAACGTTGTTAGATGATGTATTGTTCGTATAACATGAGTCAGCAATGTGTCCGATTAGGTATAACTAACTGATGAAAAACACCGCGTGTAATTAATTCTCCGGGCGAACGTTTTACATCGAAAATAATGAACTTCTCATGATAATGGTAATGCAGCAATTAGGTATTACCAGCCTCCGAATGCAATTATTACACCGGCGGTGGTTCGACCTGTCCCCAGCGTCATAATTCTCCGAAAATTAAAGTAAATTGTTTAAACGAGGAGAGTCGGCGCGGCCGCTTTTATTCGCAGTAATGTAATGAAATCCTTCCGCGGTGTCCTGATATAAAGTCTGCCTCGTAATTTTGAGAAAAAAACACGATATTTTCGTTCCTTTCGGACTGCGCGGCGTGCGCTTTATCAGGAAAAAATATGTTCCGCAGGATTTTTGCGGATTACCGTCATACGTTCACGAGAGCTTTATTAATCTATTGAGTGGCCACACAATTCTGTAAATAGGAATAAGTATAAGCAAAGAAAACACATTTACAAAATCTTAAAAAAATACACTTAGAACATCTTTTAAAATTATTAAATTTAGCGACATATAGAAATTTCAGGATATCCTTATATGCTTTTCGAATTATCAAAATTGTTGAAATTATTAATTATATGGGTTGGCAAGAAAGTAATTACGGTTTTCACTAATAGATAGTGATATGTTTTTTATTCAATAACTTCTGATAAGATTTTTTTCTTACTGACATTTGATAACGAAACCTTTTTTTAATAAGATTGCACAGAGGTTAAAATATTTTATTGATTAAAGTTCATTGTTCATATCAATCTTTCTTGCCAACCCAATATTTAGTCATAGTCTTACAACGAAGTTGATAATTGTATTAATTATGTAAACCTGTAACCCTAACCATTTGTGAACGTAGTAACATCACATTTATTCTTCATACTGAAACATAATTTTAACTAATAAAAATGCTTCCATCTAAGAAAATGATGACCTTGACCCTACACAAAAATTATTAATTATAAAATTGCAGTCACAGTGGCCCTTTTGCACCGTACTACACCCGCATAAAACATTGTTCAGTGCCTCTAACATTGCTAATCCAGCGACCTCGAGGATCCTACAAAATCAAAGTAATATACCCGATGAAATAAAACTGAAGAAAATTTCGTACAGTGAATATATCATTGCAAACATTCATTTTTATTAACAAACAACTCCACCATTGCAGGTAGTCAACGTGTTAAAAAGTTACAGAGATATTTCAGGTTATCATGGTTCCACGTATTTCGCTAGAATTATTTTGGCCATTCGAAATTTCGTCTGCGTGTAACGCAAGATAAAGAATGAATAGTATCGGTGCAATTGTTCAGTGGCTGGCTAAGATAATTAATTCGAGTGTCGGCTTCCGTATGTTACGAAATACGCGGCCATTAATCGTCCCACGCGATTACTCTCGTGTGCATCTTCCGGCCAAATCCATCGCCGACACTAAATTGAAACGTTTTTAATCAAACTCACCCCTCCCCCCTCACCTCTCCGCCGTTCACCGTGACGCGGCAGAATTACGCTTCGGAATAAAATTACCGCAAAATGGCTTATTGTCGCATAAATTTCCGTGACGCCCGGGCGCAGGTAAGCCGCGCCTCCATTCGTACAGGGATCTTCGAATAAAATTCCTGGCGTAATTCCTGCGAGAGAGAGAGAGAGAGAAAGAGGGAGAGGGAGAGAGACGATGCTTTCATAAAGCACGAACGTGGAAGCGTTCGTTCTCCATTTTTTTCCCCTCCCCTCTCGCGCAGATATATAAATTCCGCGTAATTTCCGCAGATTAGTGCCACGTATCCGGTGCGAACTCGCTGCTAATATAACTTACCGTGAACGTGTTTCGCTCTGTCGGGCAATTAAAATGATCTATCGCGTAAATGTAATAACTGTTACCGGCTACGTGTTTTAAATGTTTAAAGGGCGATCGCGATACTTCTGCTGTTCGAATCGGTCGCGGCTCGATTCTTCAATGATCCGAAATTTAATGCTAAACAGGTCGAATTGACCGTACAATTTTCACATACACAGGCTCACGAAAGTATTCGTACGGCCTTTAGAACAGAATCACTTTTTTACAATTGTACGAAACGACCTGATGTTTTGCGAGTAATTTGAAACATTGGTATACTTTAGCAAACGTGTAAAAAAAATTTCGAGAAAAGTGATTGATAGAAATTACATGCAAAAATAAAAAAGGCACTTTTTAAAACTTTTCTATTTGGACCCACAATGAAAGGATCTGACGATCCTTTTTAATATTTTCTTTCCAATTTTTTTTTAAATGAAAGGTACAATTTACCGTTATTAACCAAAAATTAGTATTTGTAATGTATTACAAAGGTTTCGTTAAATGTAATGAAGAAAATTTTCAAAATTCTTAAGACTTCGCAAGGAATATCTTTTGAGTCATAAGAGATCATAGAATTTGACAAAATAGAATATTTTCAGCATACTTTCTTCTCTAAAATCATGCAAGAATCATTTCCTAACTCGTCTAATACATAAGTAATTAAATACCAACCATATATGATTATTTTTGCAATTGCATTAAAAGTTTATACCTACCTAAAATAAGTATGTAATTTTTAACAATAGTATAACTTGACTACGAGTTTCTTAGTATTTTATTGTTAACATCAATTTAAAAACGTAATGGTAAGATTAAGTGACTTATCTTTTAAATTTGTTATATTTTTGTTAATACCTTTATCTTTTATAAACACATAACACATATATGAAATAATACGAAATAACAAAGGTCGTGATAATTTACTATTTTTTAAACGAATTTTATGCAAATTTTATGCCGTTATCTCTTACGGTTCAAGAGTTATTATTATTAAATTTCGCGTTTTAGACCACTGTGCGGCCCCACAAGGCGGCGCGACGCTGCGCGAATCGAACAAGTGGAAACGCGGCCTAATAGAAACGTAACTCTCGAACGGGCAGCGTCCGTGAAACATCTTCTCCGCTCGCCGGCAAAAAGAGTGGAACAGCGGGAACAGAGTTGAAGCGCCGCAACAGGCGAAATTAAAGGGGAGGTCCGCGGGCTGGCGAGCTAGGGTCAGCGGAGGCGAGGGTGGCGAAATGAGGGTAGCGTCAAGCCGGAGTGAGAACGACGATGGTAGTCGGGGGATGGTTCGCGGGGAAAGTTTGCTGAAAAATGCGGGAGATTGTTCTGGCGGGCCAGGCCGCAAACATTCTGCTTCCTCCGCCCCGCGTCTCTCCCGTTTCTTTCTCCCGACGTTCCATCCCCGCGGCGACGTACGTGTGGACGATCCTCGGCGACGTCCGACGTCGATGTACAGGGTGTAAAGAAACGTTGCGTCTCGGCTATTCATTATCGTCCGAATTTCATCGGACTAATACACTATTGGCGCGATCTAACTTAGATCGAGCCAATACTGTACATCGGAGACGGACGTGTGTGCGTGTATATTGAATCAGTGGAAAAATTCCTGAGAAACATTCGACGCAAAAATTTCCAAGTCCGGTAGACCGTCAAATCCAAACTTCAATTTCTAGAATCAGAATTGGACACTCCGAAATAACCCATTCATTTTTGTTAAACGAAAAAGAAAACACGATCTGCGATATATGTAAAGTACCAATTAACATGAATCATCTAATAATTGAATGCAAAAAATATGAGAATGAAAGGAAAAGTGCTAAGTGCCTGGATCTTTAGTATTCTGTTAGGCTCTGAGAGTATATCGCCGGTCTTGCACAGTATATCAAAGATACTAAAATATATAAAATATTGTAAGATAATGTACCGTGTTGCTAATGACCCTGGATGTTGAAGCAACATTAAATAAATAAATTGTAGTAGTAGTAGATGTTTGTTTTTCGCGTCATGTTATATCTTGCCGAAAGATAGTACCGTCACTAGGCATTTCAGCGTCGGACACCGTTCATTCAAGTCATTTTGCGAACGAGGGAAGCTCCTCAAGCGAGAGTTTCGAGAAGGAGTGAATATTGGAGTCGCAAGAAAAAATGCTCGTTCGTTCACGTTGCTGCTTTCTAAATATTGGCTCGGCAATGACGAAATTTGTAAAATTAAATTTCCAAAAAAATTTCATCCTCGACGGCCCAATAATTAAAAAGTGAATCGACAGATTTCGAAACGACGATTTTAATCCGAATACGAAAAGCGATACCGGTCTCTTCGCAGACACTTAACCCCTTGCCCTACGATTTATTGTACAGTTTCAGTAATTACTACTTTTTTGCTGTTCGTAATTTCCTAAAAAAGGAGAAAATTTATATCTATGCCTATATACATATATTCCCCAGTAGCTGTACATCAACAAACCGAAAGTAGAATTTTATTTCGGTTTATAGGAAATTGATAACATAGATTTTTATTAGACTCTGTTCAAAATCATCATCACGAGTCTGATACGATATTGTAGGGCAAGGGGTTAAGCGTGGCCGAGAAAATTCGTCCCCCGCTGCGATAGTTGAACGACTACGACACCCTGTATCCTGAAAGATTCGGCTCTTTCGGTAATAATGCTCGAGGCGAATTTCTGCCGCCATTATGGCAGCTCCCGACGACGTGTCGCGGTCGAATCGGCGAAAACTTTCTTACGCCGAAGTTATCGGGCTGCTGCTGCGGCGGGGTGAGAGGGGGCCGGGACAAAACGCGTTCGGCGAACGCGTCGAACGATTTTCCGCTGAAACCGTCGTTCGGTCCAGCCTGCTGAGCGATGTAGTTTCGTTCGCGATTTATTTTCCGGACGCTGTTCCGCGACACTCCGCTCCCGGGCCGGTGAATAATTACTGGAGCGGATTTAGCGGACGCGCGGTTTTTTTTCATCCCTTTAGCGGCGACCTCTTTCTGACACAGCGGCACTACAGGCTCGCTCGGTCCTCCTTTTTGCCCGGCCGTTCGGCGATTACAAATAGGAGATCGTGTAAGAGAAAAATCTGTGGCGCGGAGTGCGAGCTGAGAAAAATAATGCTGATTTTTTAGGGGAATGGAATTTCGAATGAGCTAATTTGGTTGACAGGCGCAACGTTGAACGATTCGCTTTGTAGGAGACTACGAGTAATTTTTCTGGTGTTTTTAAGCGTTTTTGAAACTGGGATTCGAGGGTTACGAGTAAGAGGAAAAGTAGGAGAAAAATCTGGGAAATTGCGTCAGAACAAAAATAATGTTATTTCTTATGAACGAGCTAATTTACGTTTGCTCGATATTTGCTTCAATTTTGCAGGAGGCGAATGTTGAGAATGCTAGTGAAAATATTTTTCTATGAATGCAAATAGAGGATTTTGTAGGAGAACGATATGTGGAACAAAATTGTGCAAACAGAAGAACAATGCAGATTTTTTTTACACAGAAATGAAATTTCAAATACCCTGATAAATTATGTTTGGTTAGCATATTGAAGTATCGGTTTTACACGAGGTGAATGTTGCAACAGTGGTGAAAATATTTTTAGAAATTTTCGGGAAAGCTGTTCGAAAACTGCAAATAGAACATCGTGCAGGAAAACGATCCGTGAAATGAAATTGTGTAAGGAGAAAAATTAATGCATATTTTATAGGGGGAATAGAATTTCGAATGGGCTGGTGCCGAGAGCTGATGAGATGATGAAGTTACACTAGCTTGTTATACTCATGTATCGGGCTTCGTGCAGACCGAATATTTCAAATACCGTCACGAATATTTGTAGACATTTTTGGGAAAATTGTTCAGCGATTGCAAACGGGAGAGATCTTGTAAAATAAAAATCAGGCAAACGGAATTACACGGGGAGAAAAATAATCCAGATTCTTCGTGAAGGAATGAAATTTGAAACGAGTTGATGAGTTAGGTTAGCGCGTTACATTATCGCAAGGAACGAACTTTTTTAATGCCATACGAAACATCGAAACATTAAAAAAAAAAATTTGGACAAAAAGTTGTGAGAGAAAAATCTGTGGAATGATACTTTTTATGAAAATAATGGACTTTTCGTACAAGCACAGTGTAATTAGTACAGTGCGGATGCAAATTCTCATCTTCGTGGATTATTTTATAAAAGTCTGAAGGAGTGTTTTTCATCAACGAGAATTTTCCTTGTGGGAAATATAAAACGATAACGCAATTGTTATTATAATATGCTCGCCCTCTTGCATTTTACAAATTTGCACGTGACATAAATGCAGAACGATCTGCAGTCCAGTAATTAGTGCCGTTGTCATTCGTTTTCATTATGCAGATGAGAACAATTTTTTAAAATAAAGGATCGCGATAGGTAATAATAAGAAACGCTTAATAGATGGGATCCAGTGGTACGCTATTTTGTAACTAATCTTGAGAGTGCTCGTAATGAATATTAATAGCAATGTTCATACTGTAGTAGCGTTAGTAGGTATTGCAACTTATGTAAGAATTCAGTCTACACAGGGTGTCGCAAAATGTTCGCGTTCATTGAAACGTTTATCTAGAAAAATGTACAGTGGATCCAAGAAATAGTTCAACACTAATATAGTCAATCTGGTTGTGACAATATTTATGAGAACATCTTACCTGAGGAAACAAGCCAAAAAACTATAATTTCCAAAATTAATAGCTACAGTGGATCCAAGAAGTATTTCAACACTAAATACCCGATTCTCGAAAAATTTCCAATATTTAAATAGTAATAACTTCGTAAAAAATGACCACACGAACATAAAATTTGACTCATTTTAAAGCTGAAAGCTTCTACTTTCAAAATCCGTCGTTCATTTTATTCCAAGATCTTTTTTCATGACGTAACGAGCGAGAAACTGAAGACATGTTTCTTATTGAAAATGTTACAAATTCATACGTCTGTGAAGACTTTGAAAAATTTTTCTCGTGACTGAAACCAACTTAGATTTCAAGATTGAAGCTTCCTCTTTACAACGACACCTTAAGTACGATTTTTTTTAGCCGTTTCATCGAGCTTCGAATGAGAGCTGTGCCGTCAACTTTATACTAGTATAAGTTACACCAAGAGGGCTATACACGCCCGAACTTGTTCCTCATTTTTGTTGCATAAAACAGTAAAAAAAAATCGTTCATCAATTTTTAAGGTGTCGTTATAAAGAGGAAGCTTCAATCTCGAAATCCTCGTTAGTTTCAGTCACAAAAAAAATGTTTCAAAGTCTTCACAGACGTTTGAACGTGTAACATTTTCAATAAGAAACGCGTCTTCAGTTTCTCGCTCGGTACGTCATGAACAAAGATCTGGAAATAAAATGAACGATGGATTTTGAAACTAGAGGCTTTCAGCTTTAAAATGAGTCAAATTTTATGATCGTGTGGTCATTTTTTACGAAATTATTGCTGCTTGAATATTGACAATTTTTCGAGAATCGGGTATTTTAATTCGGGTATTCCACCTTTGTTAAGGAATTATTACCAAAAAATACGGACCAATGAGAGCGGGGTCTAGGCGACAGATTCCACCGAGCGAGTGAACAAGTGAAGGGTTCGCTCACATCCACCACTAAAATCGAACGTAGCAGATTCAGCGAACTGCCCGACAAAAGTTCGACTTTTCAATTCGCAGGCAATCTCGCAGAAACTTTTGCGTGAAGGCGAATGCATCATCCCCGGCTCGCGTATCCAATGCATTAGTATAATCTCAGTAAGTACTGTTAACGCAACATGGTCGAGCGGCTTAATCGTTTCGGACGCAACCGGTACTTTTAATCCGAGCCTGGTCTGGTTGTTCTTTTTTCGGGAAAAGTCGTAGAACAAGGAACAGGGAGAAGACAAATCGGGAAAGGAAGGAAGGAAGGAAGGAAGGGCCAACAGGCTGTAGTAAAAGAGGGAGAGGGACTGTAGAGGCAAGCGAATGAAAGAAACCGAGTTGAAGAGGGCAGGGAATAGGAGAATGCGTTGGGGGATGAATATTAAAATGTAAAGTTCCCGGTAAATTAATTGCGTTAACGTCAGGATATTTTCGCCGACGCTCTCAGGACACGCATCCTTTTCGTACCGTTGGCGCTGCGCGAAGCTTCCTTTCGCCAATCTTCCTTTCCTGGCCTTCCCTTTTTCTCACTTTCCCTTATTCTTCTCGCGTCCTTCTTCAGCCCAGCGGAGAGCTTCTGTTTTTTTCGTCGAACCAGCCCTGCAGGCTGACTCCACTCTGATGCTCCTGAATATTCATTAATCTCTCTCTCACTTCTATCTCTGGTCCTTTCTCTGTTTCTCCCTTTTCCTCTTCGTTGGAAATGCACGACCCTGGGAAAAAATAAAAGAAGAAAATAAATCTTTTCGCCCCACCACCGAAGCATTTTTCTCCTTCTCGCGCGTTTTCCTTCACCGGCATTCCTCGCTCCTAACGTTTCCGGTGGCCGTAACGAAATTCTCGCCGCGTTTTGCGCTTATATTGCCGCGAGTATGAATGCTAAATTTATCCTGAATACGTGTTGGCCTTTTTTTCAGGGCCATTCGCACCAGCCACGCTCGCCTAAACGTTCCGGAATCTTATTTACGTTTTCGTCGCGATGATTGGATCACCCTGTGCGCGAAATTAATTGGTTCTGGGCCATCGGTCATTGTTTTTTATCGAAGTCGTGATTGTTGAAAGAATTATACGATATTGCATATTGTAAATTAAGGCTACTCTGTAATTTGGGGGACCTCTTTTTTTCTACTAAAACTTCACTAATTCTGTTCATTTCTTCGAGAAAACTGTCGATATCGAAATTTCGAGGCAAGAGGTTATATGTAAAATATTATTATGAACAGATTAATTAATCTGAAACTGAACACTTTTATTATGTTCTTATCATGGTACTAAAATTGTTTTAAGTTCTATTTATTTAACAATATTCACCCACCACCTCATCTGACATAAAAAATTTTATCTAGCTCATATTTTATGTGCACATACTTCGGCGTAATCTGGAATCAACATGCAAAAATTTAAAAAAATTGTTCGAATGTACACATCCAACTTTACTTAAAAATCGCTAAGGAGTTTTTGATAATTAAACGAAAAATATAGAATCTTGTCTGAAGATAAAGCGATAAAAGGACTATTTCTTAACATACAGCTACAATCTAAAGTCAATTGGTTCAATATTTTTACCTTAATCCTGTGAACCAGCTACAAAAAAGTTTTTCAAAAAACGCTTTTAAGGTTCCCTGCAGATATATCTATTTGTACGATGTGCTACTGTTTTATGTGCCAATAAAAAATCGCATATCAAGTTTTAGGGAGTCGTTGTAAAAGAAAAGCTTCAGTCTCCAAATCCATGGCAGATTCAGTCACGATAAAAATTTTACACTGTTTTTAGAGACTTACCAATTTATAGTATTCTAAAAAAAATATGTCTCTCCAGTTTCTCACTCTCTATATCATGCTGAAAGGTATTTGAAAAAATCTTTGAAAAAAGTCGTAGAAGCTGTAAGGTTTAAAAAGTGGACAGGTTAAAAATTAAATTTAGCGTTCAAATATATTTTGAAGCCATTGTAACTTTTTCGAATTTCTCTTCAAAAATTCAAATACACATGTAATATACATACGTGTGTGCTATTATGGATTCAAGCAAAAACAATTTCTCACTGATGCTGCTCTAAATTTTAGTTTGTAACTTTAAAGATATCAGCTCTGTGTGTGCTATTATTAATTCAAGTAAAAAACAAATTTTTTTCGCTGTGACTGCTTCAAAGTTTAGTCTGAAACTTTAAAGATATAATCTATGTGTAGGCTATTATTGATTATACGCAGTTATGAGAAAAATTAGGTGCAGTTTAAAACACTAATAATATTATAATTTAAAAATACTGTTATACATATATTATTTTCAACCTATTAGACATATTAAGAAAGAAAACAAATGTCTATTTCACTCCAGTTTGTTGCAATTCAGATAGAAAATTTTTATTCTCCATAAACATCCATTGTTCAGTTATTATTGTTACATGTAAAAATAAAAACAATTTCTTGATGCTGGTAAATTGGATTTTTCCTTAAATGTTATTGTGATTTTATAAAGTTTGTTGAAGTACTTGTTCCCCAGTCAACGGGTTAGTTTATTGACGTCGTTTTCTTGACGATATTGCGGTAGCTTAAGAGAAACCCATCGATTAATGAACGCAGTTCTCTTTCAATTCTGCTATTGGTTAGGTTCGTCCGCTTTAGCTGGTCGCGAAGGTCGCAACTGACAATGCCACTGCAAATCGCTTTTCCATTTATTTTTCGAGGTTACACCGAGAATCGAATGTCAGGAAAGCAACGGGGAGGAAAGTCCGGTGCGCGATCTTTTCTTACCTTCGGTCGTTTCTTTTCTTTCCTAGCCGATTACACCGAAGACACAATCACTCGAACCCCGGGGAACTTCCATCCAAGAATTCCCTTTCTTGGACATTTGGCGCCGTTACTTCGATATTTAGGAACTACCAGCACACAGAAACTTGTTCCACCTTATCGTTCTCTTCCAAACAAGTGTTCCACTTCCGGTTCGTCCTCGTTATCTTTTCCGCGAACAATGAAGTACTTGAAAAGTTATCCTTGGCGAAAGTTCTTTTTTCCGCGAAAGAGAATTCCTCCACCGGAAATTTCAGAACAATGAAATATTTTTAAATTGCTTCTCTTGAACATTGTTTTAAATCGACGATAGAAGCGAAAACAGTGTTTTTTTTCGATAATTGTCCAATGCACGGGTCCGGCCAGGGACAATTATCCGCCGGGATCCTTTCACTTCTGCCGAACATAGAAAAGGACAACGAATAGCGTAAACATAGCTAATCCAATAACAAAAATTCTTCATTTCTCATTATTTTTTATAATAATGTAGTAATTTAATATCGTTAATATCGAACGTCCAAAATGTGTTCTAAACTTAAAAATATCTGTCACTTTCTATGCGTTTATTTCGTTTTTTAAACATTTATTGAATTGCATGTTAACACTAAACCTACCGAGCACTAAAATGACAAGACAAATTTATTTAGATTTTATTTTTGTTACAATATGTGTTTGGATAAAAAAATGTATCGAATCATTTTCCACGTAAGTAACTTTATAATTTCAATAATTGTAAAATGAAAAATATAAAACCGGTCATTTTAAAAAATATAAAATTTTAACCAAACTCCGCTTGCAACGGAACACTGAAAGACTAAAAAAACGCGATTTTACAACGAATATATCGTTTCACATAAAAGTTTTACGTAATAACATTAACAAAAAAAAAAAAATAGTGAAATCGATGTGTCGCAAGAACTTTTCGCTGGTATCGGATATTACCGTGGGGATATCGATATCTTTATTAAAATTTCCCACGGCGGAAATGAAGATGTTAAATTTTACAGTGCGCACTTCGGCTCCCGCGAAGCCTTATTAAATTCAAGATAAGGAATTCCATTCGTAATTAAGTTTCAAGGGATATTTGGCAACAGCGATATTCTAGCAACTTCCCGCTCCGTGAAAGTTGTTCTTCGATTCCGGAAAGAACACGTGGCTTCTACGTGGCCCACATTTATTTAATTAGTAGCTCGGCAGGATGACATCGGACGCTGCAGATAGATTGCTCGGTAAAAGCCCCCGCGGAGTTGCTAATTAAACTCCGTATGAACTAACCCTCTGAACTTCGACTTCTTCGCCGGTATTGGTTTTAACGGCGACAGCGTTTACAACGCAGAAATTCTCCTGGATAATCTATTTCCTTTTTTGTGCACTTTCCGCTTCTTCCTTCTTCTCGGTCGCTGTTGTTCGAGCTTTGTTCCGGTCCGGGGGCCATAAGTCTTGTAACAAGACTGCCGGACGTTTATGCAAAATACAACGGGTGATCGAATCAGTAGAGCAGCTTGTACAGATTGACGATTTTTCTACGCTTTTACATCCTAACTACACTTGAAAATTTAGAATACGAAATTAAAAAAATTGAAGATATCGAATTTATGTTCTAGGTAAAACTTTAATTTTCGAGGATCAAGGTCATTTCAAGGTCATGTTATTATATATATCTGAATGTATTTTTCAAAAACTTTAAACAGGGTGGCCCAAAAGTCAATGGACCATTTTAAAATGATTAAGAACCCTTTTACCATTTGAAAAACTCGTATATATAATTAATGAGCTTTTTTATCGTGTTAATATGCGTTCTATTCATTTTTCTAAAAGCAATACGAGTTAATGTAAATTAAATTTTATCTTGTAATTGGACGCTTTTACTGAATCTTTATTTTTATAAAATATACCGCTGAGACACACATAGAAATGTGCACAAACATTTACGCAGTAAATTACGAAATTGTAACTTCATATTCGCTTTTATACAAAAATAACTGGCTGGTATTTATTGTGTAAACTGAATGATGAAATTATACATGCGATATTCATGCTTAAACTGAAGATTTCGCGTATTCACGGCATAACATTGAGAATATAAAATACACTATGGAATTCTACAAACAAATAAATCATAATTTAATTTTCATTTAATTCATTTACATGTTTCAAATACACATACTGTGAAATTCCACAGCGATAGCAATTTACAATTGAACCCACAAATAAGCTCAAAATCGCGAACGAATAACTGCGTCCAGCCAGCCCCAAGAGCGATCGAACCAATACGGTGCAATACGACTGAGCTGTTGCAGCCATAAATCCATAGTTTTACGAATCTCCGAATGAAACCTTGGCGACACTCCAAAAATATGAAACCAACGGACTCCGTTGCGAAAAATATCGATATTTTTTATTTCACCAAAGACACGCAGTCCGTCGACGCGAAATTTCCCTCGCCGCTGCTTAGTTCTCTGCCCGGTGTAATTCTATTTTCCGTCGCGGCAACAATTTCTTCGTCGCCGGCGAGCCTCTTCTTTTCCCCGTGTATCTTTAAAAGCACTACTTAAGGGGAGCACAACAGAGAAAAAGAACCAAGGAGGGGTTGGGGGGGGGGAGACGAGGAGGAAGAGGAGGGGTAAGGAGAAGGAGGCGACAGGAGAAAAAGATTAAAGGGACATTGTTACGGAACGACGTTCGATTCCACGGGAAAATTCTTGTCGCGTTGCAACCGGGTTGCATGCACGGCCCCCTAATAATATAGATGACTCCGATGCGATTAGGAACGCAAGCTCGGAGAAGATGGCCCTTCAGAGGTGCTTACCAGGCTTGTTCCCCGTCTCTGTCCCGCCACCGCGGAGACTCGCTTGCAATATTCGAGCCTCGCCTACCCGGTAAGCGTCCTTTCAGCCGCCCTTTTCACCCCGTTGCGGGGGCGCGCTCGCACCCCGTCCGCCACCCTAAGGACTCCAGGTGAGTATCTGCTACTTAACACGGGTCCCGTGCATACATTTTTAATCGGCTCGACGTGCCTGACATCTTTCCGCGAATCGATCCGCACCGAGATTCAACAACGCTTTAGAGACCGGTTGCTGTTCCGGCCTGTCGGACAATCCTCGTTAAAGATGCACGAGCTACGGTCATGTTTACGGAACTCGCTAGCCTCGGATCATTTGCTGGCTGTCCGAAAGCGTTGCACAAGATCGAAGGGAGCGATCGCTGAGCTCGTTCGAGAGAGCTTTCGCGAGAATGTTCGCCGCGGCTTCGTTACGGAGTTTTTAACCCGGCTACGCTTTAAAAAAAGGGCACTTGATAAGTTGTTTTGGGTCCATTTGGACCCATATCTATTTATTTAATGTTTAGCTATAAAATGGTTTTAAAATTTTGATTTATCTCTTGTTATTAACGTAAATTACATACGTAATTAAATTAACCTATTCGGAGTCTCTTGTACAATAAATGCAAAGCGAGGCTCTGTGCTCTTTACAAATGAATTTTAAACAGTTGGTACAATATACATAGTATTTGTGATCTTTTTTATTGGTCTCACTGCAAACAAGTACACCGTCCTTTGACCCTTTTTTATGGTAGTGCAATAGACTTTCCACTTTATCACGATTTTTTAAGAGTTTCGGAAAATCTGAAGACAAAATATTTCCAATAAAAGTTGAACAGTATTTAAACATGTAAAAAATTTCGAAAAAAACTGTTTTTCTACAAAAAATCATTTTGATTATTTAAACATTAAAATACAATTTTTATTTCATAATGTTACAGCTGGTGTCAAGACGAATCCAACGACCTACTTTTTAAAACCCATAAATAACACTACAATATTTTTTTCCGGTTTTTCGTCTAAATACCCCACTGCGACGGTTAAGAGTTGAGTAAATTCTGACAACGCGAACGTGTCGCGTACGTGTGCGTGTCACGTGTTAATATTCCCTCAGCAGAGCGACGACGCCAGCCTGGCATCAATCTCCGCTTCTCCACTCCGTGAAAGAACACCTTATTCAACCGAAAAAGATCGACTCTGTTCCATCAAAATCGCTCACCGCCACCCCGCATTTCCATGCGAACCGGGATCGCGGTTAAACGCCACCGCGAATAGAAGGATACAAATTTCCGCGGCGTTCATCGGCACTGATATGCTAATCAGATGCTAAACTCCTCGGCCTGGGCCGGAGAGGAAAAAACTGTATTTCACGTCCGTCTCCTCGTGTCTGGTTTTCGTCCGAGCGGTTCCCAGCGGTTGCCGAGTGATGAACGGGATTGGGGGGCTTGCTGCCGGTGTACAGCGTGTTCCCCTTAAATATACCGTGACGAGAGGGACGCAGCGCCAGGGCCAAAAGACGGCAGGGTTAAAAGCGTTTGGCAAGTCGAACAATCCTGAAACGTCGCGCACCGACTCTTCCGGCTTTCCTCTTTTCTCCACCCCCACCCCCTCATCCTCCTATCGACTACACCCCCGACTGACATTCGCTACCCCCGCAAGGAAAGAGCACCCTTTCTGGTATTACAGTGTAATATAGCCCCCGTTCCCCGCTGAGGACGCAGCAGGACGTAATAGCGTTCCTCGACTATTACTTCTATACTCCCTACGACCGCCGCTCCTCGCGAATAAGGTTCCCTCTTCCGTCATTCTTCCCGCGCCGCTTTCCGTCTTTCGTCCATCTTCGCCGTCGTTCGCACGCAGCATTTTTCTACGCCTGCATCGTGCATTTGGCCTCCTGTCCTCGCTCTACTGTTACGCGCCAACCCTGTGTTCCGTTAGGCTTGTTAGCCGGTCTAATTACTAGCACGCGACGTCATGAAGACTTTATTACGTCCCTTTTAGGTCTGAACAGTGGGCATTTCGACGAAAAAGCTGGCCAAAATTGTTTTGTAATAGAACACAGGTTTTGTTTTGTTACAAAATGACATTTCTTTTTTGTATATGTTTTAACCCAGTGATACACCTGAAATTGTTCAAACAAAAGAAAAAATGGAATTTTCTAACGAAACAACATCCGTGGACTTGTTTTCTATTAGAAATTATGCTTGGCCAGCTTTTTCGTCTAAATGCCGCACTGTGCGTCGTACGTCTTGACGTCCGGAGACGTCGTTTTAACATCCGATGTAAGACGTTTTGAGGACTTTTCTTTTCGGGACGTTTTGAAGACGTTTTCAAAAATGTAGATAAAATTTGACTTCACTGTGAAGTGGTCAGTGATCAAGTAGTCAGTGGTCAAGTGGTCAATGTTCTATGGTCAAGTGGTCAGTGGTCAGTGGTCAGTGGTCAAGTGGTCAGTGGTCAAGTGGTCAGTGGTCAAGTGGTCAGTGGTCAAGTGGTCAGTGGTCAAGTGGTCAAGTAGTCAGTGGTCAAGTGGTCAATGTTCTATGGTCAAGTGGTCAGTGGTCAGTGGTCAAGTGGTCAATGTTCTATGGTCAAGTAGTCAGTGGTCAAGTGGTCAGTGGTCAAGTGGTCAATGGTCAAGTGGTCAATGTTCTATGGTCAAGTAGTCAGTGGTCAAGTGGTCAATGATATATGGTCAAGTGGATATCGTCCCTAACATCATTTCATCGAAATCGTGGAAGCGAGATATCTCGTCCTCGGTAGCGAAGTGATTAAGGACGTCTGCTTCGAGACGCCTTAAAGACGTTTTTTTCGTGACGCCGTTTGGGCTTCTGAAATAAGACGTCTTAAAGATGCAGATTTCACATGGAAGTTCTAGAGTGACAATCTTTAAATATTTTCATAGTACCGATGTATTGTTATAAGTATCGTTTATGAATTTTTTCAGATTTCTTGGCAATATACGTTGTGAACCGTCCCGAGCCATCGTCTCATATCGAAAGAAAATTAGTAGCAAAACGTAAACGAGAGAAATTAAATATTTAAAACGTGTAATTTTATAATAATAATACATTATCGTCCGTTGAGCGAGATTATCTTTTCCCACAGGAAGCTAGCCTTACGTCGTTTACTTTCCGCATAATAAATTTCGAAAAACGTCTCATTTCTCTGTGTTTGAATGGGAACTAATCTTAACACATTGTCGTTATCTTTATTTTTTATAATAACGTTGAAGAATACATTGTAAGATAAAAGTTTAATAGAAAAATTCAAAGCGTTTTTAAATTTACAGTGATTTTTTTGTAACGAAATTCAAAACGCCCGACCACAATGTGTTAACTTTCGATTTGCAGTTTTGTACTTTTTCAGTATTTGCGTGATTCTTCTCTCAGGGATGTGTCTTTTCTGGTTCTTTTCTGTTGGTTGGATATCGTTCTACCTCGTTTCCCTGTTCCTCGCTCTGTCTAGATACGGTGCGCGTTTAATTTCCGCCCTCTAAGCTCCGCGATACGGGAGGAGCTCGCAAAAACGCGCGAAAGTGCGCGGTAAACGATAATGGGCGAATGTATCTTATAATACTGCGCGCGCGGGGCTGAACGAACCCCGAGTTTTGTCACTCACACGCTCTCCCCCTTCGGCTTCCGTTTGCCGCTGTGCGGCGCGGCGCAGCGCGCGCGTCCTCGCGTGTAATCGTTCCGCCAACTAGATACCGTAATTGCACCTTCGTTTCGCCAGAATTATTATGCGACGAGTAATTAAAGCTTAATCCACCGCCGCCTGAAGCCGATTCGATGAAAAACGAGAACTTAAAGGCCGCCTCGAATTACAATTATATTACCGAGCCTGATCCGACGGCCGGATAATCATCGGTCTTGATAACATTCGTTATTTTGCAGTTATTACAGCGTTTTAATTTACAGCCTGGAACACGATGCTTGAGCTTTCCTTCGGAAATTACTCGTCGCTGCGCGGCGCACAGTGGTACGCGAACGGGGGAAAAAATCGATTTTTCGAATGCGTCAGGTACATTGGTTTTTTCATGACAATTTCGTTTAGTAAATATTTACAATGGATCCAAGAAGTATTTCAACACTAAATACCCGATTCTCGAAAAATTGCCAATATTTAAACAGGAATAATTTCGTAAAAAATGACCACACGAACATAAAATTTGACTCATTTTAAAGCTGAAAGTCTCTAGTTTCAATATCCATCGTTCATTTTATTCCGCGATCTTTTTTCATGACGTAACGAGTGAGAAACTGAGGACATGTTTCTTATTGAAAATGTTACAAATTCATACGTCTGTGAAGACTTTGAAAAATTTTTCTTGTGACTGAAACCAACATAGATTTCAAGATTGAAGCTCCCTCTTTACAACGACACCTTAAAAATTGATGTACGATTTTTTTTAGCCGTTTTATCGAGCTTTGAATGAGATCTGTGCCGTCAACTTTATACTAGTATAAGTTACATCAAGGGGGCTATACACGACCGAACTTGTTCCCCATTTTTGTTGCATAAAACAGTGAAAAAAAATCGTACATCAATTTTTAAGGTGTCGT